>JAOTOL010001541.1:1217500-1552500 GCA_034440575.1 Imbricaverruca yamaguchii
CCGAGCGGCACATACCGAGCCCTCTCCGCCGAGAGGATCCCGTAGCGGTGCGACCCACGCCGAGCTACAGCCGTCGCCGCCCCACCGGCGCGGCGAGACGGACCGGCGGCCAACTGTCGCCTCCCGGGCGGCTGCAGCGGGCCGCGTGCAGGATGACCGGCCAGATGCGATCTGGCGCGCTGATGTGACGTGTCGACGACCACCGCTCACGGTATACGCTCGTCTGCCGAGGCGAACACATTGGTGCTATCTGACGGGCTGATACTCGCGCGCAACTCAGTGCAACATCTCCGTGCACCAGCTGGCGGGCCGGTCGCGCAGCTGCTCCGTGCACCAGCTGGTGGGCCGGTCGCGCAGCTTCTCCGTGCACCAGCTGGCGGGCCGGTTGCGCAGCTGCTCCGTGCACCAGCTGGCGGGCCGGTCGCGCAGCTTCTCCGTGCACCAGCTGGTGGACCGATCGCACAGCTGTTCCGTGCACCAGCTGGCGGGCCGGTCGCGCAGCTTCTCCGTGCACCAGCTGGCGGGCCGGTTGCGCAGCTGCTCCGTGCACCAGCTGGTGGGCCGGTCGCGCAGCTTCTCCGTGCACCAGCTGGCGGGCCGGTCGCGCAGCTGCTCCGTGCACCAGCTGGTGGGCCGGTCGCGGCCGGAGTCAGGCTGATGACCGACAGAGCGAAGCTCTAGCCGAGCCCGCCCGCCTCTAATTCCGGCTTGCGACCCCATCTTCGGATTTGCACGTGGAAAAGCGACAGAAGAAAGGCAACCAGACCACTGAGCTTCCCGATTCCAACTGGCTTAACGCCGAACGGGAGCACGCCTGAATTGAGATGGAATAAGTCAGGGGACCCGTTGCTATACCTGGTCTTCGCTAGCACAGTGAGCTGCAACAGCTAAAACAGCGTGTGACCATGCGCACCGAGTGTGCACCCAATCACGATACTGTTTTGGCGTTGTCTACGCAGCCGGTGTGCGGCACACCACCTGCTGCTGCTCCGGGTCAGGATCGAAGTCACACCCTGTAGACCGCGGTCTGACACCGGACACTGGACCGCGGGGATCTCGGTCCGGCACAGGGGACTGGACTGCAGGATCTCTGTCCGGCACCGGGTACTGGACCGCGGGGACCTCGGCTCACCGCCGGGGACTGGACCGCGGGATCACGGTCCGGTACCGGGGAGTGGACCATAGGGTCTCGGTTCACCGCCGGGGACTGGACCGCAGGCCCTCGGTCCGGCACAGGGGACTGGACCGCAGGCCCTCGGTGCACAGGGACGCCGGGGACTGGACCGCAGGCCCTCGGTCCGGCACAGGGGACTGGACTGCGGGGACCTCGGTCCGGCACAGGGGACTGGCCAGCGGGATCTCGGTCCGGCACCGGGGACTGGACCGTAGGATCTCGGTCCGGTACCGGGGACTGGACCGCGGGATCTCGGTCCGGCACCGGGGACTGGACCGGGGGATCTCGGTCCGGTACCGGGGACTGGACCGCGGGATCTCGGTCCGGCACCGGGGACTGGACCGGGGGATCTTGGTTCACCGCCGGGGGCTGACCAGGATGATAGCCGGCCAGACGGCGCACCGCTCAGACTGTGTGAACGGAAACAGCTGGCATGCAAGACACCAGCTGGACAACCGTGGCCTGCACATCTCTGGCTGAGTAATGGAATGGAGTTAGACGTCGGACCACCAAGTGTTAATGGCGTTAGTTGGTAGGCTATTGTAGTTCAGGTGTATATTGTCTCGTCGGGCATGCAACGCCCTTTTAATGGCGTTGTAGGTGCTTTCCAGGTGGCAGACGAATGATCTGTAGGTGCTTTCCAGGTGGCAGACGAATGATCTGTAGGTGCTTTCCTGGTGACAGACGTTCATGTGGATTTTCTTGGAATTTCTAATACAATGCGCATCTAACTCACATGCACTGACCTGCACGTTCTGAACACGGTCACCCGCGTGCGTTTCTAAACATATGCAACACATACAACCGTCGCTTCTTACATACATGCACGGGTACACACGTGTCCAGGCGCGGATCCGTGCCACTTTCTAATCAGAGATCAGCGCGGTAACACGAGTGTCTGCGTTGTCCAGACACTCGTCTTGTGGCGAGCAAACACTCGGCAAAGAAGAGTTGCACAAGCCTCAGCTGCATGAGTTCCGATGCACACACCGCTGTGTCGACGCACGCCAGTACATCGAGAGTATGGCCGGCGCCAAGTACGCACGCGAAATGCGTGAACAACGTCCGCGAGCTGCCGATTTGCATGTGCGATTGAGTCGTCAGCCACATGTAGCTGACGCCAAGCGGGACGGAGCAGACAGATGCTGTGCAAAGAGCACACCCGCCGCCGTTCGAACAGCATTGTTAATGGGCTAAACCATTGGCATTCAAGCCAGCTTGTAATCGAGGAGTAACATGACAGATCGTCGTAAATTCCGGCCGGCGACCTCCGGTCAAAGATCAACGGCTCGCTGGTTTAGTGGAGTGCATTATGACGCCGAAACTGCCTGTGGGCAGATCAACACGCCGCTTGTTATGCAACACTTCTCACTGGCGGGCATAGCGATGCGTGTGCGTGCGTGCAGCGCGCATCGAATATGTGCGCCGGGGTAGTGAGGTGGGCGGTGACGCAATGGCGCCCTCGGTGGTGTCCCAGAGACCGGGCATCGCTCTGACCACTGGACTCCGGCGGATGCTGAGGCTCGCCATCGGCGGATACGGCGGATCCGGCGGATCCGTCGGATCGGCTACCACTGCAGCCGACGTTATCGGCAGTCGCTGCACTGCATGGTGGCGTGCGCACGGTATGTTCTCCAGAAGGGAGAATTTCACAAAACATCACCCGAGCATACGAGTACCAGCCGCTAATTCCCTCCGTACAGAAAACGTGTTTTGCTAAATCGTCTCCATCGGAAGATCCAACCGATGGGTGGGATGTCCTCCGATGAATTTTAATGGAACCATTTCTGATTTGGACCAAATGAAGAATGTGCGTCCCGGCAACACGCCAAATCGATCCAGAAAATGAAATCCTGCCCGGTAAGCATTGTGCATCGTCCATTCACTGCATGCTCAAGCTTGGATAATGCTGCCCATGTAGCTTCACAATTCATTCCATGGCTTAAAATATGGGAAGGAAAGTATGAACTGGGCTATTTTTGTAACTCTTAAAACACGTGGCTTGAGTACTTCTAAGTCGCTGGTGAGCGACTATAACGGCGAATACTATGGAACCCAAGAATGGTGTATGGAAGCTTAGGCATGTATAAGTGGAAGTTAAGGGGAAGTTTCTTAATGTGAAGCTGATGGCAGCTTAAGCAGCCTGGACGCATGCCCAAAAGTTCAGATACACTTTTATCTCTATTGGAAAGTAACTAAGCAACCGGCTATAGAGCATGCCGCACCGGTATCACTACAGCCAGTTCGATAGGACATTGTATTTAGAGCACATCGCGTATTTCTGATGAGCTCATTTCATTGACAGCACACTAAGATCAAGACAAAGACAAAGACAAGGACGGAGACAGAGACAGCCACATAGACGGAGATGGAGACGGAGACGGAGACGGAGACAAAGACGGAGACGTACACGGAGGCAGAGACAGAGACAGAGACAGAAACAGAGACAGAGACAGAGACAGAGACAGACAGAGACAGAGACGGAGACAGTGACAGAGACAGAGTCAGACAGAGACGGAGACAGAGATAGAGACAGAGACAGAGAAGGCGAGATAAGGAGTGAGCGACAGGAGAGGCGATACTCCGTCAAAACACTGTTGTTTAAAGGGCACGCTATGCGTACCTCATAGGCAGACCATTAGCGTAGTGATGATATTGGACTGTGGAGGAGGATGCGGTTGAAGACCACACTCGGCTAGAAAACACATTCGATTGAAGATGGAACCAGTTTGTCACGAGCATCCCAGACGCCAGATCACACATTGTCGCAAAACTGACTAGCCTGCACTGGATCTTATCAGGCAAATGCAAAAGCCTTGATCGACGGGAAGCTTGCGGCCAAGCCTAAGTAGCCGTCTTATCGCTGACAAAGACGACTTTATAAACGGGCCTACCACCGAGCAGAGGGAAAAATTGCCACTACCATGACGGTTTGCTGATAGCAGTGACACCGCGTTTTCCTATATTACGTTCTCACTTCACCTTGCATGGGAAATGCATCATTTTATAACGAAGTTCTTGGATAGAAAAATGCAGTTCGCCGAAACTAGATTCTAGATATAGCTTGCTAATCGCTTAACATATATCAGCAATAATGTACTAGATGGCTATAGAATATGCAACATGTTATTAATTAATTGGACAAGTAAAATACAGATTACAATGGCACAAGATGATATATTCGAAAGATGATCACCAACGTTTCGGTTTATGCCTTCATCAGGATGACAAGCACGATATTTCAGAAATGAAAGAATTTGGAAGTTTTCAATTGACACGTGACACTACATCTACCACCTACCACAGGATGGCGAAAGACACACATACGAAATATCTAAAAGCACATGCACACAAATGTAAAGTGTCAATCAGTCCTTAATAGTAACCGTCCAGTTTGTAGTCAACAAGGATAATGTGCATATCGCATCGGCATAATGTTACTATGGGGCGTTACTATCTTTTGTGACCTAAATGTATGTGTGTGTGTGTGTGTGTGTGTGTGTGTGCGTGTGTTTGTGTAGTTGTGTGTGTGTATTTACGCTAATGTGTGTGTGCAAGTGTAGGTGTGTATTAGTGCAGTGTGTCTGTATATGTGTGACTATCCCGCCCATATCCCCTGTTTGCTTATCACCCATCTCTTGATCACGTTTGCTACTATGTGGGCTAGTTTTATTAATTCCGGAGATGTGTCGATGCAGTCTTCAGTAACTATGTCGGTCGCATCCACTACTTTCCTTTTAACTTTGTTGTCTATCTTAACCATTTTGTGTGCCCAATCCCAATCAAGGAGGTGACCTTTCCAATCTGCGTCTGCGTGTATGACTGACACTAGATAGCCTGAAGTTACGCAAGTCTCCCTTATGCTCTCTCATTCTTTCTTTAATTGGGCGGCCTGTCTCGCCGGTGTGCGTTTTTACGCAACACCCCCACGGGGTCTTGTATACAGCACTGTCATAATCGGATTTTGGATGATGAACACGAATGATGTTCCTAATCTTCTACCCTGTAAATTCAACTATACTTGCTATGCCGTCCATATAACGGGGAATATGCAGGGCATTGTGCTGTGTTGCTGTGCATCAACACATCTCCGGAATTAATACAATTAGCCCACATAGTAGCATGTATGATCAAGGGAGGGGTGATATATAAACAGGGGACAGGAACGGAATAGGCACACAAATACAGACACGCTGCACAAATACACACCTACACATACACCCCCACACACTAACGTAAATACACACGCACACACACACACACATACACGCGCACACGCAAATCACACTTACACACACACACACACGCACACACACACAGGGGCGGGGATGGCCGAGTGGTTAAGGTGTCGGGCTATGGGTACCAAAGGTCCCGGGTTCGACTCTGCGCCACTCGACACCAATCCCCGGACCACCGGCGAGTGTGGGGGCGCCATTAGCCGTGAATGTGCATAAAGTGCGTAACACCATAAACACAACAACACACACACACACACATCTAGGTCACATAAGATAATAACGCCCCATAGTAATTCTATGTAGACGCTGTATGCACATTCTTCTTGTTGACTACGAATTGGATGATGATTACCAACGACTGATTGACACTTTTACATTTGTGTGCAGATGCTTTTGGATATTTCGTCTGCATGTCTTTCGCCAACCTGTGGCAGGTGGTTGATGTAGTGTCACGTGTCGATTGAAAATTCAAAACAGTTTCATTATTTAAAAAAATTATACTTGTCACCCTGATGAAGGCATCCAACCGAAACGTTGGTGTTAATTTTTCGAATATATCATCTTATGCCATTGTAATCTGTGTTGTAAAATGCAACGTGCTTGCAAATAATTGGCAATGCAATACAGCCCACTAAAACAGAACAACTTAGCCGGTAATGTAATGCGACCGGGTCTTGACCATGGACTCCCACAGTGCTTTGCTCAGTGGTCCGTTATTCGCGATGCTCCTTTTATGTGCTCTGGTTTTGTGGAGGAAGGGTTTGCCTATATTTTCAGACATTTACTTGTTGAGTAGGCGTAGGGCTGGGTGGACCTCGATGGGGAGGCGAAAGCCGCACCGATTGATTTATTTTGATTTTCAGGTTTTCAGTCGCCGAAAAATATAATGTCGATCTTCAAGGAAGAAGACGGGCGGCTCCAGAATTCGTCGCGCCAGTGATCGCAACACGCTATTGTTGAAAATGAACACCATTCGAACCATCTTGGAGTACAGTCCATATTATTCGATAGAGCATTAAGCACAACCAGGTGTCACATGCTTCGCTAAGTTACTTCCGGGACAACAAATTCGGGACAAACCCTTACTCCACCGAAAAAATGAAAGGAGCATGTGGTACTTATATTTTAGCTGGGACGTTATCTATAAATACAATGGTTATCCAGTCGGAGACAGATAAAGACCACTCTCGCTTTCATGCGAACTGTCACCAAGAATTGCAATCTTGATCTGGTCCAACCTTGGCCGACAGCAAGAACTGTGAATACTGGTCTCCATCGCATCTGCACATCTACACACCGAGTCGCTGCGTCGCCCCACCCCCTTTCACGCGCCAGCGCGTCGCGATTCTGCAGACAAGCGTCTTGGCTGTCCGACCTCGATGAAGTTTGTACGTGCATCGCGTTACACGTGTCGACAGACACCTGTCTGTGTATGTATGTATGTGTGTATGTGTGTGTGTGTGTGTGTGTGTGTGTGTGTGTGTGTATGTGTGTGTGTGTGTGTATGTGTGTGTATGTGTATATGTGTATGTGTGTGTATGTGTGTGTGTATGTGTGCATGTGTATGTATGCATGTGTGCATGTGTGTAGGTGTGCATGTGTGTGTATGTGTGTATGTGTGTCTGTGTATGTATGTGTGTGTATGCATGGTTGTGCATGTATGTGTGTGTTGTGTGTGTGTGTGGGTGTGTGTGTGTGTGTATGTGTGTGTGTGTGTGTGTGTGTGTGTGTAGGTGTGTATGTATGTATGTATGTGTGTGTGTATGTGTGTGTGTGTGTATGTGTGTGTATGTGTGTATGTGCGTGTGTGTATGTGTGTGTGTGTGTGTGTGTATGTGTGTGTGTGTGTGTGTGTGTGTGTGTGCGTGTGTGTGTGTGTATGTGTGTGTGTGTGTGTGTGTGTGTGTGTGTGTCGTTGCCAAACGACGGTGGCGACGCCGCTGCCCCGTGCACGGCCGAAACAATGGCCTAGTCGACGGCGCAGCACATGGCCGGCCAACTTCCGGCGCGCTCGCGCCGAGACCTGCAATAATGCAACAATGCCGACGGCCGCGATGCCGATGGCGATAGCCGGTGTACGCGGCGTCGCCGGTGACGCGCCGACACCGGCGCAGGCCAGACACGCGGCGGCGGGGAACTGCTGGCGAGGGATGTGGTGCTGCGGCAGGGGGAGCGATGGGCTGCTGCTGGTGAGTGATGTGGTGCTGCGGCAGGGGGAGCGATGGGCTGCTGCTGGTGCGGCAGCAGGGGGGCGGTGGAGTGCTAATGGTGAGTGATGTGGTGCGGCGCAGGGGGGAGGGGCGATGGAGTGCTAATGGTGAGGGATGTGGTGCTGCGGCAGGGGGAGCGATGGGCTGCTGCTGGTGAGTGGTGTGGTGCGGCAGCAGGGGGAGGGGCGGTGGAGTGCTAATGGTGAGGGATGTGGTGCTGCGGCAGGGGAGCGATGGGCTGCTGCTGGTGAGTGGTGTGGTGCGGCAGCAGGGGGTGGAGTGCTAATGGTGAGTGATGTGGTGCGGCGAGGTGGGGGCGAGGGTGGGGTGTGGTGTTGGCGATGGGCTGCTGCTGGTGAGTGATGTGGTGCGGCAGCAGGGGGGGGGGGCGGTGGAGTGCTAATGGTGAGTGATGTGGTGCGGCGGATTTGGGCAGGTGGGTGGCGGTGGTACTGCTGGTGAGTGATGTGGTTCGGCGGAGGTGGGGGCGGAGGGTGGGGATGGGGTGTGAGCGATAGGGTGCTGCTAGTGAAGGATGTGGTGCGGGCGGCGTCCAGCATGGCTCCAGTGGTGTGTCATGAGAGATGTGTGCGGAGACATCAGTCTCCCTGGCTGCGTCCAGTGGCCTGGTCTACTGCCGATGGCTCCTGATGGCTGACGTTTGTCGCAGCAGTGCTATTCATGTGGACACGGCAAAACTGCGCTGCTCAGAAAAAAACGCTTGCCATGCGGGGTGAGGGCATGTGAGAGCGGCATTGGGAAGCGTCCAGTTTGCACGGGTATAATCGTTCGAGGAAGCATACATTATTTGAGACTCTCATTGTGATCGAATAATGTACTCGATCCTTCCAGGAGAGAATTATTTTGTCTTGGCGCATGTGACGTCGATGGAGCATGGGCGAACCGCGCCGTTAACAACGTTCCGAGAACGCCTCCACCTAACTGCAACTGTCGCCAAGCCGCGGTTTGTCTGACGGCGTGGTTACACTTGTAGAGCATGCCACTTTCGTGTTCTGTCACAGTTAGCGCAGCGTCATGACGCGGAACGCCTCGCCAGCATTTGTTTTCCGTTTTGCAGAAAATGTTTCCACACGACGCTCGCTAAATACTCTCGTGAGGAAACATTACACACTAGAAGTCTGTGAGGCATGCATGCAAGCCATCTGCACGTAAGCGACGCCGAGTGTTTGCCAGCTGCTATCAGCACTGATGGGCAGAGCGCGACTGACTGCTTACGCTGGCCAGCGGCACTCTCTAGTGGCAGTCACTGTCTCATCCACCCCCATTGCCTATCGAGTAGGTAACCTCTTCTAACCTCCCGTCCTTCGAGCGCATCCTGGTTGGTGGCTGGCCATCATCGTGGCCCGTTTATCGGGCCGACCGGCGTCAATCGTATCTCGTTTATCGGACACGACCTGCGGCAGGCTCGCCTGTTGCAGGGCTTCGGCCACCGCCGACCGTTCGACTTGGTTAATCGCGTCCGCCGCGTTTGCATCGAACGACGCCGCATCGCCAGAGCGTCGCCGGATGTGGACGGGCGTCCAGAAGGCGGCGGCAGAGCGTCCACGGCCTTCTCGCAGCGTGCCAGAGGTTTTCACGGGTCTTTATCAGCTGCCATGGAATAGCGCTTTAACGCATCGTAAAATACGCAATATAACCGCATAACAATGGACCAATCAATGACGGCGGACGGGACGCGGCGCGATTTTTATTCATCGCTGATAAAGATTTGACCATTGCGGTAACAGAAGTCGCACTGAGCTTCACAGGCATTTGACATGACGCGATGGTGGCCAATCTGCTGGTGGCTGGCACTCTTTCACCCAAAGGCGGCCAACATAGTCGCCCCTGCCGTGACGTGCAGATCTGACGGACTTTAAAAGCCATTCAGGGAGGATGCGTGATGGGGTGTGTGTGGATGATGATGGCCCTCCATTCAGGCGCCGACTAAACACACGTCGCGCCGGAAGCGCCGCGTCGCGGGCCGTTCCCACGACCCGACCGCCAGCCTGGTGTGCTACCGGCCGCCGGCGAGCTGGTGAATTGGTGCACTCTCTCGTGGTCGATCACGGAATGGTACATCGTGATTGATACGCCGCTCATACGATGCTCGCTTCTTCATCTTGAGTGTGGGTTGGTAGTGCGCCAGATACAATTCCGTGTCAAATTAGTATGTATAAATGATAAGGTATGATCTGTAGTATAAATATGTCAAGGTTAAAATGACCTCTAGATGAATGTATTGGAATTAAGCCAATTTATCTTCAAATCCAACATTTAATCCGGCTTCGTGTGACACTCATGAAAGTTAATGAAGTCTTAAATATGTCTTCTAACAAAGATAAGCTTCAATACTGTATAGCAGACGAAGTAACATCCTGGTAGCAGCATCACACAACTTGCAGCTTCGACTCTTTGATTGGCGACGAGCATTCTGGATTTTCCCACTCAAGAAGTTCAAACAGTAGCTGGAGAGTGTGGGCCGGCGGTGTTTGCATACACGCGGCGTCAGCTGGTCGACTGTGGTCATGCGGTCGTGCCGTTCCGCTCGAGCGGACCAGCGGGCACGGACGAAGCTTTGGAAAAAGTACTGGGGGCCAGGCAACGTTAAATTCTTCACAAATAGTCCAAGGGATTCAGGATTTCCCCACACGATGCCATGTTTGAAACCGGATAGTAATGAGAGGGATTTGGGAGAACACCGGAGAGGCCGGTCCCCTAGAAAGAGACAGACACCTCCATCCATGACAAGGACTCGACAAGCGACTTACTTTTCGTCGAGTTGCATGAACTTCATGTCCATGGAGTGGATGGAGGTGAAGACGTTGGTGGCACCCTGAACCACGCACTCGCGGGTTTCGGGCATGGCAATCGGCGTGCAGGTGGCGACGAAAACCGGCTCGTTCCGGCTACACAGCGGCAGGTACGATAGGTAGTGGCCCCTGATCAACACCACCTGAAACCAAGATGACGGCGTTGGGGTCCATGCAATATGCGCGGCCAGGGCTAGCGCCTGAGCGCACGGCTGCGATGACTGTAGGAAGGTGTAAGGGCTGCGGCAGAGTCTTCAGTGCATGTTTGTCAGGGGTCCTGTATGGTGCTGCAGCAACCTTTGTGGTCGCTCTCTGCCGCTGCTGCTACCGGACACTGGGTTTGTTCAGCATTGCAGTCGCTGTTGGTGTGTTGTGCAGCGTTCCACTCACTGCCAGTGGTTTGTGTCGAGTTGCACTCACCGCCGTTGAGTGTTTGGGTGTGTGGGGGTCCTACTGCGACATATCCTGCTAGTGCGGCCTTCCCCACCAAAGTTCAATATTCATAATAGGTACGGAGAAGCCCACAGCGAGCGGTGCTGTTCCCACGCTCCAGGACTCCTTTGCACATCCTGGCTGCCGGCCTGGGAACAACGGCGCCGCCGGCCGTCGGCTAAACCAGACGCGATCGGCACAGCACCAATCGAGGCCACATAAATATGCCTGCCTTTAGACTGAATCGCACTCACGTATACCTGGCTAGATCACACCAACACCTACCGGGCCGGACATGGCGCCATTCACCTACATGGATCACACTCATGCCTACCGTACTAGACATGACGCAAATAGCCAGGTTAGACATGACACCAATAGCCAGATTAGACATGACACCAATAGCCAGGTTAGATATGACGCAAATAGCCAGGTTAGACATGACACCAATAGCCAGATTAGACATGACACCAATAGCCAGGTTAGACATGACACCAATAGCCAGGTTAGACATGACACCTGCCGGGCCAGGTGTCAGTCGCCAGACTGGATCACTCATGCCTACAGGGCGCTAGACATGGTGTCAGTCGCCAGACTGGATCACTCATGCCTACGGGGCTAGACATGGTGTCAGTCGCCAGACTGGATCACTCATGCCTACAGGGCGCTAGACATGGTGTCAGTCACCCATATGTATCACACTTACGCCTACCTGGCTAGTCACAGCGCGAGACTGCGGACGTCGTGAGATCGTACCTTCTGGTCGCCGAAGCGCATCTGCCTGCGGGCGTTCCTGGACACGTTCATCCTGCAGAGGAACATTCGGGGGTCGTCAGCCGGCGCGGCCGTGGTCACCGGCGCTCGCATCAGCTCGGCTTGGATAGCCTGGTGATCCTGCTTGTCGATGATGTCGTACACGGAGTCGCCGTGGATGAGAAGGTCCTCCTGGAGAACCGCATTTGTGATGTTAGCACGATCGCCATTTCGCTTGCTAGCAATCAGAGATAGAACAGAACGTTGGCGGCCGTCTTTCACGAAACTCAACTTCGGCTACCTGTCGCTTGGAGTACTTAGGCGTTGTCTAGCTGTAAGTAAGGCTTGAAACCAGACCAAAGTGACCAAGGTGGACCCAGTAGGCACATTTCCAATTGCTCTTGTGCTGAATTAGATGGCTGCATCTTTCAGTTGCTGACAAAATAAACAATATTGTCTCGCATATCCCAGTGACCTGATCTGATAATGACTTGAAACCTGGTCCGCTTTTAGGGGGCATCATTTGTCACAACATGCATTTCGGATTGCACAACTATTGATTGGCAACACATCTATGCGTAAGGAATCATTTTTCTGGTCCGGCCTTTCATTTGACCTCGAAACCTGACCTGAGGTCACAGTTGTTCTGCTTACATTTTCTTAGTCATCCATACTCGACTTCTGACTGTATCTTGCATAACTTGCGTCTAAAAATGCTTCAGCGTGCATCTAAAAACCGTATTGCGACGAGGTCGTGACCGGACTTTGACCCACCGTATCTTCAGTATCGTAAAATCTTCGAACGCAATATTTCGGAACAGTGCGTAAATGATGTACGGGAAAGTATGCAAATTTCAAAGCGATGACCTAAGCAATTCAGGAATTACCTCTGAAAAATATCGGGTTGGATTGCAAATGGACCCATTACGCACTGTCAGGGTTCATACTGGGAGGATTGATTCTATTTGAACGAGGATTGCCAATTGAATGGCAAATGCCGGTGGGAAGTTGTAGGCCATGCCGTACGTATGCTATGCTCTACAAAGCTCCAAGTACACTGATTTACATTCGCCAGCTCAAATTCCATTGTTGCCCCGTCGAATGATTGGTGACTTAGGCTATACTGTTTGGCTTAATGATAATTGCTACAAAATGCATCCCGAAGGCGCTGGGAACAGGGCCGGATAAACATGAGCAAGCAAAAGGTAATTCACCCCTGCTGCTATTTTATCGGTGTATAACATTACTGAACCCAATTTCTGGTCATCACAAAACGTTCTATGGATGTGGAACAGCTATCCAACGGTTCATTTATATTCTACTGTGACACCTAGTTAATCACCGTATAGATATTATCTCAGGAAGGAGCCATGCACACAAAGCCAGCAAAAGCGAGAAAAAAGGGGGAAGAGGAGAGAGAGAGAGAAGAGAGAGAGAAGGAGAGAGGGGAGAGAGAGAGAGAGAGAGAGAGAGAGAGAGAGAGAGAGAGAGAGAGAGAGAGAGAGAGAGAGAGAGAGAGAGAGAGAGAGAGAGAGAGAGAGAGAGAGAGAGAGAGAGAGAGAGAGAGAGAGAGAGAGAGAGAGAGAGAGAGAGAGAGAGAGAGAGAGAGAGAGAGAGAGAGAGAGAGAGAGAGAGAGAGAGAGAGAGAGAGAGAGAGAGAGAGAGAGAGAGAGAGAGAGAGAGAGAGAGAGAGAGAGAGAGAGAGAGAGAGAGAGAGAGAGAGAGAGAGAGAGAGAGAGAGAGAGAGAGAGAGAGAGAGAGAGAGAGAGAGAGCACGCGAAAGGTATTCATATCGATATCCATCAATTGCTAGATCATGGATGCTATACATCACGGCTTGTTATCACATTACGAGCGGTTGGCATGCCCATGGGGATTGCCGCGTCGTTTGGCGGCTATCGCGGCCAATTATCGTCAGCGACTGCAGCAGCCGGGTCGACCCGGGGGTGCAGCACAGTTTGTCTGCCGGATGGACGGCGGCGTCAACGCGGAGACAGGCGGTGGTCATCTGTCAACCCAGTCCACCGTCCGATCACGGGTGCGGCATCGTTTCGGAAATAGGACACATCCGATCTGCTGGAGCGACTTTCGCCCGGGGTCGAAGCACAAAAGGTGCGCGGACATTGACGAACGTGCACTTGTTTCGAAACGTTGGATCCTTAACTGCGTTTTGGAAAAAAATGCTGGATCGTTATCTCGCAGGCTTCATGGCGAATGCCGCACGTATGTTTCACCCATGGTCTACCACTACCTCCCGTCCACCTCCCATTCCACCGCTCACTGGCCTGCCCACTCCGCCGACCACCGCCCTCCGACCACACCTACCGTTCACTACGTGCCAACTGCAACACTGGAGAGCAGTGCCCACGATAAGCATCACTCGGGCGGCATTAGTGCAGCGAGGGTTTATTCCCGGTCGGGCCGCGGGATCTGGCGGGCGTGGCTGGCGATGGCCGCCCTGCATCCGGCTGGCGCCTCTTTATTGGCTGGCGACCGACGTCTGATGAGCATCGGGGCATCGCTGATACGGCAATCATTGTCCACGTCGGGGCAGTAACCCATCGCAAGATTCGACCCGCTCCACCAATTAGCCGGCTAAATATGAAATTTCAACCGGGTACGTCGGCCCATTCGCCATTCGGGCAGATGCTCTTCCCGCTGCATGACCGCGCAATTAAGTGAAGGTGGGGCAGGCGGTCGGCTAAGAACTTCCCAATGTAGATAACAAGCCGAGTCGAAGTCGTGAGGCTTGACAACACGGTGTTACGATCGTGTCTCAATGCCACTTCAGGGAAGAACATTGTGCATCGAGGCTTAGGCGTTACGATCGTGTCTTGATGCCACTTTAGGGAAGAACATTGTGCAACAAGGCCTGATAACAAGGCGTTATGATCGTGTCTTGATGCCGCTTTAGGACAGAACGTTGTGCATGAAGGTTTGACAACACGGCGTTACGATCGTGTCTTGATACCACTTCAGGATCAGAAATTGTGCATCAGGAGTCGGGCATTCGCACGTCCCACTCCAGGGATGTTGCTTAACCTGGCCCGTTGAACACTTAGGAAAAAATAGAAGAGTTAACATTCTGCGTGGTGTATGCATCGATGCCAATGGAATACGATTGTCTAAATATGCTGATCACGCAGCGGTATTTGTGCAAGACCAACAATAAGTTTTCCGAAGCAAAATTAACTGATAACATTTGGATCACATGGTTAGCCGATAATATGAAGAGTTCCAGCTCACAGTTTAATATAAAACCCCAAGCTGATGTGAATTAGAAGCCTTATTCACCGTTTGGACTGCATGTGCGGCACCGATCGGACGACATATGTAGAATTCCTGCCTCAGTCAAAGTGGAGATCCAATGGACTTGGTTCACTTCCACTGAATGCTATCGGATTACTCATTTGGATGCATCGATAAACGGCATGACAAACCCCATTAAAGTGTGGCCTGAGAGGAACGTAAGTATTAAGGCTACAATAACAGTCATCAAATCTAGAGGTTTTCAAGACGAGATCAACCATGCCTCATCCTCAATTGAAGCGATTTCAGGAGCTTGCCATGAAGCATGTATGACGAGGATGTCTTTGATTGATGTCCAACAGTCTAATACTGGGCTGGATAAAATGAATGTTGCACAAGAACAGCACTTAGGTTCGCATCCTGCAATGTAGGTGTCACAGCTCTTGCTATGAGTGACCCGCCTAAGTGCCAATTTACGCAAGGTGGCCTTCTTAAACACAATGTTCCTCACCTCCATAATGAAACAATGCGAGACTGTCGGCGAGTTATCGATATTAGCTCACCAATCTCACCATCGACAAATATTTCGTGAAACATCGTGAACACTTATCTCTAAGGGGCGGGCGCCAGTCATTGCTTGAAAAGAAAATGCATCGATGTAGCATTTTAAGTAAGAATTTAAAACATGGCAAAATACAATGAAAAAATATGATAGATAGGTGGCATATTTACGTTTAACATGCTCACCGGTAGATTCTCCACTTGCTACGTCAATTTTCCCAAGTATATTTCCGTATAGTAAATGCCTAGCCACACCAAGCCACGACCCGGCCACGACACAGATCACATAAGTTGGGGCGAAATAATTGTATACTACGAGGATGGTCAGCACTACATGAACGGTATTTGTTATATGGAAGTATGAAAGAACCACACGACAACATTGGGCAGATGTCCTGTGCATTCAGCAGAAGTGCAAAAGGTCAACTCAATTGCACTCGTATAAATGTGACCTTATTCACAGATTCCTTCCCAAGAGGAAGTTCTGGCGCAGTCGCGGTTTGCAAGAAAGATGCCCTTGTTAAAATGTGATTGCATTGATACAATTATTCACTAATTCTCTGTCTGCCATGCCGCCAAATTACTTTGGGAGGCTGTTGCCGGCTTCATCAGTTGGCAAATTCATCCGATGTAGCTGTCGCTAAATGCCAATAATATTTTGCTTGACGTGCCCGATACTTAACGGATTGTTGTTTATGCTAATCAAATCATTTATTTAGTGATTTATTGCATATTTTGAGGATACATCATTTCGAATGGCTGTTCGCTGTATCACGTCGATATTCAAAAGGGCTACTAAATGCATGGTACACGAATTCAGCAAATCATGCGGCTCCACACACAAATAAAAAGAGGTGACAAGCACATGCCAAGTATTAGCAATGAGATGAGACGTCATTTTACCGATGGTGCAAGGTGTTTTATTAAAAAAAAAACTACTTTTTGAAGTGCATTGGGTCAGGGGTGTTTTTTTAATAAGCATTGGGGGGGGGGGGGCGAAGTGTACTTGATCCCCCAACCAAAAACTTATCGGATTTCGTCCACTATATTTCCAGACTTTAATAATACTTATTTTTATTTGACGATGTGTATGTTTATGTTTATTCAGCATCCTCGCCAACGGGAAAAATCGTCCAGTAACAGGTGAAGTCACTTAAGCAAGAGAGCAGTGCACCGTGCATGTCAACATAAAACTGTGAGTTGTAGCATGCGACTACAGTGTCATACAGTGCACTAGGGTCCACCACCAATAAACACACAACGGCTCAAATAAAATATTCTGAGCACAGCCGGCCTGAGCTGTGATGACGATGAGTGAACGTATTTCCTTGGTGCCTAGCATTAGGGAGGGACGAAGCCAACGTTTTGGTAGGGCGAGTTCAGGGTCGGGAAGTCCACTATCTTAACCTAATTTGTTTCTGTACAATACAAAATATGCTTGTTAACATCAACTAATTTTTAAATGTAGCATGGTGTTTTTCTTTTTTTCCTTTGGCTTTCTTATCAGCATAAAAACAGCATAGGTTTTTGGGGGCCCCAAATGAACATTGTGGGCCAAGATCAACATTGATGGGACCATGGCCCTCACAAAGGGATACAAATCGACACCTCTGCACTGGGTCTAGTTCGCGCAAGATCTGCGGAAGCACATTAATAGCTGTCAGTTGAGTAAGTAAATCGACTCTTCCAGAATTCTGTTTGTATGGCTGGGACATAGAGAGCGTGGGATATTCGTATTAGGACAACACTATGCTCGTATGTATCAGATAAAGAAGCAATAAATAACGCTTGACACACTTACCTGGTATGTGAAATATGCGTGCAAAATCGAAAAGTGCTCTCAAATGACTGCTGCAAAAGAATGACCAGTGTGAGCAAAAATGAGCGGTGCTTGCCAATGCCAGCCGATGTAGGCATATCGAGCCAAACGAATGTGTGCGCATTTGCGCGTGTATGTGGATTGTGTCAGTGTGATTTGCAATTATGCTTGCTTTGAATATTCAAACTGAAGGAGGATTGGGTGAAATAAATAGTATAAAAGATGCCGCACCTGCGCACCTCAGGCAGTTCTCACCCAACAATGAATAGTGGAGTAGAATGTGTGTACCTGTATCAGGGTGTTCTGAAGCAATTGATCCAGCTGGCCTAACATTTCTACGGGCACGAAAATCAAGCCCAGGTAGCTTGCAGGCGCTGACTTTGAGTTGGCAATAGCATACCCAAAGGAAGCAGCCCCTTTGAGGTAGCAGTTTTCCTTTTCTTGAATCTGGAAACTTGAACATAAAGACCGTGACTGGGGCTTGGGGTCTGGGCTGCTCCGGTAAGGGTCGGACTAGCTCTGTCGTTCTCCACTCGATCAGTTCTTTTTTTTCTGGAAATAAATGCCTGCCGCTAGAACCCACCTGCTGCAAATCCGAGGAGCTTCGTCTATTCTACGCCATCCACTGCCTCGCATGCTCCGCGCCAATACAGTGCTGGGTGCGCGTCTGGATGTGGGGCAACCACATCCAGACAACTTCCCATGTCATTAGTCCGGAGCCCCTATCCGATCACGGCATACCGTCGCGTCATTGCAGACGTAATGATCGTCATCAATGTCATCGATGACATCATTGATGACTTCCACCTACGTATATCCATATGCACCAAATACACACACACACACACACACACACACACACACACACACACACACACACACACACACACACACACACACACACACACACACATATATATATATATATATATATATATATATATATATATATATATATACGTGCATACATACCCGCATACACACATGCATACCCACCAGGCACTCGTCTGGTATGTACAAAGGAGGGGATGCTAGGGCCATTTTATTTTGGCGGCGCTTGTCATTTGCTGGGTAGCGTGGGTGTTGCATCACGGGAAT
The DNA here is from genome assembly GCA_034440575.1 of Imbricaverruca yamaguchii. Lineage (NCBI taxonomy): Eukaryota > Metazoa > Arthropoda > Thecostraca > Neoverrucidae > Imbricaverruca > Imbricaverruca yamaguchii. The sequence continues at coordinate 1,235,848 of JAOTOL010001541.1, forward strand.
CCCGACTCTATTCAGACTATATTCTGAGTGAACGGAGCTTCCGCAGGCCGTGTGACTGGCCGTTTCATGGGCTGTGAAACCATTAGCTGAAGCTGCGGCACACTACGATAAACATTATAACACCGATTAGCCCCCTGCGTTCATTTCCTGCGCCGGTGTCAGGCTGCCGTGAACGCCGCGAAATTTACAAGCATTGTGATTGCATTATGATAGTCTTGTATGCAATTTTCGACTAAGCTGTGAGAGCAATTAAAACTGAACTGGTGCACGAAGGCGGGGTAGCTGTTACCATTCGGCCGTTCTAGCCTGCTCGGTTCCACCGGGTCTAACGACTGGCATAGGCCCCAATGACCGGCTTCGGGTCTAACGACTGGCACAGGATCTAATGACTGGCCCCGGGTCTAACGACTGGCACAGGATCTAATGACTGGCTCTGGGTCTAACGACTGACACAGGATCCAATTACTAATGCCGGCTCTGATGACTGACACCGGGTCTAACAATTGGCACCAGATATAATGACCAGAGCCGAGTCTAATGCTTAGCATGGGTCTAATGACCGGTGCCGGATCCAATAACTAGCATGGGCTTCAATGACTGGCGTCAGGTCTGAACACTGGCGCGATGTCTAATGACTGGCGCCGATTATCATAGCTGGTGCACAGTCTAAGGACGGGCGCCGGGTCTAATGATTGGCGCCGGGTCTAATGACTACGCATGGTGTAATGACTGGCGCCGGGTCTAATAACTATCCCTGGTGTAATGACTGGCACCGGGTCTAATGACTACGCCTGGTGTAATGACTGGCACCGGGTCTAATGACTACGCCTGGTGTAATGACTGGCACCGGGTCTAATAACTACCCCTGGTGTAATGACTGGCACCGAGTCTAATGACTACCCATGGTGTAATGACTAGCCTGGTCTAATGATTGGCGCCGGGTCTAATAACTACCCCTGGTGTAATGACTGGCACCGGGTCTAATGACTACGCCTAGTGTAATGACTAGCGTCGGGTCTAATGACTACGCCTGATGTAATGACTAGCGCCGGGTCTAATGACTACGCCTGGTGTAATGACTGGCGTCGGGTCTAATGACTACGCCTGGTGTAATGACTAGCACCGGGTCTAATGACTATGCCTGGTGTAATGACTAGCACCGGGTCTAATGAATACGCCTGGTGTAATGACTGGCGTCGGGTCTAATGACTACGCCTGGTGTAATGACTAGCACCGGGTCTAATGATCGGCGCTTCTGATTCCCGGCCGTCGCTGCGGCGGGCCTCACGCTGGCCAGGCGGCGTCCCGCACCTTGCGGCGTGGGCGGCCGCCGCGCGCCGTGACCGACGCGACCAACTGAGCCCGCCGTGCTGACGTCACCGGCGGGGCGGCCACGTGACCCGAGCGGTGCAGCGGCGGGGGCGGGTGGCGGCGGCCACGTGACCCGGACGGCGCAGCGGCGGGGGCGGGTGGCGGCGGCCGGTTCCCACGTGGCGGGCGGCCGCCGGCGAACCGCCCCCTCCCCGCCGGCCGCCGGCATTGTGAGCAGCGCGCTGACAAATGAGCCTCGAAGACGGGATGCTATGGAAGATGCACGGTCGACAAAGGCGGTCGGCGCCCGCCGCAGTAAAACGCATACATCACCGACCGCGAAACTGGCGAATCACGCTATCATTAGTACAGCACTTTGTCGCCGGGCGACTGCGATGTGAATGCAACTAATTGCCGAAGGCGTCGCGCTGAAAGGCAGCCAACCGGAGCTCAAGACATCGGCCCGGAGACGCAGCCGGTAGCCAGATCGGCCGCCGGCCATCACGTGGAAAGCCCGCTCTGCCACCCATTAGCCCAGGTGCGTTCTCACATTTGAATGCGGTAACCAGTAGCCGGCCCATAGAATGTGACCGTTGATGCCCGCCATGAGTGAATGCCCGGCAGCCGGCGTGCGCGCTCGCGATGCGCACTTCCGATAACCTGTGGTCATCGCGAACGAGGCTATTTTTGGATGAAGTTCTTTATCACGCACAAAACATGTCACTCTTGAGCACTACTAGCGGTCAATTTCAGCACAAACCTGACACAACTCGGTGGAGAAATATAAAAACAATGCACGTCGGCGATGTGTCACTCGACTGATGGTCGATTTTCTTCCCGACCACTACCCAAAGTGTACTTAAAAGCAGGTGGTCAATGAAAGACTATGGCTATACAAGAATGGCCCACTGTGAAGAACGATTTGACGGCAGTAGTGGCGGCAACAATGTGGCGGCAACAATGTGGCGTCAACAATGTGGCGTCAACAATGTGGCGGCAACAATGTGGTGGCAACAGCGTTGCGACAACATTGTTGCGGCAACAATGTGGCGGCAACAGTGTTGCGGCAACAATGTGGCCGTAGCAATGTGACGGCAACAAAGTGACGGTAACAATGTGGCGGGAACAATGTGGCGGCAACAATGTGGCAGCAATGGTGGCGGCGACAATGTGGCGGCAGCAGAGCGTCCTGGGCCGACGGCTTTGCGCCACGTTCGGCGCGCCAATTGTTTACGGTTGTATCCATGGTTCCGGCGCTCGCGGACCGCGCAATGAGGCTGCGATGAGTTGCAGGTTGCACGGCGGCGGTCGGTCGCCGACGCGGCTGACAGAGCCGACGTAATGACAAAGACTTCCTGCGGGCGGAGGCGGCCTCACCCCATCTGGGCCACACTAGCCCACCCCCCTCCCCCCGCCGTGCAGATCCGCCTGAGTCGCGGCGATGTCGACCTCACTCCATCTCGGCTACATTCCCCATCCCCCTGCCGTTCTGATCTGCCGAGTACCGCTACGACAGAGCTGTCGATTGGTCTGTTTGCACGGGAACGTCTTCAACAAAACCCGGCTTTAAGCGCGCATTTTTTGTCGTTGCAACTCATGCCATCACGCAGTGCGAATAGTACAAGTTGTTCCATCAGGACAGATGACAGCGCGGTGGTTCACTGCAGGCCTTGAGCTCTTCATTAGGCGCAGGGATACAAGGCTGCAACTAACGGGAGCACTTGCCGGTAAAGGAGCAACATAAAAGAAAGTATCCAATAAAAGCCACTTAACCGCATCGACTTATCTGCAGCGATCTTATTCATTAGTGAGAATGATTTCTGCAGCCAGCCGGGGACAAGGAACGCGAGCTCATTGGAGTATGTCCAGCTCCGCCGCGCCGAGCGACCAGGGTCAGGCGTAATCGTCAACGCATCGATCATTGTGCCCCTCCAGCATGGGAAGTTCCTCTGTGTCGGGGCTCTCTTGCATAAAAAAGATAGCACTACAATGCGCTTTGTTGTAGGCCAGCACAGAGTGGGACTGGAGAGAGCGGCGAAAACGCGCAGAACGGCGTTCCAGGAGGCCGGCGCCAAGGTCGTCCGCCACAGGCCCGTTTTGACGTGAGTCATTGGTGATAAGGGCAGGGTGTCGACCTGCCAGTTGCGGTGTGCTGTAGATAGGTCGGTAGCGGTAGGGGGAGGGGTATGTGACGATGCGGAGCATATTTGATCATATCGATATTTCTGGGTTATTATTGTTGAGATATTACTTTCGGTCGTTTAACCACATCCCAATGTTCGCCTGGTAAAACTTTCTTAAAAGACACATAAAAGACATTAAAAGATCAGTGCAACTATAAGCCACAAGGGCCATTCCTGGTTGCACTTCGGACACTCAACCAGTTGCCAGCCAAATACGTCGATCAGCACTCCCTGGAGTGCTGAAAAGCGAGCCCTCTATTATTATGATGATTGTCTAGGATATTTTTAAAGATTTTCAGTGTGCTGCTACTGACAATGGTTTCGGGCAGCTGGTTCCAATGTTCTACTACTCTGTTGGCGAAGAAAGACTGTCTTAACATTGTCCTGTTGTGGTTAACATTAATTTTATATTTATGACTTCTTATTTCATCATTTCTGTTAAATTCAAACATTTCCCTGAGATATCCATTTTCCTGATCATGAACAAATTTAATGACCTCGATGAGATCTCCTCTCAGCCTTCTATATCTAAGTGAAAACATATTCAATTTCTTCAATCTTTCCTCATATGCCAGGTTGCTTATACCATTAACCATTTGTGTAGCCCTCTTTTGTACTTTCTCTCTCTAAAAACCAGCAATCTTTTTCATAACTTGGAGATCAAGCTTGGACACACTATTCCACATGTGGCCTAACATATGGACAGTAAAGCTTCCTGATGACCTCCTCACTTCTGTATGATACATTCCTATTTAATGGCCCAAGCATTCTCAGTGTCTTCTATAAATTGCAATAAATCTGCCAATAAATTGCAATCAATCTGCCAATAAATTGCAATAAATCTGCCAATAAATTGCACATATACATTTTTCTATTCATGATGCTACACATAAACTAGTTAGCTCTTGTCAATCGCATATAATACTGTGTAAATCATTGAGCTTTGTGTGACTTCCGGAATAGCCCCGCAATTGCAATCTGCACCACCCGGGACATCGGGGAGACGTCACCCTGTACCGAGATATCGGGCTTGCCAAAGAAACGGATGAGGAAATGCTTGGCAAGACGATGCCGCTGCCCCCACCGAGGCTCTTTTTAGCTGTCAGTGCTAATAGATGTTTGTCTCGAGTCAAGCTGCCTGCAGCAGGCTATTACCGGTAATGCATTCCCGCCATTGCGTACCTCTCCAAGTGATCAAAAGTCGGGAATGTAAAATACACCGATGATTAAACTGGCAGAAACACACATCGAGCATCGGCCACAAACCGTCGACGTTCCTCCGCCTAGAGAAGAAACCATGCAGCGCAAGACTGGCTCCACTAGCTCGTTCGACATTCAAGGGCAATTAATGCATGCACGATGAAGATAAGATCACTGGTGTAAGATGCACCAACTACCCTGCCGAGTTGGCCCGCAGCCCACCCGGCCGCACATCAGTGCAAGCTGATCCTCACCCTCGGGAGAAATTCCGGTCGTCCCACCCACGCCAGCGTCCAGTCAACTACACGGTGGAATTTTTATCTGTGGATCATAGGACGCCGCATACCGACGAGTCATACCGGCGAGCCGCTCGTGGGCTCTATAGGAACGCAACTGAATCTAGCTGACTGCCTCGGAACAATGGAAAACCGAGCAAACGGTACGCGCAGTTCTTCACGACCGAAGATCATTTATATGATCATAGACCGAAGATCATATTCCCTTACAGATGAATGACACGTACTTAAGGGGAAGCAGTCGTTTTCCCATCTGATATCGTCCATTAAGCCGCGCAGCCACCAGCAGCTCGGTTGCAAAGCTAATGCTGATGCCATCTTGACTGATTGCTCCAACGCTGTCATAACTGTCAATTAATTTACTATACTATCAGAGCAGTCGAAGACAAATAGTCGAAAGACAATATTTTTCACGGATACTGGCGAAATTTTTGCTATATAACCACAAAGCAGGACGTCTAAGGATGACATTAAAAATGGCAATGATTACACCCTTTTCCATCAAAACGCAACCAGCGACAATGACCATCTCAAATTCACCGTATGCACTAAACACGATAACTCAATTGATCAACTACATATCTTAAGACGGTTCGTATGACTGCAACCGCTAACTCGGAATTAATCGCCTACGACGTTAGTAGTGATGATGTCGCAAAACAAGTTCCCCGCTCCTTTGTGACTACCTCGTCTGGGAACCAGTCATCACCTGGCTTCCCCTCAGATTCACTGACACTGTTCATGCTCGGTCTGGTCCGGCGTTGGCTGTGGTTACTAGAGGCGGCAGCGCAGCACCCCTGCCAGCGGGGCGAGATTTAGAGCGCTCCTCTTCAGCAGCGGTAGGGCCAGGGGTCACACGGTCGGCCTCTCGCGTCGGCCAGGTCACGTGATCCGACTGCAGCCTGCCTGGCGGTGGTAATCACGCCGTCCGGCTGGGGGATCTGCATGGGCGGGCTTGGGAGACGGCGTCATCAGTCCAGCCAGACGCTCCCGACAAAAGCTGCATGAACGCTCTCCTCTGTTCCTTCGACGCTTTTCAAAGGACAAAGTTTCCGAATTTTTGTTGAGGAATTTTAGTACAGAATATCAGAAACATGAATAAATTTGGAGCACATTTTTGCTAAAAAAACTAATCCTCCAACAAATTAAAGCGTTCATGTTTGTTTTGCTGACACAGTCGACAGGCGCCAACGGTACATTTTTGCTACAGCCACGAAGGGAAGGCTTCTTATGTTTGTTACTGACATTTTTACTTCATTGCCAATAGCGAATCTCCACCCACGTGTGAAGTCGACAGACATATGCGCTGATAACACTCTCTTTTGATAACATCCCTTTTGATAACACCCTTCGAGAACACCCTCTATCCCATAGAGGCATGACGGATATCACAGGGATACGCGCTCTATATAGTATATTAACAGCTTCTTGCTGACAAATTCAAAAAGCAATTTATTACAGCTGAGCTTTCTCACTTTGTCTCTCTAATCTTCCTTTCTCTATCTGTCTTCCGTCTCTTTAAGTCTGAAAATTTCGTGGATGCGCTTTTATGTAGCTAGTGACCCTGCTGCTACCAAGCATGTCAATGGGAATGATAGGCCATGCGGCACAGCCTAAACATATTCACAAGTGGCTAGTGTATTAACATTAATTTTCAGAAACTCGTACGCCTGGCTTGAAAGCACAGCTGTAAGGACATTCTACGACGCTTCGATTAGACTCACGTCTATCACGATCATATTTTACGATCCAGCACATACGGTGTAGCTGTCGGTCGGAGATCGGTTACACAATTCTGTCATAAAGTAATGAATGCAACGTAAGATATTCAACTTGTGCATGATTGCATGACAGAATATGGCTCAGAAATTAACAAGCAACAAAAAAGCCGGCTTTTTGATGCAACGATCGCCTCGGATGCCTTGGCCCGGTACCACAAGGCTGCTGTGATCCACCATCAGTTGGGCAGGCCAACTGGACCACCGTCTGAGTGGCACGTGTTATGCCTATCTTCAATGATCCAACGGCGAAGTATTCACGGTAAAATTAATATAGTATGATCAGTTTTCTTTAATGTCATAAATAATGCATATCCTCAGTTTTCTGCTTTCAGAGTTTAATTAGCGCATATATAATGCATTGGGTCCACACACATATGCAAAATTACATTGCACTCCATGATTACAGGATTGTACGAATGTCGTCACAGGATTATATTCATAAAGATGGAGCGTATGAGTCATGGTTACCCGGTACCGAAATTAATATAATATTGCTAATGGAAATCTGGGCGTATCTATCGACCATTGTATTTATATTGTTAATGGAAATGGCTGAACAAGCAAGTCAAATCTATCAGAAGCTCCATTCGAATTTGTGTGTGTCACCTGACATGAGAGTACATTGACATACTGTGCGTGCACAGGAAGGAAGTACTTCAGTGTGTTCGAGGAAACAACTGGAACGAGTCAGCGCACGTGTATATGCGACAGGGAACCGGCCCGATCCGACCTGGCTCTGACACACATCACACATCACACACCACGCGCCCCGCACACACACATATATATATATATATATATATATATATATATATATATATATATATATATATATACATACACACATATATATACACATATATACGTATATATATATATATATATATATATATATATATATATCCATATATACATATGCATATATACATCAGGTCGAATCAGGATCGGGTCGGATCCATCGTATGCATACGATTCATTCGGCCCGACCGTCGAGCTTGTGAAATCATGTCTATTCGTTTTTGCTTCAGAGCTCCAATCACAATTAATTCACTCAGAATTGGACAAGTCTTCTAAGTTGTAGGATCCTTTGCTACGACGACCTCCCCGAAGTACAATCATTATTTCTTGAGAGAAAAGGTTCTCAGGTCAAGCGTAGTCGGCGTCGGCCAAGCCAGCACCGCGTCAGAGCCAGACGGCCAGCCGCCGGCCACGTGGGTATGTCCTCATGACACGTGGGTGTCCCGCGAAGTATTCATAAAGGAGTAGCGAAATGTGCATCAGCAGACAGGTAATAATATAATAAGAGCGCTAATAAGAACGCTCTTATGATAAGGACTCTCTAAGAGCGCTAGAGTCAAATATCCGCTCTTGGCGCGGATATTTGAGCAGGCAGCCATGGTGCCGCCCTGCTCTGCAGCAGTGCACCACCATGGCCTCACAGACCGCCTCTTACCATATAGCTCGCCCAGTGCCCATAATAGCGCCTCACCTAAATATCATGGACATCCAGTGTGTGTGGTCCTTAATTAGGCATAACCAAAAATATGCAATGAAACACATTGTGAGTCAATCTCGCGCACTGCACGTTTAACTGATAGTGTTGCGGTTAAACTGGTTTCTATAAAATGCAGTGCGACAGCCTGATATTTGTACGAGCCAACAAAATGCGTTTGCTCATGGTAGCAAATCGCTGCTGCGAAGACATCCTCAGTGGCGGTAGCACACCACTGTGCTTTTCGGGTGAGGGGAGGTAAGGGGAGAACCACGAACCCTCTGGAGGGCATGTTCTTGCTGTGCTGATCCACATGCATCTGGCCTCACCCAGCATGGGTCGCCACGGAGACAGACTGCATAATGGACTTGTGAAGTCTCCAGCACCCACGGACTCGGCCAATGCTTCAGTCGGAACAGGGTAGCTCGCTCAGTGGAGCTTTACGATGCAGATCTTCGCCGGTTATATTCGGATTACATGTTGTACACGGTCATTATTCCGTAGCCGGCTAGACATAAATATATCATATTATCTACCATTACTGTTTGTCAGAATGATAGCCATGCACTCTCCTCATACAACTTTTGGACCGTATAGGAACAACAGTCTTCTCCAGTTGACAACTTTAGTCACATGTAGATTACACATATGACACAAAACCAGAACAAAGAACAGGTGTAGTCTTTCTTGTCGCTGGCTGTGGAAGTATCGGCATTCATGTATATATTTTGTCGATGTATTTATGATTCTTTCTGTTTGACGACGTCTTTAAGGCAATTATTTCGATCACAAGGAAACATAAAGCATTCCATTAAGAGCCATGGTGATAGCACGCTCCACCATGGTGCTCTGATTGTTGTGCGCTACTCATGATGGGCTGCCTTAGATTGCTACCACTGACAGGGCGCAGACAATTGGTCAGTTAACTGAATCCGCGACGGCCGAGAATAGCGGGACTGTCCCCACCATTTACTCGGTCAGGCGGCCAACGCGGTGCAAGTCCGGTGGAGACACGTCTCGCGTGCATCACGCGGCTAGCCGGGAGCATATCATCTGGTGATCAGCTAGCCTGCTGTCTATTGTCCACCTGGACATCAGTCTATCCTGCCAACCTCGCCAACCGTCCAACCTCGTCAGCCGTCCACTCGCATCAGGTACTCAACCATGTCATCCACACAATTGTCAGCTGCTCAATCTCATCTGCCAGCCATCGGCAGAGGATCTCTGGGGCCTGTCTGGTGAAATATGAATCTGGTTATGCTCTGATAATAAATATGGCAATAACGATAATAATCTGGTGATAAGTCTGGTAATAATCAATGAATCCGTCCCGTTCTATCAACTCAAGAGAATGCCAGACAGACTGTACTTCTTACCAGTGAATTAGGGGCTCCCTGTTACGTTCCGCGAAACTTTGTGCCCAAGAAGAGGCAGGAAAAATAATGAGCGCGAAATCTACGAGCATGTGGTTCCATTCATGCCGATAGCGCAGCTTACAGAGCTAATGCAATATTCTTGTCGCAATCCAGCGTGTAATGCTTTCGACTGAAAAATCCTGTTTCCCTGCGTCATAATCCCGTGTGACTACTGGGTCTTTCACTGAGGTGTCAATCGAGCGGCTCGCACTGGCCTTATGAGCCATGTCGGTGCCAGCTCAGCTGGCGATACAGTGTGACGGACCTCACAGCACGGCCAGACACCAGCGCTCACCGTAAGACAGGTCTGTCTGGCGGCACAGTTTGCCGGACCACACAGCACGGCCAGACACCAGCGCTCACCGCAAGACAGGTCTGTCTGGCGGCACAGTGTGACGGACCACACAGCACGGCCAGACACCAGCGCTCACCGTAAGACAGGTCTGTCTGGTGGCACAGTATGCCGGACCTCACGGCACGGCCAGACACCAGCGCTCACCGCAAGACAGGTCTGTCTGGTGGCACAGTGTGCCGGACCACACAGCACGGCCAGACAGCAGCGCTCACCGCAAGACAGGTCTGTCTGGCGGTAGTGTGACGGACCTCACAGCACGGCCAGACACCAGCGCTCACCGCAAGACAGGTCTGTCTGGCGGCACAGTGTGCCGGACCACACAGCACGGCCAGACACCAGCGCTCACCGCAAGACAGGTCTGTCTCGCGGCACAGTGTGACGGACCACACAGCACGGCCAGACACCAGCGCTCACCGCAAGACAGGTCTGTCTGGCGGCACAGTGTGCCGGACCTCACAGCACGGCCAGACACCAGCGCTCACCACAAGACAGGTCTGTCTGGCGGTAGTGTGCCGGACCACACAGCACGGCCAGACACCAGCGCTCACCACAAGACAGGTCTGTCTGGCGGCACAGTGTGCCGGACCATACAGCACGGCCAGACACCAGCGCTCACCACAAGACAGGTCTGTCTGGCGGCACAGTGTGCCGGACCTCACGGCACGGCCAGACACCAGCGCTCACCACAAGACAGGTCTGTCTGGCGGTAGTGTGACGGACCTCACAGCACGGCCAGACACCAGCGCTCACCGCAAGACAGGTCTGTCTGGCGGCACAGTGTGACGGACCTCACAGCACGGCCAGACACCAGCGCTCACCGCAAGACAGGTCTGTCTGGCGGCACAGTGTGCCGGACCTCACAGCACGGCCAGAACCAGCGCTCACCGCAAGACAGGTCTGTCTGGCGGTAGTGTGCCGGACCTCACAGCACGGCCAGACACCAGCGCTCACCGCAAGACAGGTCTGTCTGGCGGACAGTGTGACGGACCTCACAGCACGGCCAGACACCAGCGCTCACCGCAAGACAGGTCTGTCTGGCGGCACAGTGTGCCGGACCTCACAGCACGGCCAGACACCAGCGCTCACCGCAAGACAGGTCTGTCTGGCGGCACAGTGTGCCGGACCTCACAGCACGGCCAGACACCAGCGCTCACCGCAAGACAGGTCTGTCTGGCGGCACAGTGTGCCGGACCACACAGCACGGCCAGACACCAGCGCTCACCGCAAGACAGGTCTGTCTGGCGGCACAGTGTGCCGGACCTCACAGCACGGCCAGACACCAGCGCTCACCGCAAGACAGGTCTGTCTGGCGGCACAGTGTGACGGACCACACAGCACGGCCAGACACCAGCGCTCACCGCAAGACAGGTCTGTCTGGCGGCACAGTGTGCCGGACCACACAGCACGGCCAGACACCAGCGCTCACCGCAAGACAGGTCTGTCTGGCGGCACAGTGTGCCGGACCTCACAGCACGGCCAGACACCAGCGCTCACCGCAAGACAGGTCTGTCTGGCGGCACAGTGTGCCGGACCTCACAGCACGGCCAGACACCAGCGCTCACCGCAAGACAGGTCTGTCTGGCGGCACAGTGTGCCGGACCTCACAGCACGGCCAGACACCAGCGCTCACCGCAAGACAGGTCTGTCTGGCGGCACAGTGTGACGGACCATACAGCACGGCCAGACACCAGCGCTCACCGCAAGACAGGTCTGTCTGGCGGCACAGTGTGACGGACCACACAGCACGGCCAGACACCAGCGCTCACCGCAAGACAGGTCTGTCTGGCGGCACAGTGTGACGGACCACACAGCACGGCCAGACACCAGCGTTCACCGCAAGACAGGTCTGTCCGGCGGTAGTGTGCCGGACCTCACAGCACGGCCAGACACCAGCGCTCACCGCAAGACAGGTCTGTCTGGTGGCACAGTGTGCCGGACCACACAGCACGGCCAGACACCAGCGCTCACCGCAAGACAGGTCTGTCTGGCGGCACAGTGTGCCGGACCTCACAGCACGGCCAGACACCAGCGCTCACCGCAAGACAGGTCTGTCTGGCGGCACAGTGTGACGGACCTCACAGCACGGCCAGACACCAGCGCTCACCACAAGACAGGTCTGTCTGGCGGCACAGTGTGCCGGACCACACAGCACGGCCAGACACCAGCGCTCACCGTAAGACAGGTCTGTCTGGCGGCACGATGTGCCGGACCTCACAGTACGGCCAGACACCAGCGTTCACCGCAAGACAGGTCTGTCTGGCGGCACAGTGTGCCGGACCTCACAGCACGGCCAGACACCAGCGCTCACCGCAAGACAGGTCTGTCTGGCGGTAGTGTGCCGGACCTCACAGCACGGCCAGACACCAGCGCTCACCGCAAGACAGGTCTGTCTGGCGGCACAGTGTGCCGGACCTCACAGCACGGCCAGACACCAGCGCTCACCGTAAGACAGGTCTGTCTGGCGGCACAGTGTGCCGGACCTCACAGCACGGCCAGACACCAGCGCTCACCACAAGACAGGTCTGTCTGGCGGCACAGTGTGCCGGACCTCACAGCACGGCCAGACACCAGCGCTCACCACAAGACAGGTCTGTCTGGCGGTAGTGTGACGGACCTCACAGCACGGCCAGACACCAGCGCTCACCACAAGACAGGTCTGTCTGGCGGCACAGTGTGCCGGACCTCACAGCACGGCCAGACACCAGCGCTCACCGTAAGACAGGTCTGTCTGGCGGCACAGTGTGGTGTTTCACTCGTGGAGCATCACATTACTCACCATCGAGTGTCCCAGGTACTCAGCGGCGTTGTCCGATATGTACAGAAGCTTGCCGTTCTGCGTAGTTATTATCAGGAAGCCATTCGTGGCCTGGAAAGATGATACGAAGCGATTATAACTACGTCAGTCACTGTTCGGCAAGGGTAATCGATTTGTATATTGACAGCATTCAAAGCACATGTTCAACACAAGGACGTATAAATTAATTTAATGCAAATAAAACAAACAACAAAGAAGCAAATTCAAAACACAAGGATATAGGAATTTTCCTTAGCATATGGTCTGCAAAGAAGATTATTTCCTTGAAGGTCTCCGTGGACAGATCTCTCCAGGAAGGAAGCTTCCAATGGAAACGTCGCAGACATACCCGTTCCCGAGAACAACTGACCACAGGAAATCCAACAAAGCTTCCAGTAGTAACTTTCACAGGCAGACTTCTCGAGTGTTTATGAAATATCCCTGGAGGTCTTGAAAGATTAATGATCAAAAGTTGTGATATTCTAATTACCTACCAATGCATGGAGGTAGGTGAAAACAGCCAGCGGAATGTTGTGCATCGCATCACATCGATGATGAGCACAAATTCCAGAGATTACCTCCGCATACTGATCTTCGGAAATAGCTCAACCACGGTGAGACAAGATATCTGAGCAGACTGTGCATAGTTGGATTAATACTGCAACAGTGGTACGCAATTTGGATTAATAGCTGACACTTATGCTAGATTCATAATTCAGACTATTTCTTTTTGGAGAACATGCCTAACGCAAACGAAAGACAAAATTGGCACTAACTTTAGCAATTCGAATAAACGAACCACTAAGTAGGGTAGCAGTCATATTCGGGATAGCAGTCAATTTTTTTTTCAAGGGTAGGAGTCAAATCCGGCATAGGAGATGATACCACATTAGTTACTTCCAATGGCTGAAAGAAACATGAATGGGAGTACTGGTCTGTTGACGCCAATGGTATAAAATGCTATGGCTTAATTATTAAGAAAAGGGTCGAAGCGTATGCATAGTGAAGCTACGTTCGATGTTAACTTGGTGCTTCATGGACGAAGAAGGAATTGGATAGGGAAATAAATATAACAATATATATATATATATATGTACATATGTGGTGACCGGAAAATCACCCCCACTTCGTCCGGTCCTTCTTGGTCTCGCTGTGATTTTCCGGCCACCAGGAGCCATATATGTATGCCCAGCCGCGATTTTGTCAGCCTCGGAACTTTTCGTCGGAACCCACCTCGATTTTTGAAGGCCGCTGGCTGAATACTTGGGACCTAAGAACGTTTTTTCCCGTGTTTGTAAATGTTCTTTTGGAAACCTTAGTATTTTCTTTAAGCTCAAGTTGTTTTCTGGTACCGATGCGATTTTTAAGACCACCCTGTTTTAGTTAGGGACCTCGACGCCATTTTGATGGTTCCCAGTGAACTTTTGGTACCCTGGCTCGATCCTTCTGGCCCAGGCGCGAATTTTCGGGGCTTCGATCCGAGTTGTCGTGTCCTTCTGGTAGTTCCCGAGGCTTCGCTGCATTAACACTCGCCCTGGAGGGCCTCTGAAAATTAAGCGCACTGGAGGGGGAGGGGGCGGATTCCGCCCCCTAAGATCTCGGCTCCCATTAAGGCTAGAGGAACGAAATTCACAGGGTGGATGGGTACGATAGTTAACTCTATTGTCTGCAAATTGGGTGACCTTAGGTCAATATTTCCAAGGTCAAATGAGGTCAAGATAGTCAAATTTTCCGATTTTGCGTGGCTTGTCTTGTCATTGTTATGGATCGCTGTGATTGTGCTTAAATGCTCAAAAAATGGCATTAATGATGTTTCGGACATTACTGATGATGCAACACATATGCCAGATCCGCCATTTGACCTCAGGTCACCTATATAGGAGCACTTTATCGGGTCATTACCTGCTCCAGTTACCGGAACCGGGCTGCCCGCCCGACTGCTCCGTTGGACGGCTCGGGATAATCGGCTTCGCAAAGAAAGGAGTGAAATACATGAATAAAGTATAGAAAAGCTTAGGTACACAATGACAAACAGTAGATTTCCGGATGTGTAGGGACATGACGTTGATGTCATGCAACGTGACATCAATCGCATGACAGTCATTTCCATTTATGACAACATTTCAATTGACCAAGTTTGGTTCCATTGGCCTGTCATGATGACCTCGGCGAACTAACATGACTTTTAAATTATATAGCATAACAATATGCATCAAAGAAGTCGCTAGTGTTGTCAAGACCTCATCCCTTTTTGGAATATACGGGTAGCGCATCAGCGCCGACTTTTGTAGTCTGGCGGTGCGATTTTTTTAAAAGGTTTAACGGCCCATGACTTAAAAACTTTTCGGCCGATTTTCATTTTTCTTGCCTTAGACGATGCGCGATCACTTCTAAGCAGATACGGAAAAAATGGCGTATATCTGCCGGTACAATATGGAGTTGTGTACGAAACATCGGAGGGTGGGTGGATTTCGCCCTCCACCCCTCCAGAGCGTGTGTTAACCTGTCATGAACTTAACCTGACTCGAGCTCGGTGACCAGACACGACTGAAACAATGTAGCATAACAATGTACATCAAGCAAGTCGCTAGTGTTGCCAAGAACACATCCTTTTTGCCATTATACGGAAAGCGCATCAGCGCAGATATTTGTGGTCCGGCGCTGATATTTTTTTAAAAACTTTACCGGCCCCTAACTTGAAAACGTTTCGGTCGATTATCATTATTTTTTCTTTAAAGAACGTGCCGTTCATTCCTAAGCAGGTAGACGAAGAATGACGTGTATCGACCGGTACAATTTGGAGTTATTTGAGAAAAACTGGAGTGGTGGCAGGATTTCGCCCCCCCCCCCTCCAGGGCGCATGTTAATCTGGCCCCCAACGAAACATTTTGGCGCCCTGATGAGAAATGTTGGCCCCAGCGCAATTTATGGAGCCGGGAGCGATCTGTGCGGCACGCGTGCGCTCTCGGGTCATGCCGCACTTAGTTCAGTCACGATGCAAATTTTGCGAAGCATGAGGACAATTTTTGGCCCAGCGTAATTTGTAGGGGCACCTCGGGATACTTCGGTCTCTTGCGGGATTTGTTGATGCCCCGCCATACTTATTTGGGCGTCCTGCGATACTTCTTGGGGTCCCGACTCAAAGCCTCAGCACGCTCTATGGAGCGTCGGCGGCGGTGGCCATGGTGGCCATTGTCGGTGGCCCAGGCGTTAGGGATTATGCTATATTACTCAACGTTTCGGCCAGGGGCCATCGTCAGGAGTTCTAGACACCATTATTTTGTTATTGGGGAGGGTGCGAAGGTGATTTTTTTTAGCGCAGCCCATCTTTATGGGTACCGACACAGCTTTGGGGCTCCGGGGAGAGTTCTCGGGATCCGTTGTATTTACCTGGGACTCCGATGCGAATATTGGAGTTCCCGAAGGGATTTTTCTTTATCCACCACAATTTTGAGGGCCCTGATGTGGGCTTTTGGGGTCATTTTGTATTTGTTGTGGGCGACCGATGCAAGTTTTTTGGGGCACGGACATAAACCTTTGGAACCCAGCGCGATTTCTTTAGGCCCACCACCTTTTCAGGGACGGGAGATTATTTCTACCCTTTGCCCCCTTCGCCACGCTACTGTGTACAATCGAATACCATAATATAGACAATAGCATAATAGATACATTAATTTGACAATCACATCCCTCACCATATGCTAGGCCTTGTATAAAGCACTGACCAAACATGGCTTTCTGAACCGCTCTCTGGAACCCTGAGTATTAAGTGATCCAAAATGCCAATTACTTTGCTCATTTCTGAAAGAATGGTTGGGTTACGATCATAATCCAGTAAGCCGTAATGGAAACAATCTCATGAAGAAGGCTACGCTGGCCTCTTCGCTACTCAATAGTTTGGAATATTTCAGTAGTTTCACTTCGTAGGTAACTGGTAGTAATTTCCCCTCTTTGTGGCTAGGCACTGAGAAGACCAACAGGAGAGCCAGCAGGTCATCATTATCATCTCGACCTGGCAATTCGATAGAATGTAGTTCAGCTAAAATGAGGATCTGAGCAAAGTATTCTCCCTCAAAATGCGCCTGTGCCTTCATGTTCGAGAAATGTGTTTCTCGGAGGCTAATTTGTGGGTGATGTGAAAACATGTAAATTATATGTGCATTATTCCAAATATTTCATGAAAACGTGGTAAATGATTCCACACGAATTTATTTTATGAAAATATCGAGCAAATGGTACGCCCTGGTCATTTATCATGTGCCGTGAAGCAAAGGCCTTCTCCTACTGTGCATATGTAAGTAAACGGTACTTAGTTACGCATAGCGGTGTTATTTGCATATTTGTCCTATTTCTTCCTTTGGTTATCATTGTTGGTGTAGGTCCTGTGCATGTCATACACAATGGCGGGATGAAAAATACTGATGGATGCAGACATTATCTAAAGTGACAGCATTTTACGACCATCAGAATCAATTATGGGTACTTATTCCCTGCAATCCCACCACTTACTTGTGTAACCTGCTCGGGATTCGGACAAAAATATCACTGCACAAAGCGCTCATGACATGAACGTGCAAGATGATGCATCGCATTCTGACAGTTCAGACCACATGGGTAGTCCAATAAATACAAATGCTACGATCATGATATGATGATCGAGAGCCCGCCTCTGCATTGTAGCCCCGAGGTCCTCACCTGGACAAAGGTTAATTATGTATCGACACGGTGGGAAATTATCTGTTTACAGAGCCGCTGAATGATAGACGCTTGTGAGATCTTATCCATGCATGTTGTATATTCTAGCAATTCATCATTTGCAAACTACATAGTGCCAATAAATCAAGCTAACACTATTAAGCTAGTGCAATGCATTTAGAATATACTCTCAGGTGGAATGCAATAAGTGTAGTCATAATCTGTGCAGGATATGCAACATGTTCTATCCATCCTCTCGGAAATTGCGAAGGGGTGTGTCTATCTGACAAGCAATCGAGGCACAAGTTGAATAGCCAACGAGGCTACTTTTGACTCTCCAAGCAGGTGAATTCCGGTTCCGATCCGATCCTTGAGATTACTTCCGGTGTCACCGGGTTTTCCTCTCGTATTCTCTGTGTCCACTGGCAATGTGGTATGTGTTCGGTTCATCTAAAGAACAGCCAACCCTGCTGCCTGCGTTCACACCCCACGGTCGGCACTGTTCACGGTGCTTGGCTTTGCCGCACACCGGCGCACCAGCACTGTCGTCACCGTCTGTGTGCTCCTGGTCAGCGACCATCGCCAGTCGCACCCGTGTGGCCCTCGTGTGCAGCATAGGAAGGGGTGGCCCGGCCGCCGCTGACCGACGCCGCGCGCCACCAGGCAAAAACGAATAACTTCATAAATTAGCCATCTAATTAGGATGAGAAAACACACGCGCGGACTTCACCGTTTGATTTAATATCACTGGGGAGGATTTATCCGTGTCCAAGGCCATGTATATGCATGGTGGGTCACGGGTCAGATCGGCCTTAACGGCCTGATTATTGAAACAGCGCCCCGAAAAGCGGCCACCGGTGCTTTATGCCCGCCAGACGGTATAATTCCCGATGGGCCGAGGCCCGCCAACGATGAGAAAGCGTCCCGGCCACCCCTGCAGGGTGCGCATCGAGCGACGGAAAAACCAATCGGCTCGCCAAAATAACAACAAAACAAACAGAAAAGGCGCGAGCATCATTGCGTTCATGCGCACTGAAATAGGAATGTCCTCTTGTGACAGGCGGCGGGAATGACCGTTATGCTGCTGGTATTGGTCAGACTCCTGTGGCTGCATGTGGAAATAGATGAAGAAAATGTTATGTCCTGAATGCAACGGATCGCTCCTGGACTTCCCTGGTGCGATTGTCACAATGTAAAGTTAAGTTAATAGTGCTACACACGAGCCCTAAAATAAGCCGATGCCACTTTTGGGTTTCATAACCTGAACATACATTTTTAGCGAACAGCAAGAAGCCAAGATCATCTGCGGAGACATCATGCAATAGAAAAAGCAGCACAAAGCCAACAAGGATTTGTGACATGAGCCTCAACGGTCTACAACGGACCACAGCGTTCATCACTGTCGGTTTTTGTGCGAACTGAAGAGAGCCGGCGGCCAACTTAGTCTTACACCCATCCCATTACGTGCCACGTGGCGACTGCTCATATCCGGGATATTATGAATGAGTGTCGGGCGTGAGCCGCGATTACCGAGGATTTACAGCGGCTCCGACTGGGCCGGCCGGCCGGGAATGGCCCGCCGGGGCTCCCAGGCGCGCCGGCGGTCGTCAGGTCGGCGCCGCCTGCACACCGCCGTAAACTGTGCCGCATTGACCCGGCGATGCCGGGTGTTTTGTTCCCGGACGGGGCGGCCGGAGCCGCAGCCTGCGGCCGGCTCGAGTAACTACGGCCACACGGGGTGTCGCTTTTGTTGCCGCTCGTCCGCGCACCCCAATAAAGAACGGCCGGTACAAAGCGGCCCGCCCCTCGGCGGCGCGCGGCGAGTTGTGGCGCCCCAGAGCAGCGGATCGTCGGCCCGGCCCGGCTGGCGACTTCATTACCGCGTCAGCACCTAAGCACCAGCACCTGCGCGTGCAGAACGACGCCGCGGCCGGGTCACCGCCAGGATCGCAGGGGACAGAGCGGCCTGATAATGGAGGAGCATCGGCGTGGCGACAACCACAGGGACACGTCAGATCCGAGGGGCAAAACGCAGACAGCACGGATGGAACCACCACGGAATGCACTTCAACGTAGTTACCAATGTGATCTGCAGAGATAGACAATCTAGTTCTGAGGGAGAAAGAAAGCATGGTGAGGTTGGAGGAACAATGGAATGCTAAAAGAGAGGATGCGGTAGCAGATGCGTTTGTTGAAATTATTTGGGGCACATGCACACTTCTATTTGCTTTTAAGCGCGCTTGCATTCCAGCGCCAAGCTTTCAGAGTGATGTAGATGATCGCAAGTGATTTAACACGTTTCTAAGCTCAGCATATATTCACTCGACATACGAAAATGAAGCTTGCGGAAGCTTCCAATGGACCGAAGATTTACATGAACATTTCTACCCTATGAGGATGCATGAGTCGTACTGCGGAGGGTGTGCACACGGATAGGCAAACAAACCTACTACACAAAGCACGACAACACCAAGTAAAACCGAAAAATATAGGACAGTGGTTGTGGTTCAGCTGTTGTGAAGCTGTCCACCCAGTGACTTGACAGTAAAATAGAAGGCAATGGTTGGCAACACAGCATCACTACTGCATTCTACGCACGGCGGTATAAAGCTTACCTTGGAAAACCCCAGCGGTGGTGGTGGGGGAGCCTCAGGCTCCATTTGCTTGAAAACTGAAAACGTCAGTTGATGTCAATAATATAGCAATGTGGAGCTTCGACAAACAAAAAGACACATCTTCTTACACAACCTATAAAATGAACGATATAGGATGCAGTTGGATTAACTCCAAAGTTATATAATGCACCTTCTTCAAAACGAGGCAAGTGTCGCGTTCTAAAACAGTGTTTGTAGCAAAGCTATGCCTGAAAACATGTAGCACTAGCACACATTGGACATACATATCTCCCTGTTAGGCCACATCTAGTTTCGGATGTACAATTTTGGCATGCATTATGACGCTGCAGCCAGAATCGACAGACAATGTTCAATTGAATTGCCCTCAGGGTTAAGGCAGGAAAAGAAATGCGACTTGAGGGTTTGGATATTTGTCTGCATCACCCCTTAGCGTTGGGAATCAGCTTCATCGATGTTTTCCGTGTATCTGACAAATTATCGAGTTTATCAGGTTGCTGTCTCCAGAGAAAAGACCAGGAAATGCATATAGGCGTTTGCAAACGGTGTGACTTTGGTAACATTTATGCTACAACTGTATATCCTATGTCGCTAAGTGGACGCATCCGGGTCGCGACGGCTTCCACCTGCCGTTCCCGTATCGTCCATTCATGCATACGTCAGGTTTCTCCTTTTCCTGTTCTTTTCTTTTTTGACGTTGTGTTTGTTTTGTATCGGTAGTAAGTTGAGTTTTCGACCCATTCGCCCATCGTTACCGATGCAACGAGTGCATGGCTTGGCAATGACCCATGTTCGAACCGTCGTAGTATACCTTTACACCTTTCTAACTTTAAATCTTTTCCGGACACAGAATATCTGGTTAACATTTGATTCGTCTACAATTGTTTACGACCAAGAAATACTGGTGTTTCTGAACTACGCACGAAATACTAGCCATATGTGTTATGCTCACATGTGTTGTGTGCTCCACTGATTGTATTGGTAGCATCCTATAAAGCCTGTATGTTGTGCAACTGTGATGGGCCTGCACAAATCCTCGACACACTCTCGAGCGCATTCTTGACCAAAGAAGTCGCGACGCCATTGATCCCCAAAACAAACTGAACAAAATCGGCTTATACCACAAAAGGTTCGTGAATATTCCATATATCCGGACTTCAGTTGACTAGGGATGCCCAGAAAAACAACATCTCGTGTCATTTGATGACTACTTCTGCATACCGAGGTTCGTGTCTTTCCCGAACATCCTTCTCCCCTATCCGAACTCAGAAGTCACCTGGCTGTTTCCACCAGCGCCGATGTACGGCGCCACTGTACTACGCTGCCGGCCTGTTTTCGCTGTGTTGACCCGGCCAACACGACCTGACCTGGTGCCTCTGCTGGCCGGCACTCGGCGAGTGCTGAGGCCGGCAGAGGCCCATCAGCGGCCGGGTCGGAGAGCCGACCGCCGCCGGCCGCTGATCTATCGGGTATGTTTTCAGTTTCATCAGCTAGCCGCTCGCTGCGAGATGTTGCCGTCACGCGCGTCACGAACTATTGAACAACGGGCACCTCCGGCATCGAAAAAGCGGCCCTCTCGACCGGTGCCGACTTGTCATTAACTCGTGAACCACTAACTGAGGAGGTGATGATATGAAATTGTGGGCCTGGTTTCAATTATTTCCAATCGTCGGCCGAATACCGACAGCGGTTGGGAGAGAGGCAACGTTTTCCACGATGGTTTTTGCACGCTGCGTCGCTGTTTTCCGCTCTTTTGTACCGCAAGCAATGCACATTATCTCCGTGTGAACACAAAAGTTTTGCTAGGATTCCAATTTGATGGAAATGATGACATATAAACATAGAAAATGAGAATAGTATGCTTTTTTGTGTAGAAATACAGAAGCAGTCCATTTCCCCCAAACATAAAAATGATCCCAAAAGTAAGTCTGAAAGTTGGCTTTGACGGAGTTTCCCTGGTCTTCATCCACCAATTGTAGAAAAGGTCGTCCTTGTAGGCACGTGATGAAGTCTAGGAGACCCGCGCGTCGCGACAACTCCGAAAGTTCGATTATGCTGTACTACGACTATTAAGTTCGATTATGCTGCAGTTTCAAACAACTAAACGGTAATGAACGAGAATTCATACACCGCCGACAGCAAATGCTATAAATTCTAATTTATGGGCCGAAAGACAGATGATCAATTTATCGAGGCGTCCGACCGCGACAGGTCCGCGTGCCGCGACAGTCCGGAGCGCTCTGTCCGCGGGGGTCTGGAACACCGCCCTAGCTCTCGGCGACAGTGTGACCTTTCCCCGCCCCGCGGACGACCTTGCAACGTCCCGGCTATTGGACTTTAGGCTCACGTCCGGCCGCTGCCGCGGCGCGGGCCGTCGGCAAGCCACCGGCCGGCTCCAGTTCAGGAGTTTCCTGTCGGCTGGCTTACTGGGTCACAGCATTTACAGTTTCGGACTAGCACTACGGTATTATGCCAGTATACATATTTTACGGTTAAACAGTGCATTTTTAGCAACTTTGTTACACAATTCATGACTTAGCATGGACCCCACGCTAATTGTTCACAATTGATTAACACAGTGTGTTGAGGAACACGGACTCAGTACCGTTCGCACCAATTGGCATAATTGATAACCAATACATAACCGAATAATTTGCGAGATATCGTGTTGTGTGTACATCACGTAAATTGAGTCAGTATAGGCGAGGTCGGAAAAATAACACGCATAACAAACTGCCAACTAGATAGAGGCTGGACAACCGCATGACGACAAACAGAGCCTCAATGTATGCCGATAGAACGGTCGATATATAATCGTATCAATAGCTGACAAACAAATGCTCAAATTGAGCACAGGGTTACACCAAGACTTCCATACATAAAGTTAAACTTACAACTCTGACTTCCGAACCTTCATCGGTACGCATATACATCTATGCTGTAAACTTTCCCACACAATTATCTCGGTTATGCGATGGTGAATGCAATTGTTGCTTCTGTTGCATTGTCTCACCAGTTTGTGAGTGCATCTTTAGAAATGGTGTTCTTTTTGTCCATGAGTCATTGGTATATGTGTGCCAAGAACAAACATATCTTACCAACAAAACATATCAAAACTACTGATAGCGGCCTATCATCGAAAGGCATTGCGTTGGTCCTAATATGATCCTGCCTCTGTTGCCAACTGATCCTGGCCTCCAGGAATACGTACGTTTATTTTCACATGATTTACCAAGGACTACGAAATACAGAGCTCATTGAGATAATTTTTCCTTAATATGCTTCATTCATTCTTCGCACATGTTTGTAAAATATGTGTTCATGGTGTTCTATGTTGCTATTCCCTCAACTAGACATATCCACACGCTCATCAAGTAATCTCCAGCACCGCGAGTGCCTCGTCCTGAAGTCCACGAGTGAGATGGGGCTAGCACATAATATCAGTACGGTGAGGAACTGTGCAATACTCATATAATGAAGACAAATATAGGACGATTGTGCATATCAAGTGTAAGTGCAACTTCATTCACCCTATGCTAGAACGGTGATCTGCTGACAATTGTGCACCAGGGACCAGGACAACAGCAATAAATTTGAGTGCAACAATTGGGCATGCTAATGCAAGTTTGGTTTGATGACACAATCCGTATCTTGACCATTTTACCATGACAATCATGTTTTTGGTTGATGCAGCATTGTTTTTTTGTAAACGTAAATAAGGAAATATTATCAGAACGAATCCAATTAAACGGAATGTGATCCATTGTTTTGCCTCATTGTTGAGGCATTCACGGTCTGGCAAGTCGCATATGTGTTCCTGCGGTAGGATTGAACCAGTATGTTGGAGCACCACATCGTTGTCAGCTGATTTTATCCTACACGAGCAACACGCGATGATGGCATGTAAGGGACGATATAACAGCCACTGTGCCCTGAGCTCAAACTAGCTAATCACTAGTATGCCACCGTGCCATTTGTGAAACTTACAAAAGCTGTGACATGTGAGCTAAGTGTCATATACAATGAAGCGTTCGTCACGTGAGAGACGAATTTACGGCAGCCATTATTCGTTACTGCAATCATGAAAATATAACTGTTCACTATATTTTCTTTATCATAAACGAGACAACCAGACAACGATATGATAGGTGTGGTATGGTAAAGACACAGATTGGGTTATCCAATCAAATGTGCATCAACATGTCCAATTGTTGTACTCGAATTCATTGCTGTTGTCCTGGTCCCTGGTGCACAATTGTCAGCAGATCACCGTTCTAGCATAGGGTGAATGAAGTTGCACCCACACTTGATATGCACAATCGTCCTATATTTGTCTTCATTGTATGATTATTGCATAGTTTCCCACCTTACAGATATTCTGTTCAATGCACACACACACTGATGCGCACATTATCGGCATAATGTGCGTATCAGCCGACCATATCATGCTTTCGCGTGCATTTTTTCGACAGCCAGATCATATAATCCCATGACGTTCCGACACTCGAACGTAAATAAAAAACAAATACACAAATATAATCACCAAGCAGACACCAGTATCTGCTTGCATTCAAGCAGCGGAGGTGTTTTTTTTTTGCGATGACATGAGAAAGTCAAGATGATATTACGCACCATATGTGGTGGCAGCCGTCGTACCACCGAGCCTCCAGCCAGTGGTCACCTGATCTGATGCACGCGGCTCCAGACAACGATATACGAAAACAAGTCCCAACCTCGCTGACATGAACACGTCTGCTATGGACTACCCCAAGGCTCTGTATTCGGTTCACTGTCGTGCAGGTGGATTTCTTTTAATTTGACTGGTTTCGTTGTTGACATCAAAATTGTCATGCGGATGAGACAAAGTTTTGCCAAAGTGCTGCCCCCAGCAGCGTTGATGCTCTGCTCAAGAAGGATCAATGCATACCAGAAGACAAGGTTTTTATGAGCAGCTGGTTCATTACGAACGACACGGAACAGGATCATCAGAACACGCGACGCATGATTTTAGCAATGTCTCAAATGCGCATAATTCATCCTGAGATGCCAAAAGCCTGAATCCACTTAAGTGGGGAGGAAATCACCCAATATCCACACTTAAAAATACGGGTGTTGTGCTAGATCCAACACTGACAAGGTCTGGTGACGTCTCTACCGTTGTTAAAAATGCACGAGTGTTCCTGTGCCTATGACCAAATTGAGAAATGAGCTATCTGACCGCCTGCTTAAGCATGCGAATGGGACACTTCTGCATCCACACATGCGTTGCTGCGAGACTGCGTGGGGCATCACTCTGACCAGTAACGCGCTAGACTGCATAAGGTTGTAGACTATGCAATACGCATGCTGCCGCTTCGCAAGAAAAACGATGCAATGCACATTAGAACTACACTGACATATGCTACACCGGTCCATCATATACTTCACTGCAGTCACACTGCACTAGCTTTGGGTGAAAACTAGCCGAAGCAGCTAACACGCATACAAATCCCAACCACATGCATACACACACATATACAAACATACACACTCCCCCAGTTATAGGCGAAATATTATCGCTATCAACCCGCGCGGTCTTTCCGGTCAGATCCTCAAACACCATCTCGAGGGGGGGGGTCGGTTAGTAACCCCCCTCTAAAATCCAAACTAAACATCGCACGAAAACGAAAGAGGTGTTATCGGAAAGCGCTCCACGAGTAGGGTTAATAAATTTCCCCCCAAAAGTGACGTCACCAGTGGGCTAGATTTTCACGACTTTTCGCGACTTACATTTTGTTTTTGGCTCTGGAAAGTTCATTTTGGGGCATATGTGAAAAAACACAATTTATTTGGAATGAGAAAAGGAAAGCGAAATCGACCAGGGCTATAATTTCTGCGGCCACCAAAAGTAAAAATTGTATTTTTTTTTCTCAAAATTTCAAAATTTTGGGTTTTCAAGTTTTCTTCATTTTCCTTTTCCAATGGGTAGAACAGACCGAGAAACGTTGTTGGAAGTCAACTTGCCCTAATAAAGCATACTTACATTACCAAGAATCCTCTGTTTGAACTGCAATTTGGCAAATATCCAAAATTTATATGTAGTCAAAAACGAAAAAAAATTTCACACGTTCGTCTTATTGCATCCCTAAAGATAAGCAAACGCTGAAAGTTTCATTAAAATATCTGTATCCGTTAAAGCGTGACGACTGGTTGAGCTTTTTTGGAGGTGACCTGACTTGACTTTGACTAACTCGTTGACCGTAGATGACCTGACTTTAAAATTTGACACAGCATGCCCAATTGATGTGGGAAAAGGTATACTAAATTTGGGCGCGCTGCCATGTGCCGTTCCTGCACTATCCATGAAAAACCTGAGGGGGGGGGGGCCGTTGAAGACATCATTCCCACCGTGACGGGACGGGTTAAGCTCGAAGTTAGAATGCACCCTTCAGCAATGTATATATCTAAAGTAGAAACATAAATCGCGAAGACATCTGTTGAAGCAAGGTCTATTACCGATGGAACAAGTTGACTGGCTATGCAGAATATATATAGTTTCTGAAGACATTCAAAAGAAGCATCTGCAGCAGCGAATATATTGGCACACTTTTCTGTTCCATATTTAATGTGTTAGCTGGTTGGGTAATATTGGCATACATGAATGCCATTATCGTTTTCTTATTGCACTACGTATGTTCGACATGACCATCTCGATTTGATATCAGTCATATGTTGTGGAAACTAGATTAGATCAGTTAAATTCAATAACATGAAATGCAAATGAAAACTTCAGCAACCAATCCCTATGCTTAATAGCTTGAACCAATTATATAAATTTTCACTAGCGTGTTAATCCCAATCGAAGACACATTGAGCATTGGCAAACCATCGATGCCCTGTCATCTCCCTGAACTATTACTGAACTACTAACTAATACTGAAATAATATCGGCATCCCTGATAGATATATTCAATTTAACATTTGCAATGCTATTGTAGTGGCTGAGCCATTCAATTCTCGTCTCGGGCCGCATGTCGCTAGGCTTCCTACCTATAGGGGAAATTTATGCCCTCGCCTTCCGACCTCATGTCGCCAGGCTTCCTACCTATAGGGGAAATTTCCACCCCTCGCCTTCCGACCGCATATCGCCAGGCTTCCTACCTATAGGGGAAATTTCCACCCCTCGCCTTCCGACCGCATGTCGCTAGGCTTCCTCCCTATAGGGGATACTTCCTCCCCTCGCCTTCCGACCGCATGTCGCTAGGCTTCCTACCTATAGGGGAAATTTCCATCCCTCGCCCTCCGACCGCATGTCGCTAGGCTTCCTACCTAAAGGGGAAATTTCCACCCCTCGCCTTCCGACCGCATGTCGCTAGGCTTCCTACCTATAGGGGAAATCTCCACCCCTCGCCTTCCGACCGCATGTCGCTAGGCTTCCTACCTATAGTGGAAATTTCCACCCCTCGCCCTCCGACCGCAAGTCACTATGCTTCCTACCTATAGGGGAAATTTTCACCCCTCGCCTTCCGACCGCATATCGCCATACACCTGAAGGAGCCGGATACAACACCCACGCCGTTTCGCCTCCAACTGAGACAGAGTTGCTAACAGATCATTACAATACCATCCGACTTATATATGCTTTCAGCAAGCCCATGGCCATCCATGGCGGGTCAAAGGTGAACATTTTCCGAAACGATGAATATCCGCGCATTCAACCGGACTGCGCACCGAACATGCTTGATAGCAAGCTGAGCAGCAAGCTGAACATCGGAATCCGGTCTAGATCCGTCGCAATCTCGCTTAATCCCCTGATGTGAATAGTTAGCAAACTGAATCAGGTTAGGTCAGGTCAGCGCTCGCCGTTCACACCAAGCATGATGCACAACAGTAAAGCTTGCGGACTACAGCTTCGGAGCTTCCCATACTAAATACGGTCGCAATGAATTCGAATTCCTTCCGTAAAAACCATATAATGCATTACATACATGCTATAAGCCGAACATAAGCATCATCGGCCAGTAAATGGCGACCACCTCGATTGATCTCGGAAAGAGCACCGGCTTTGAAGGATGGCTTAACATAATCGAACCATGCGGAATGTCGATGTGCCGGTGCATACATGCAGTGATAAAGTAGATGAAGAACGATCGCTTCAGCAAAATTACAGTCGTGGCACAAACTTCACTTGCAGATGGTTACCTATCTACCTATCTCCGGGAAAGCGAGGGTTTAATTCTCGCAATGGTACAGTAATGCCATACGCTCATTAAGGGCATCTTTTCAACCCTTCCCACCAATAAATTCCAGCACGCCGAAATAGATGGGATTGGCCGATCAACATTTGTGCTGACACCACAGGAACAGTCAGGTCGGATAGCCGACCCACGGTGGTCATGGCCATACCACAAATCTGTGTCGAACGGCGCGACGGCAACAGCGCAGATTCCAGACGACCCGCCTGCACCAATGCATTGGCCTTCTATCCGCCTTCGCCGGCAATAGGGCATACCGTTCGGTCTGCATATGCAGAGAATGTCCAGCGAGCTATGACTTGAACTTGCCACAAGCACTGCCGAAAACTGCACTTGCCACAGCCTACCGACTGCGGCCTGTTAGAGGCCATACGGTCAATAGAGGTGAGTCAATGATAGAGGATGGAGAGCGGACAGTTCCCAGCTGTGTGCCGGCGCTGCTTTGAAGTTCCACCGCCGCCGCCGCCGCCGCCGGTCGGCCGGCAGTCGGCGGGCCGCTGTCGCCCGTCGGCCGGCAGTCGGCGGGCCACTGCCGCCCGTCGGCTGGCAGTTGGCGGGCCGCTGCCGCCAGTCGGCTGGCAGTTGGCGGGCCGCTGCCGCCCGTCGGCTGGCAGTCGGCGGGCCGCTGCCGCCCGTCGGCTGGCAGTTGGCGGGCCGCTGCCGCCCGTCGGCTGGCAGTTGGCGGGCCGCTGCCGCCCGTCGGCTGGCAGTTGGCGGGCCGCTGCCGCCCGTCGGCTGGCAGTTGGCGGGGCGCCCCTGCCGCCCGTCGGCTGGCAGTTGGCGGGCCGCTGCCGCCCGTCGGCTGGCAGTTGGCGGGCCGCTGCCGCCCGTCGGCTGGCAGTCGGCGGGCCGCTGCCGCCCGTCGGCTGGCAGTTGGCGGGCCGCTGCCGCCCGTCGGCTGGCAGTTGGCGGGCCGCTGCCGCCGGTCGGCTGGCAGTTGGCGGGCCGCTGCCGCCCGTCGGCCGGCAGTTGGCGGGGCGCCGCTGCCGCCGCAGTCAGAGGCCTCCACCGCTCCGCGGGCGCGCGCACTCGTTAGCCGGCCGAGCCTGTCGGCGGCTCGCAGCCGATCGGATCAATACCTGCACCGTTCCCACGTCCGGCGCGATGCAGGAGAGTATGCAGCGGTGCTGCCGCCGGCCGGCCCATTACGTATACGTCGCGGCCGCGGCTCGGGTCGTAGAGGTCATGGAACAGTGCGCCGCGCCGCCCGCGGCACAGTCGCCGCGCGCATTCGCGCACGGCACCGGCGCGACTGCCATGCGTGCTACAAGGTGCTAACAGCGTGCTATGGGGTCGCTATCGACCGGCACTATCGATTGGACTGAGCACAGCCGCCAGGCGGTTCTGTGCAGGAGGCGGCAGTATTAACGCCAGATGAGCCACGGCTTTCTTGGGTCAGAGGTCACACAGGGCCATGCAGAAGGTTACTAATAATCGACCGGACCGGCGTTTGAACATGCCATGATCTAGTAAGCCACCCAGGCGACTACGTTTGAAAAATGGCACATTGCACATGCGCGGCGCACATGAGCGTTCGATGCAAGTGCGCCGATCCCACATGGCGAGCAGATCACCGCCTCAAATCGGGCTACACGGGTGGGATAAGATGGGTGGGCTATACCCATCCTGACCGGTTCTTACTATCAGATGCGGTGGCGATTGCATCCAGAGTCCAGGCGGGCTGGATCACCGGGTACCTTTTTCTATATGATAAGCACATCTAACGAGAATGGGCTTTCCAATGGGATAGCATCGATACATAATACCGCAGCAGTGTACAGCCTATGCAGCCAAGCCAACAGCAGATACCTACAGTATGCAGGAAACAGAGGCTCACGCTAAACCGAGAGGACACGTTGGGTCATGCTTTTGACGGGAAATTGTACGGGACTGCCCATAACTTTTTTAACCGAAACGCTCCTTGTAGTTGATGTGTGTGTATTTGCGTGCGCCAATTCTAAATGAACTTCGCGACGTTGGCCATCAAGGATCCAATTTTCCCAACGTGCCTTGTGACCTGAACTATACCAATTCAGAATCGTCATTGCCGTCCCGGGGCTGATGCATAGGGACGAGCAATGCATTTCATAGTTGCAATGAACGCTTGGTCACGTAGCACGTTCTTTGCGTTGTGAGCACCTGTGCGATGTGCTAGTGCACGGTATAGCAGAGGTGTGCGGGCAGAGACCCAAACTTTGGGACAGTTTTACCATTGTCGCATAGGTTCCCATGGCGTTCCATGGAAAGCGACAACTGAATTGTCTCACACCTCACACATTGCTACTCTCCAGCGTTACAGTGTAAGCCCTGGCGTGTATTCTCCGTAAGTATGTCCTGCTGTGTTGCCGCTGTGCGGCTGTGTCACCGCTGTGAGGCTGTTCCACCGCTGTGAGGCTGTCCCACCGCTGTGCGGCCGTGTCACCGCTGTGGAGCTGTGTCACCGCTGTGCGGCTGTGTCGCCGCTGTGCGGCTGTGTTGCCGCTGTGCGGCTGTGTCGCCACCGTAGGGCTGTGTTGCCATTGTAAGGCTGTGTCGCCGCTGTAAGGCTGTGTCGTAGCTGTGCAGCTGCGTCATTATTGCGGCTCTGATGTGCTTCGACTCTACTGTGTTTCCGCTGTGATCAGTTGTGTCTCGGCTGCGCCTCAATCGTCTCTTGACCGTCTCTCGGCAATGTCTCGGCCGTGTCTTTACAGTGTCTCAACTGTATCTCGGCCGTGTCTCGGCCGTGTTTCGGCCATGTCTCGACTGTGTCTCGGCTGTATCTCGACTATATCTCGGCAGTGTCTCAGCTGTATCTCGGCAGTGTCTCGGTTGTATCTCAGCAAAGTCTCGGCAGAGTCTCGGCTGTATCTCGGCCGTGTTTCGGCTGTATCTCGGCTGTATCTTGACTGTGTCTCGGTTGTACCTCGGCCTTGTATCGGCCGTATCTCGGCCGTGTCTCGGCCGTGTTTTGACGGTATCTCGGCTGTATCTCGGCTATATCTCGGCCGTGTCTCGACCGTGTCTCGACAGTGTTTCGACGGTGCCTCGGCAGTGTCTCGGCCGTGTCTCGGCCGTGTCTCGGCCGTGTCTCGACAGTGTCTCGGGCATGTCTCGGCGGTACCGCTCTGTCACCTCTCCGTGGCCGGTAACGCGGCAGCGATGTCGGCTCAGATCGTGACCGAGTGTTCCGGGTGGTCGGCCGGCCATCCGACCGCCGGCGTCGCTGATTGAGCCGCTTCATTAACGTCACACGCGTCCCACCCGCCACGCAGCCGCCGGATCGTCACCAGCCGTGCGTATCGGACCGCCGCCGGACCACCGCCGGACCGCCACCGGACCGCCACCGGACCACCACCGGACCACCACCGGACCGCCACCGGACCGCCACCGGACCGCCACCGGACCGCCACCGGACCGCCGTCGGACCACCACCGGACCACCGCCGGACCCCCGCCGGACCGCCGCCGGACCGCCACCGGACTGCCACCGGACCACCGCCGGACCACCGCCGGGCCGCCGCCGGACCGCCACCTGACTGCCACCGGACCGCCACCGGACCGCCGTCGGACCATCGCCGGACCACCGCCGGACCGCCGCCGGACCATCGCCGGACCGCCACCGGACCGCCACCGGACCGCCGCCGGACCGCCACCGGACCGCCGCCGGACCATCGCCGGACCGCCACCGGACCGCCACCGGACCACCGCCGGACCGCCGCCGGACCACCGCCGGACCATCGCCGGACCGCCACCGGACCATCGCCGGTCCGCCACCGGACCACCGCCGGACCGCCGCCGGACCGCCACCGGACCATCGCCGGTCCGCCACCGGACCATCGCCGGTCCGCCGCCGGACCGCCGCCGGACCACCGCCGGACCGCCGCCGGACCGCCACCGGACCGCTACCGGACCACCACAGAACCGTGCGTCCCCCACGTGCCGACAGTCAGCTTAGCGCCCGAGCACGTGCGGACGCCTGGGATATCTCCGGCTGCGCTGATGCTGAACTGACGCGATGTGGCCGCCGCAGGTGTTTCCAAGAGCTAGAATTCACGTCACTTCCCGTGAACTTCATCATCGCGTGCAGAAACACCGGTACTGAGAAAAGCCGAAGCTGGCACAATTGGACGTGGCACCCGAGTCGCAGCCGGGGGGTTGGATATCCTTTAGCAACTAAAAATACACTAGGTCAAACAAGAAATTTGGAGAATTTCTCCACGCAAAGCCGTATACTTTCTGCGCCCTTAAGCTGTCCAGGTTTCATTACATTTGGTTTTGGTCAGACCCCTTATGCAATTCCTGGCTGCGCCACTACGTGACACTCTACTTGAGGGACAGTATCTCCAGCTTCCGGGTGCAGGCCTGTCCCGTCGCAGCTGCCTGGACGGTTCCCACGGTGGCGGCTCATATTAGTGCAGTCGGCAGCCGCTCTCGTTATGGGGACCGAATTACCACCCGGTGGCGAGCGAGCTGCCAGCCGCCAAAACTCACCAGGGCAGGTAGCCATGGCTACCACACCGTGTTGAGGAGAGGCATAGCCGAACCGCTCAGAGGTGACGTGCCACGTAAGAGCATGACCTAGGAGGCTAAATATATGTCGTGGTGTCAAGGCGGACTTCGTGACACGCAACACGCCATGCCGGAACGATCTATGCATGACATCGTCTGCAACAGCCAGAAAATATCGTCGATTTCTGGACCATTGCAGCTAACACTGTCCAATTAGTGCCTCTGTTGTCTTCCAAACAGTTATAATAATCTCCAAGAGTATTCAGGTAGTTTCTAGGTTCTGCATCATCTCAGAGGCTTCCCTAAAGATACCAGAAGTGCAACTACTTCTGCCTACCTATCCAGCTCTGAGGCCGTTCTCCGGAAAATGCTTAGGTTTTTGCAGAGGGGTACCCGTTAATTCATTCATTATCTAACACATCTAATGGAAAATATGTACAGGATAACACAAAATCCAAGGGAAGAAGAAACGTAAGGAATGGAAACACTGTCTTAATACTTTTCTCTTTTTTGGCGGATACGGACAGCATGCACTTTACTCCAGGGGTACGCCAATTCACCACTTTTGATTTTACTATCTGAAACTACTGACTATTTAACCAAACCTGGAAGCATCGCAGAAAGCGAGAAATACAGTGACACAACTTAAAATCTCACCGCCACCTCATGTCAGAAGATCTAAGCCTAAACAATTGTTACGGAACCGATGATTCATCGGTAGGAATTTGTCAACGTGGGAAGATTAACTCCACTGTTCAGGCTTCTGCAGAACTATCATGACAGCGTCACGACATATAATTTAACGCCATCCATCCGTAGTGGATGAGCCCTTCGATTTGTCGCAATAAATGCCAATTAGCCACAGAGGGAGACAACCTATATCGGAATTATGTCAGGTTGCAAACTGAAAGAACTGCTGGGTGATTTGAGAACTAAAAATAAAATAAAATTGATCGCAAGGACGATAAATTTGCTGCTGTTAAAGCGTGAAATCAGCCAGACTGTCAGATAGTATCAATCTATCTATCTATACATCTGGCATATGGTCCATGCTCATAATTCATCTCGATAATCCGCCGGGAAAAGACAGTACGCGCCGTGGCCGCACCAGGCTTTCGACAGCCTGCACAAAAACCGAGGGCATCTCGTGCGTTTTCCCGCAGTCGCAGAGGTCACCACTCGGGTGATTCACTTGACAGCCAATGCATCTTTATATGATCGGGTTTCTCGTTTACCGCGCCAGAAACAATGGTTAAAACAGCCATAAAATTAGGAGAGCAGCCCGTCGTTCACGCAACAATGGAGCGGCCGGTGTGGGGCCTCGTTGCTCGACCAGCGGCGGGCGGTCTCGGCGGCACCCTGGACGCTGCGGGCTGAGCCGTCATCACAACACGCCGGCCGACCGACCGCGGCCCGACTATCATTCTACGCGGGGGCATTAACGGCTGCGTAGCGGGAATGTTATGACCGCGCCGGCTCAGTTTCGCCGACCACACAATGGCACCACGAATAAAAGCCCGGCACTTCTACGTAAATCAGCGGCTCCGACGTAAACGTCTCGCCTGCACTCATTTCGCCGGTCGGCGGTCGCGTGTCAGCGTCAGCGACATCTCGGCCTGGTGGGAGACTGTCGCCCAGTAGCCGTGGGGGTGCAGTGTGGGGAACATCTCGGCCTGGTGGGAGACTGTCGCCCAGTAGCCGTGGGGGTGCAGTGTGGGGAACATCTCGGCCTAGTGGGGGACTGTCGCCCAGAGCTTGGGTGCGTGTGGGGAACATCTCGGCCTGTGAACTTCGCCCAGAGCTGTGGGACAGTGTGGGGAACATCTCGGCCTGGTGGGAGACTGTCGCCCAGTAGCCGTGGGGGTGCAGTGTGGGGAACATCTCGGCCTGGTGGGAGACTGTCGCCCAGTAGCCGTGGGGGTGCAGTGTGGGGAACATCTCGGCCTGGTGGGGGACTGTCGCCCAGTAGCCGTGGGGGTGCAGTGTGGGGAACATCTCGGCCTGGTGGGAGACTGTCGCCCAGG
Source organism: Imbricaverruca yamaguchii (assembly GCA_034440575.1). Taxonomy (NCBI): domain Eukaryota; kingdom Metazoa; phylum Arthropoda; class Thecostraca; family Neoverrucidae; genus Imbricaverruca; species Imbricaverruca yamaguchii. The sequence goes on from JAOTOL010001541.1 coordinate 1,270,751, forward strand.
AGCCGTCTGGGTGCAGTATGGGGAACATCTCGGCCTGGTGCAGTGTGGGGAGCATCTCGGCCTGGTGGGAGACTGTCGCCCAGTAGCCGTGGGGGTGCAGTGTGGGGAACATCTCGGCCTGGTGGGAGACTGTCGCCCAGTAGCCGTGGGGGTGCAGTGTGGGGAACATCTCGGCCTGGTGGGAGACTGTCGCCCAGTAGCCGTGGGGGTGCAGGAACATCTCGCCTGGATTCGCCCTGTGTGGGGAACATCTCGGCCTGGTGGGAGACTGTCGCCCAGCAGCTGTGGGGGTACAGTGTGGGGAACATCTCGGGGTGGTGGGGGACTGTCGCCCATAAGCTGTGGAGGTTCAGTGTGGGGAACATCTCGGCCTGGTGGGGGACTGTCGCCCAGCAGCGGTGGGGGTACAGTGTGGGGAACATCTCGGCCTGGTGGGAGACTGTCGCCCAGCAGCTGTGGGGGTGCAGTGTGGGGAGCATCTCGGCCTTGTGGGGGACTGTCGCCCAGTAGCTGTGGGGGTGCAATGTCGGGAACATCTCGGCCTGGTGGGGAACTGTCGCCCAGTAGCCGTGGGGGTGCAGTGTGGGGAGCATCTCGGCCTGGTGGGGGACTGTCGCCCAGCAGCTATGGGGGTACAGTGTAGGGAACATCTCGGCCTGGTGGGGGACTGTCGCCCAGCAGCCGTGGGGGTGCAGTGTGGAGAACATCCCTGCCTGGTGGGGGATTGTCGCCCAGCAGCTGTGGGGTTGCAGTGTGGGGAAAATCTCGGCCTGGTGGGAGACTGTCACTCAGTTGAGGTGTGGGGGAGGGCGGGGGCATCTCTGCCCAGTGGGAATTGTGATTCAGGAGAGGTGGGGGTGCGGTGTGGGCGATGTAATAGGGGCCTGGTGGGGACTGTCATTCAGCAAGGGTGGAGGTGCAGCATGAGCGATATGATGAGGGCCTGCTACGGATTGCCACTCAGCGGATGTGGGGGTGCAGTGGAGCATACCCCGGATTAACATTTTCAAATCCGGTCGCCTTGCAGTGTCCATCTAGACACCTGCCCAGGAAGTGGCATACTTGGTGAAGCAGAGCTATATGTTGAGGTGCATAGGTATGTAGCAGACACCTCGTACGTGTGCAGCCTACCACCAAATGAGTTTCTTAACCAACACATACATAGGGATTCAGGCTCAGGACAGTTGTTGTTATGGAATTGTTCTGCCTATCAAACCCGCCTTTAGTTTCTGTTTTAGGCTATAAACACCCTGCTTATATTCATATGTCCAATGGAGTCCGTGGTATCTCTCACCGCTCGAAATGATGAGGCTTGCTTTGTCTCTGACTGTGCTTAATTTACTGATGCTCCTCGATGTTTCACATGTGGCAGGACACTTTTATTTTCGATTTACTATCAATGTGAATAATACGATCAATAATTGATGCTCTCCTCACGAAATTGTTTTGCAACATTATTACTTGCATATTCGCTCTGGTGAGTTGAATTCCGATTCTATTTTCCGTACTCTGCGTATTGAAATGTGTAATTTATTTGTATGTAACTGAAATGCTCCCTGTAATTTCTATCTATCGTCATTTGGTAGAAACGCTGCCAAATGTATATTGAGCTACAGTTATACAAATATTTCACGGCATCAGGTACGCTTTTACTCGTGCAGTTAACTAAAGTCCAACAGTAATGGACGTTATATTTGGTAGCAAGAACGAAAGCGAATCATTTTTATTTTATTAGCTTTTCGTGATTAGGTATATTTTGTTTTCGTGCTAATGAAACAAGGATTACGAATGCATAAATAGTCGAATGCAACAACAAAGCCAGTTATAAGGCTACCCGTGCGACTGCGAAAGTTGGTTTGCCCTACCAGTGTGTTCCCCTATGAACATAACTGGTTTATAATAATCATGACATGTGCAATCGAAGTTAAGTAATTGATGCAAACATGCTAGTTGAAATAATTGTACAGAAAGGCTTAATTTACACGTGTTGGCACAATAGTTTTATCCTTGCATGCGCATTTCCCACCTTTAATCCCGCGCACAGGTTCAATTAAATTATGCATTGCTAATCAACTGAAGTGACTGGTATATCCGTACAAAATATCTTGCGCACGTTTTATCTCTTCAGAAGTCCTGTTGACGGTACGCTGACTGCTTACTGATTAGAGCATCGCTACTGAAGTCTCCGAGGGATCCTGGTTTTTATTAACTTTATTCTTCCGACAATACTAGGTGACACTTTTGCAATTGTGACAACTTGTAGTGATACTTTCCCTATGTATGGTTTAATTCAAATTAATACCGTCTAATCCCTACGTATCGTCTAATTCAAATAAAATTCCAAAAGTCGAATTCAAAACTTCGAAAGCAATGGTGTGCTCAAGGAGCACCAATTGTCATTAAAACCGCACCCATGATCCTCTGCATGCTGACTGGCTTCCATCTGACATGGGTGCACTCCCTGGTAAATGCAGAGGACAGAGGTGTCATCCAAGACCAGGAATGCATCAAATAGTACCTCAGGCGTGGAGAGCAAACTGATCATAAGGAGATCAGAACGAGCAGCGAGGGCTTTTAGCATTCATCACCAAAGGCGACAATGCCTGCAGAGTTTGAAGTGCAGGATGCAGTCTGTTGCGAATCACGCTGATGAACGTCAGCATAACAGACGTCAGAAAGGTTGTCCGAGACCGCACTGCAATGACAGGTCCAGCTAGCACCTCAAGCCGCTGTATGAATATCCATCGACTACAATAGTATTACGAAATAAATTAATTACGATAGTAATCAGATCTGGAAAACAGGGAATGATCCTCATGGTACATCGGTATCATCTCATCCAAAAACTTGTCTGAATTGCGGAGAGGACTTAAAGATTAGGGTCCTGAAAAATACGTCGAATATACGGCGGCATTAGCAAGGCTGAGGGTGGTTCGATTTACACGGTAGTGTAATTGATTCTGTGTGTAAGTTGATCTTCTTAGAACCAGAACTTGTCCACCTCGGAATACGTGAAGCCAGACATTTGATGTGCAGAGGATTCACAGCACCGCCAAGCGAGAGATTGTAAAAGCAGTCTTACACGAAGATATTCAGGTGAATTTTGAGGAATTATTAATGTTTTCAAGACAGTAATTATCGAGAAAAGATGCATTCACATAGATGCGTCTTGCTTGCTACTTACACATAGAACTTCGGTATTTAACATGCATGCAATGCAGCAATATTAACAGAGCACCTTGTTATACATGGACATGTTTGTGTGAAAAAAAAAACGAATATACCTTACCGCGAGCGTCACAGGGCCTCTTCCGTAGCACGAGCCGGAAGGGCGAGGATTCGCCCCATGAACTCTCGGAAACCATTGAAGCTAGAAGCAAACAATTTGGAGGGGTATTACGGCTGTAGTGAACTTTGCAGCATGCATATCATGATCCTAGGTCTTCAAGGTCAAATGAGGTCGAGGTCGATCAGCACGTGGTGCCGCTGAGCCACCGCGCCGACAAAGCTGCTGTGACCTTGGACGTAAGGCGAGTGGGCTGCCGGTGGTCTGCCGTCGGCAGACTGCACCACCACAGCGCCTATATTTGCAAACGGATTTCAAAAAGTATTTTGTATAGGATGCTCTTATTAATTTGCTATACGGCTATAATATTGCACTACAATATCATTTCCCATTTATCAGGCATCGTCGAAAAACTGAGGGATGGCGGATTCAGTCGCAATCGGTGCTCTTGTGAAGTGAAACATCCTGTAGAGCATTCGGCCAAAACTAATAGAAACAGATTAACCATGAAACTACTAATTCATGACCCAGTTCCTTTCCATTGACTGTCCTCCAGACATTTAGGAGGTGAAGCCACGATAAAATTTTAAGAATCGCATAAATGCTCTTGAGCCGTTGCAATTTGATATCAAAGGTCATGCTTCACATCCATCGGTATTCACAATTGAAGGATGGATTTATTTGCTCCGTCAAAACATATAGTAGCAGAAGATCGGAAACTATTAACCACCTTCACTTGTAGCTCAAAGATACCTGTGAATGAACAATATTTGTGCTAGGCTATTCGGAAGCTTGGTTGCCTCCCAAAGCTATATACCTCTGGCTCGTATATTTGTTGGTGGTATTTCTTTTGGTGGGTGGGGGACGGTGTATGACGAAGATGAAGTTTAACCATAGTCAATGGGTGTGTTCCAATGATCAACACGTATACTGGCAGGGTGTGGACAAATAATTACCTCCACTCAGGTATTTTTTCACAATATCGATAACCGAAACTGCTCAAGGATCTGTCCTTTTGGATATGTGGAGATCAATGCCAGGCGTAAATATTTATATTTTACCAGGGGTAAAATGAAATATTTTGAAGATGATGAGTCCTAAGCAGCTTTAGCTCAATTTGATCTGCTATGATAAGCAGTAAGAATAAGAGTTGCAATGATGAGGTGATGAGGCTCGAGCCACCTAAATCATATGGAAAAGAATGTAACTTTCCACCTCTCATCATTGTCAAGTACCATCGGCTCCGCTGACAAAAAAAAATGGCGTAGGGAATATTCGCCGTTGTAGGTGCGTGCTTTCCATGTAACGCCTATGGAGATTGTATCCACCCATCGGCATCAACCTCCACCCATGTTGAGGCGATTTGTCACCATAATACTACTTTGTGAAATCGATTGGGGGGGGGGGGGTGAGCAATGATGTGTGGGGATTCCCTCCTTAGCGCATGCAAAGTGACACCCCTGCAGTCCGCCTCAGTTTCAGTGGGGTGGCGGAACCCGCGCCAGGCGCATCGATTAACGTTTCAAGCGTGTAAGTATGCCAGTAACCTTGCTTTGTCGCTCCGTCAGAGCTGCGAGGCCGACTTGGCGTCTGACCGGATCGTCAGTGGAGGGCCGCCATGATGATGGCCGGCCTACCACACTCTTCATGGCCTTCGGCTGATGCGTGCAAGCCGGAATACCAACAATGCTACAATTAAATGACTGTCAATCCCGATAAGTGCGCCGATACTGAGACAGTGAAATGAATATCTGAACGCTAATAAATGCTCTTCGCATCACGTTTTGTGAATAAAGTAGCATAAATTGTAGCAATACTCTTGCAGATAAACTGTTCTCTCTGGCAGAGTCATTTAATAATATTAGGAACACGCCTGTGTTCTTTCTTTAGGTGGAGATCGCTCCGCGTCCGCATTAGCATTGCGTCTGATGCGTATCGTTGAAACAATCACATTACGGTACATTACCCAACTTTTCTGCATACAGGAGCATGACTATCTCAAGGCATTGCTTATGTCCATGGCGAAATTGTTCCAACATACGTGCAACATTACGCAACCATGATATTCATGGACTGTGATGTGATCCCATCAATGCAAAGAGGCCAGTAAGGGCGTCAAGCAATACATTGGCTATTATTATCCTCATCGTGAGCAGACTCGTCGTTGCAAAAACTAGCATGAGCCGACATTCCCCACCGCCGCTGCCAAGTTCCGGCGCCCGGAAACAGCGTGGGAAAATGACTGGTGCATGTGAGGCAATTAGCGCGCCAAAAGGCCGTCCGCAGAGCAGATCGCTGCCGAGATCGGCAGCAGAGCCAGCGGGTGGGCCGCGGTGCGGAGATCCCCGGCCGGGTCCCCCCCCCGCTCTGATGTGGGGGGGGGGCATGGCGGACCACGCCGTCAGGAGCGCTGACGGGCCCAGCGACGCCGTCAGACGAGCCTCGCTCTCCTGGACACGTACCGCCAGGGAAGTTTCGCTCTCCTGGACACGTACCGCCAGGCCAGCCTCGCTCTCCTGGACACGTACCGCCAGACAGGCCCCGCTCTCCTGGACACGTACCGCCAGGGCAGTTTCGCTCTCCTGGACACGTACCGCCAGGCCAGCCTCGCTCTCCTGGACACGTACAGTCAGACAGGCCCGCTCTCCTGGACACGTACCGCCAGGCCAGCCTCGCTCTCCTGGACACGTACAGTCAGACAGGCCCGCTCTCCTGGACACGTACTCCTGACACGCACCGCCAGGCCGGCCCCGCTCTCCTAGACACGTTCCGCCAGACCGGTTTCGCTCTCCTGGACACGCGCCGCCAGGCCAGCCCAGGTCCCCTGGACACGCACAGCCAGGTCAGCCCCGCTCCCCTGGACACGTGCCGCCAGACAGGCCCCGCTCCCCTGGACACGTGCCGCCAGGCCGGCCCCGCTCCCCTGGACACGTACCGCCAGGTCAGCCCCGCTCCCCTGGACACGTGCCGCCAGGCCAGCCCGCCCCTGGACACGTACCGCCAGGCCCCCCCCCTGGACACGTGCCGCCAGGCCGGCCCCGCTCCCCTGGACACGTGCCGCCAGGCCGGCCCCGCTCCCCTGGACACGTACCGCCAGGCCAGCCCCGCTCCCCTGGACACGTACCGCCAGGCCAGCTCCGCTCCCCTGGACACGTACCGCCAGGTCAGCCCCGCTCCCCTGGACACGTACCGCCAGGTCGGCTCGGGGCGGCGGCGGTGCGGTCGACCCTCTGGTGTAACCTGGCGACTGGCGCGGTGTCGACGGCGGACTCGACGCGAAGCGGTGCCCGCCGGCGGCCCGACCGCCAAATCCAGTCAGAGGCGACAGGCCGGCCCGGCGCCGCGACACCACCGACTCGCATCGCACATTCGAGTGGTCCGACCAGCGGCCTATCTTGTCATCCCGTGTTACATAGTGGTCGTCGAGTGTTGGCGGCTATGGGATACGACACCGCCGTCGCCACATCACACATCAGTGCACACAGGCAGCCGGCCGTACAGCCGACCCGTGTAGGCGGCCGGCGCCCTGATCTTCGCGCTGTGGGAGCCAGTCCTGAACGCAAACGACGGCCTGCACGGCGTGCAGCGAACCTCCACAACTCTGTGCCGTGGAATTCAACGGCGGCCCGTGCATGGTGACGGTCGCGACTCCCGGACGTCCACTCTCTCCGCCGTCTACAGAAGTCCCGTCGCCCTCACCGGCCGCAGATATCCGCTCTCCCCACTGTCTACAGAGGTCCCGCCGCAGATATCCGCTCCCCCACTGTCTACAGAGGTCCCGCCGCCCTGACCGGCCGCAAATGTCCGCTCTCCCCACTGTCTACAGAGGTCCTGCCGCCCTGACCGGCCGCAGATATCCGCTCCCCCCACTGTCTACAGAGGTCCCGCCGCAGATGTCTGCTCCCCACTCTGTCTCCCGCCGCAGATATCCGCTCCCCCCACTGTCTACAAAGGTCCCGCCGCCCTGACCGGCCGCAGATATCCGCTCCCCCCACTGTCTACAGAGGTCCCGCCGCAGATGTCTGCTCCCCCACTGTCTACAGAGGTCCCGCCGCAGATGTCCGCTCCCCCCACTGTCTACAAAGGTCCCGCCGCCCTGACCGGCCGCAGATGTAAGCTCTCCCCACTGTCTACAGAGGTCCCGCCGCCCTGACCGGCCGCAGATATCCGCTCCCCCCACTGTCTACAGAGGTCCCGCCGCCCTGACCGGCCGCAGATATCCGCTCCCCCCACTGTCTACAGTGGTCCCGCCGCCCTGACCGGCCGCAGATATCCGCTCCCCCCACTGTCTACAAAGGTCCCGCCGCCCTGACCGGCCGCAGATGTCCGCTCTCCCCACTGTCTACAGAGGTCCCGCCGCCCTGACCGGCCGCAGATGTAAGCTCTCCCCACTGTCTACAGAGGTCCCGCCGCCCCGACCGGCCGCAGATATCCGCTCCCCCACTGTCTACAGAGGTCCCGCCGCAGATATCCGCTCCCCCAATGTCTACAGAGGTCCCGCCGCCCTGACCGGCCGCAGATGTCCGCTCTCCCCACTGTCTACAGAGGTCCCGCCGCAGATATCCGCTCCCCCACTGTCTACAGTGGTCCCGCCGCCCTGACCGGCCGCAGATGTCCGCTCTCCCCACTGTCTACAGAGGTCCCGCCGCCCTGACCGGCCGCAGACGTCTCACCAGTTCCATGGCGCCCGGCACCTCAGCGTCGTGGTCGACGGACGTCGACCTGCGCGCCACGCACCTGCCGAGGCGGTCGGGTCGAGTTCGGCTGCACGTCACCTGGGCGGCCGGGTCGAGCTCGGCTGCACGTCACCTGGGCGGCCGGGTCGAGCTCGGCTGCACGTCATCTGGGCGGCCGGGTCGAGCTCGGCTGCACGTCATCTGGGCGGCCGGGTCGAGCTCGGCTGCACGTCATCTGGGCGGCCGGGTCGAGCTCGGCTGCACGTCACCTGGGCGGCCGGGTCGAGATCGGCTGCACGTCACCTGGGCGGCCACACCAGCCGACCCTGGCCCGGCCGGCCCGGCTGGTGTGGTGGCCGACCTCCAGTCGGGTCGGTTCGCACGGTACCCGCTGCGGCGGGTGGTGCGCCGCGTGCGGTAAAAACGCCTCCCGAGCGGGGGGCGTCTGTGCTGACACCGCTTCATCGTGCGGCAGGTGGTAGCCTGCCGGGCGCCCTCTGATCTGGTGGTGATCTTCCAGACGTCTTCTGACCCGGCGGTGGTCTCCTGGCACGCTGTGGCTCGCCGGCAGCTTCGCATATGATCCTTGGTCTGGCGGTGATCTCCCAGACGTCCTCTGGCCCGGCGGCGGTTTTCGGGAGCGGCACAGTGTGCCATGGCTTGGTGTCGGCCTGCTGCTATGGGGTTCTCTAATATGACGGTAAACGTTCGGTCACCCTGTGGCCCAGTGGCGGCGTCTCGGAGTCCTATGGTCTGGTGCTGGCCTCTCGGACGCTCTTTGGTCTGGTAATGGTGTCCTGGACATTCTCTGACCCAGCGATGGTCTACCGAACACGCTGTACCTTGCTGGTGGCCTTCCAGATGACTCCTGGTCTGATGGTGGGCTCCCAGATGACGCCTGGTCTGATGGTGGCCTCCCAGATGACGCCTGGTCTGATGTTGGCCTCCTAGATAACACCTGGTCTGATGGTGGCCTCCCGGATGACGTCTGGTCCGGTGGTGGCCTCCTAGATGACGCCTGGTCTGATGGTGGCCTCCTTGATAACGCTTGATCTGATGGGGGCGTCCCAGGCGTTCTCTGGCCTTGTGTTGGTAACCCGACCACGCTGTGGCTGGCTGACAGCTACCCCGCACTTCTTGATCTGACGATGAACGTCAGAGCGTATGGGTTTGCTTGTCCCGTCGCTGACACCCGAAGCCCGCGATGCATGAGCTCACATTCACCTACATCAACACTGTCGTGGGTCGAGTTGCGGTGCGCAGCGCGACATAGTATTTCGATGGTCAAATGCTCCTCATCATTGAGATTTCAAGCCACGGTTTACTGCTCCATACATGCAGGCAGGCCGCATTTGATATTGTCGAGGTAATTCTCACACTCTTTGCTGATACAAATCAAGATGACATCCTAAGACAATTGGATCCGTGGAAATGGATCACTTTCAAATCATAGATGACAAGGATACCGCCTGCATCTGTTGGATTGAAAACAGAATGAGTATGTGCAGAAATGACAGTCACGTCACTTTTCACCGAACACTGGATGCAGGGTACCGACACCTGATGTGGACCTGCTGTGTCTGGAATTTTACCATCCGTGGGAGGATCTCGACACAGATCAACTCTTAGAAGCGTTTGATTGAAATACTGATTGTTCAGCGGTGCGGATCGGTGGCGAGTTAATCCCGCTGAAGTCTCACCATCCAGAGATACGAAAAGTCAGGCAAAATGGCGTACATTAGCCTCACGTCATGTTAAATCAGTTGATTTGTTGCGACTGAGACGAGGCTAGGCGAAGGCGTTTGCTTAGCTCTGGCGTCAGTGGTATCCTCAGACCAAGCAGCAAGCGACTGCAGGACGGAAATCCTGCATGCAGATATCGCCACATCGATCGGTTCAAATTTGTCAGTTTCCCTGCTACGGTACCGGAGATCGCTCTCCGTCTCTCCTCTACTCCCGCGTCACCCACCAAAGTGACAGTTAATCGTTCGAGTTTAATGGCGCTTCGACCAACCCACTAATGTGAGTGGAACGCCTCAGTAGTGTACAGCTGTAGCTGCCGAGCATCGACAAAGTGTGTGGAACGCCCCAGTAGTGCACAGCTGTAGCTGCCGAGCATCGACAAAGTGAGTGGAACGCCTCAGTAGTGCACAGCTGTAGCTGCCGAGCATCGACAAAGTGAGTGGAACGCCTCAGTAGTGCACAGCTGTAGCTGCCGAGCATCGACAAAGCGAGTGGAACGCCTCGGCAGTGCACAGCTGTAGTTGCCGAGCATCGACAAAGTGAGTGGAACGCCTCAGTAGTGCACAGCTGTAGCTGCCGAGCATCGACAAAGTGAGTGGAACGCCTCAGTAGTGCACAGCTGTAGCTGCCGAGCATCGACAAAGTGAGTGGAACGCCTCGGCAGTGCACAGCTGTAGCTGCCGAGCATCGACAAAGTGAGTGGAACGCCTCAGTAGTGCACAGCTGTAGCTGCCGAGCATCGACAAAGTGAGTGGAACGCCTCAGTAGTGCACAGCTGTAGCTGCCGAGCATCGACAAAGCAAGTGGAACGCCTCAGTAGTGCACAGCTGTAGCTGCCGAGCATCGACAAAGTGAGTGGAACGCCTCATAGTGCAAGCTGACGCAAGAAAAGAGAAACGCCTCGAGGACAGTGTAATGCCGAGCACGAAAAGGGGGGGTAGAATTAGTATAAGGAAGTGTATGAAGCTGTACTCACATGAAAAGCGAGGAACGCCTCATATGTACAGCTGCCAAAAAGGAACCCCGTAGTGAGGGCCGAGCATCGACAAAGTGAGTGGAACGCCTCAGTAGTGCACAGCTGTAGCTGCCGAGCATCGACAAAGTGAGTGGAACGCCTCAGTAGTGCACAGCTGTAGCTGCCGAGCATCAACAAAGTGAGTGGAACGCCTCAGTAGTGCACAGCTGTAGCTGCCGAGCATCGACAAAATGAGGGAACGCCTCAGTAGTGCACAGCTGTAGCTGCCGAGCATCGACAAAGCGAGTGGAACGCCTCAGTAGTGCACAGCTGTAGCTGCCGAGCATCGACAAAGCGAGTGGAACGCCTCAGTAGTGCACAGCTGTAGTTGCCGAGCATCGACAAAGCGAGTGGAACGCCTCAGTAGTGCACAGCTGTAGCTGCCGAGCATCGACAAAGTGAGTGGAACGCCTCAGTAGTGCACAGCTGTAACTGCCGGCATCGACAAGTAGGAACGCCTCGAGTGAAGTGTAATGCCGAGCATGACAAAGTGAGTGGAACTAGTATCACAGCTTAGCGCCGAGCATCAACAAAGTGAGTGAAACGCCTTACAGTGCACAGCTGTAGCTGCCGAGCATCGACAAAGTGAGTGGAACGCCTCAGTAGTGCACAGCTGTAGCTGCCGAGCATCAACAAAGCGAGTGGAACGCTTCAGTAGTGCACAGCTGTAGCTGCCGAGCATCGACAAAGCGAGTGGAACGCCTCAGCAGTGCACAGCTGTAGCTGCATAGTATCGGAGGGCCATCAATTGACCTGCGCAGTTTAAAAACCATTGGGCCAAAAGGTTGCGTTTTTATTACCCTGTCCTCACGGGGATGATGATGAAGTTGGCTGACGACCAGTTAATTAATAATTACGATCATCCAGCGCAGGAAACCAGCCCGGTATGCGTTCTTCAATGACCTTGCTCTCAGCCGTACATGTGCAGATCTTCAGAGCTGAAGGCTCCAGCATGCAATAAATATTACATGGCATGCACAATGCCGCCATGGTGCAATTGTTCCTTGCAAACAGGTAGTTAGTGCAGGATTTAATTGCAGAGAAGCACAGTCGGTACAATTATTAAAAGTGTTGACCAAGCTATCGATCAATAGATGAACCCATCGACATTTGACAGGCACGTCAGCCCGCACATTTGTCCCCGTCTGCACGGCACATTCTGTGCAGTCAACATCACATGGCTCTCCAGAGCCGTGTCCTCTGTCACTGTCACGTGCCACACCTGACCGCCCACTGGCCACTCACCCTGCTGGAAGTAGTTCGCCTTGCGCAGGTACACGCAGACGAGCGCCATCAGCTGCAGCTGGGAGAGCCGCTGGCGCGTGCTGGCCGGCAGCGGCAGCAGGTCGCGCAGCAGCGCGATCTCGCTGTTGATGAGGTCACGCCGCATTTTGCTCGCGCCCTTGGTCGACTTGTGACCGTCATAGCTGAAGGGCGGCAAAGACAGAGACAGAGGTCAGAGCGTGGCGCGGACACGTGGTTATGTGCAGGTGAGCATAGCTGTGAAGTGAGTGGAAGAGGGTGAGATTGGAGCAGGCTGCATGTTTCACCTGCAAGTGGAGGTATGCTGGGCATCATAGCTGCAGGATGAGGGAGAAATAACAAGGGCGGGGGGAGGGACCAAGCAGCGGACAGATGGGGATGTGTGGGCACATATTTGGCAGCAGCCGGCTGAAAGTATTCTCTGCCACTGGTTTTACCGGTTAAACACAGTTGTCTCAAAGAGAGGTCCCTGAAAGCTACACATGACAGGGAAAAGGTCTTCTAAATGGTCCCAGTGTTTCATAAAAGCATTGGTCGGTGTATTTCGCATGTGATACTATATGTGTTTAGTCACTGAGATTTAGATTGCTTGGATAATAATTATATTTATTCTGACTTACAACATGGACGTTTTATAATGTTCAACATAATTTCAGCCTCTTCTCATGCAATCATTTATTGATGGCAACCTTTATGTTATCTTTGTCTGCGTTTGTCATGGATCTGTGAAGCATGAACCGAACATCTACCAAATATCTCCATTTCGCCCTTTCATAGTGGTCAGGCCATCGACACCACATTATTCGATGCATATGGAGCATAAACTTCACAGGTTCCATTGAATAAGAAGGAACATATTCGTCATTTCTCCTGCATTTCGCATGAGCAGAAGCATATGGAAAAGAACACATGTACATATATACATTGGATATATAAATCACTTCCGTCAACCTTTTATTCAATCATTTTATACATTACTGATACGTATTGTCACGATCCAGCCGTCGAACACGTTCAAACTGTCACGGCTCTTTAGGATCTCAATATTGCAATTTTAACCACTGCAGCTCGACCTCCCACTTGGCCATTCTAGATCCTCAGGCAACCAAAGGTCGAGTACTTGCTCTCGGAAAAGAAATCGACTATCACATCAGCGGAAATACTTGGCATATTCCACAACTTCGACGATGACAACAATCACAAAACATTCGTATTCACGGATGGGTCAAAACACGAGGTAGGCTGCATGACCACTGTAGTCGATGCGCCCCTAGGCCCCCAACACGAGGTCAATGTGGGGATCGGCATCTCTGGACCAGGCCTTAGGCCTTCCAAGCGTCTACCGGATAACTTCTCCATCTACTCCGCTGAAGCACTGCCCATTCTGGTCGCTATATCCATTCTCATCAGGCGTAAAGTTAAAAACGTAGCAATTTGCTCAGATTTCAAATCCGTCCTTCAGTCAATTAGCAACACCCACAACCGTCCAAATCCAGTCATTGTCAGAATCCAACAAATTGTGATCCATAGCGTGAACAACAACTTTTCTTTCCACTGGGTACCGGGCTGCGCCAACGTCCCAGGCAACAAAGAACAGATCGGCTGGTAAAGCAAGCCTTAGTATTGAACACTTACCCCAGTATGGAATATTCGGTAGACGATTGGAAGGCACCCATTCAACGCCGCATACGTCAGCATCACGAGAACACGTGGGCATAACACTCTCCACGACACAAATCCAACCACACCCACGACATGAAACCAACGGCAGGCACATGGAACACATAAAATAAATCTCAGCGACCAAAGGAGGTCATCCTCACTAGACTTACAACTAGCTACACTGAACTAACACCACCTCAACTAGAGGATGACCAATATACAATACCTCACTGCGACATAGATGTCGCAGTGAGGTATTGCAGATCTGCAACACCACATTAAGCATAGACCACATCCTGCTAAACTGTAGTAACCTTGAAGCTCAAAGACAACCACTTTAGACCTCCTGCCAAAGAGAGGGCATCACCCTGTCGCTTCCACCGCTTCTGGGTGACAAGCACCCATAACACATGCACTTGCTGTTCGAATATCTGCACTCCACAATACCGCATAACTAGCGGGAGCGCCGTAGTCACCACACCACCAACACTCACCTCAACACGCAATGCGATCCACCCGTAGGAAACACGCAAAGGGCATCCCGAATGGCATAGGGCGTACATGAGCCTATTTGCTTTCCAATGATAAATAAATGGCTGTCTAGCAGTGCAATCGGACGTTGATCAGCCGACTTGCTTTATAAAAATAAAACAACGTAAAGCGTTACCCAGAGGGGCCGTCGGGCGTAGATGAGCCGAATTGTCAAGCATAGTACTAACCCCACTGACGACAGGCATGCATGGCACATGCATGACATATGCATGGGATGCATAAACTAACCGTCTATTAACAACTGACACGCGGCGGCCGGCGTGATAGGCAGTGCGAACAATTGCCTTCTTGTTCGCACGCTAAAGACCCCTCGGTGTTCTTCGACAAGAGTAAGCTAATGCCGGCACCCTAGCAAAATCAACTTTCTCGTCACTCTTTGAGATCACCCCCACCCCACGCCAGCTGCAAATTATCTTGTGGAAGAGTAGTAGAGTAAGACTAAAAGACTATTTAGAAATCCTGGAGACGTCATCCAGTCTTCGGCGCCTAAAACATCACGCACATTACGACGAAAAACTTCCTTAACGTAAATGTGCAGTTGCCTTAGCTTCTTATGGTTTATTCTTGAAAAATACACTCGCTTCAAAGGTGGCACAAATTACCTCTATAGTCCGGCACGCGTCTAAAAATCACTTTCCCTCCCGTTGCATACGCTGCTGGTTATTGTCCTGCCGGTCATTACAGCTGTCGAATTCTGTGTTTCTCCAGCCAACCATCCCCACTAGCTGGCACAGGGCTATGAGCCAGTTCACTCCACGCCCAGCAGTGATCCAGCTGCAGTCCCAGAAGCTGACAGAGTAGCTGAGATGCCTGTTGCAGGGGACGGCCAGAGTATCTGAGCTGCCTGTTGCAGGGACGGTCAGAGTAGCTGAGCTGCCTGTTGCAGGCAGGCAGCTCACTATCCTCATAATGTTCACCATCCTAATAATGTTCACGTCATATCCGAAATGACGCATTGTCAGTGGGTCATCACACGTCCTGCATTTTCATTTTTAGTCGCCCCGCAATATATGAAGCTACTGTGCGCCGAAGTAAATCAAATAATATTTTTGGCGGCGAGGTTGACGTTGCAGGAAAATGAAATAGCTGAGCAAAATATTTCGCTGGAAGCAGAAATATCCACCCTAATGTAAAACGAGTTCCCGTCATTCACCATCAGCTACCATGAGAGGTTAACTTAACATGCGCCCTGGAGGGCCTCTGAAAATTACGCGCGCTGGATGGGGCGGGCAGATTCCGCCCCCTAAGATCTCCGCTCCTATTAAGGTTAGAGCAACGAAATTCACAGGATGGATGGGCACGGTAGTTGACTCTATTGTGTGCAAACGTCATGACCTTAGGTCAATATTTTCAAGGCTAAATGAGGTCAAAATTGCAAGCTTTTCCGGTTTTCCGTATCTTGGCTTGTCATTGTTATGGATCAATTTGATTTTGTTCATATGCTACAAAATTGGCATTAATGATGTTTTAGACATTACTAATGATGCAATACAGATGCAAGATCAGCCATTTGACCTAAGGTCACCTATACAGGAGCACTTTATGAAGTCATTACTTGCTGCAGTTACCGGAACCGCTGCCCGCGACGCTCCGTTGGGCTGCTCGCACAATCGGCTTCGCAAAGAAAGGAGTGAAATACATGAATGAAGTATAGAAACGCTTATGCACACCGTGACAAACAGTAGATTTCCGGATGTGCAGGGAGTAATATGCAAAGTGACATCAATCCCATGACAGTCATTTGCATTTTTGACAACATTCCAGTTGACCAAGTTTGGTTCTGTTAACCTGTCATGAACTTGATCCGACTTGACCTCGGCGACCTAACATGACTTTTGCACATTACTTAGCACAACAATATCTCGAAAAGTTAGTGTTGTAAAAACATCCTTTTCCAAAATAAGAAAGATTTTTACTTTAACGGCCCCCAACTTGAAAAATTGTCACCCGATTTTCAGTTTTCTTATTTTACACAATGCGCCTGTCATTTCTAAGCAGGTACGCAAACAATTGCGTATATCGGTCGGTAAAATCTAGAGTTATCTACGAAAAACCTAAGGGGTGGGCGGTTTTCGCTACCCCTCCCCCAGGGCGTGTGTTAACCGGTCATGAACTTGGCCTGACTTGACCTCGGTGACCTGACATGACTTTTACACAACTTAGCATAACAATATACATAAAACAAGTTGCTGGCCAGACCTTTTGGGAAGCGCATCAGAGCCGATATTTGTGGTCTAGCGCTGAACATTGTTTTTGACTTTAACGACCCTAACTCGAAACATTGTCAGTCGATTTTCGTTTTTCTTACTTTAAGTAACGTGGTCATTTCCAAGTATGTGCACAAATAATGACGTATATCGGCCCGTAAAATCTGGAGTTATCTACGAAAAAACTGAGGGGTGGACGGATTTCACCCTCTCCCTCCAGGGCGCGTATTAAGCTTGTGCAGAAAGTACAGAAACGACTTGCTGCATGTCGTCGGACCCAGAACAGTTCCAGACTTCTAGGTGTTAAAATAATCAAGCAAATTAAGATCAATTTCAATCGTTAAGTGTTCAGTCCCATGATGGAGCAATGGATAGAATCGAAAATAAGAAAATTATAAATCGACTCGTCGCTTCGTGGTTCAATCAGAATGCATTTTCTGATTGAACTTATCCATGAATATATATTCACATGTGCCATGTAGAATAGATATTCATGGATAAGTCCAATCAGAAAATGTATTCTATATAAATATAACTGTATATAACATATATTATTCTATATATATATATATATATTTATATATATATATATGTATGCATATATATATATAGGTATATGTATATATATATGTATATGTATACACATACATATATATATATATATATCATATATATATATATATATCATATATATATCATATCATATATATGCATATATATATATAAATTGGTGTTTTAGGACGGCTTAATGCAGTTAAAACCCACAAGTGCGGATAACAATTTCGGCATGTTGAAATGTCGAACGTGGTTGGGCTGTGTGGCTGCCATCGGCGATGCGTCAGGAGGGAGGGTTTAGAGCCGTCCGCACAGACGTATGGGCCGAAAATCGGCCCACCCGATCACGCGAGTGGAAACGGTTTAGTTCGTGTGCTCAAGGGAAAGGAGACAAAAGCAGATGCAGGCGAAAATACATGCCGTTGTATCGTGCAATGCAAGAAATAACCGTGTCACAAATCAAACACTACAACATCAGGTTTCAGCACCAGTGCCCTCCCTCTAACTACTAAATCGTTGTTACACGCAAGAATACTTGCAGCCATAGACGAAGTTTGGAGAGGAGACAGATCAAATTCGATTTCCAGCAATTGCACAGATGTGTGCGCATGCCCGTTGGTTATTGGTGAATGTTGATGCATAGAGTGCGCACATCCTATGGAACCTTCGGTCAGTGCACGTTTCACGGGGCTATTTATGCCTAACACCTTGCTGTCATTGAATGGGTCAGAAAGTGAACGAATGCCTCCATGATATGGACGAGTAAACCAAAGATGACTTTCAGGGGCTAAATAACATATTGGCTGGTTAGGTTAATTCAGCTGAACATCGTGCTGCAGATTGCTGTGGTTGAACCGAAGCCCAGTTATATTTCAACATACCACATACACACCACACCCGATCACTACCCACGCACGATGTCCACACATCCGTAGTTCTATGCATCGCCTATATTACAACTCCCATCGTCCACAATA
Organism: Imbricaverruca yamaguchii; assembly: GCA_034440575.1. Lineage (NCBI taxonomy): Eukaryota > Metazoa > Arthropoda > Thecostraca > Neoverrucidae > Imbricaverruca > Imbricaverruca yamaguchii. The sequence goes on from JAOTOL010001541.1 coordinate 1,288,687, forward strand.
TGCAAATTACATCTGTTGCCCAGCGCAATAAGAGCTCTGTCTTCACACGATGACGAAATGCAGACACATCTCCTGAGGAGATATAAAAGTGTTGGCAAAAACAGTTTCGTTGATCATCGCGTGCCACCTGATAAAATTAAATTCTGATCTGCCATGTCAAAGTGGTTCAAAGGTCATGAGAGGCCAACAGCCCTGGACCAGTGCTGTCGCTTTTTGTTGCTACCTAATTGGATCAAAACATCGCGAAATTAAAGGCGAGTAATTGGACATCGTTTCTTAGTCACGATTTTGACACATTAAGCGCATTCTACAGATTGGATAAACTGGGTACGATTTCGGACGGTGAATGAGAGCGCACTAGGTTGTTAGCATCCTTTATCGTCGTCCGGGCAACAGGCATACTACGAGGCATGGCAAATAACTCGACCATCTGCAATTTAACTCTGATTTAGCTCGTGCTCTTAAACTGAAACGCTAAAGATCACAATAAACGCCACGCCGGAAGCCATCAACACAACTGAGTGGCGCTAAGAGGGCAGCCGGCGTAACGCTCTCAACACGACCGCAACAATGTTGCAGCTCAGTGGCGAACACACGGAGCGACGCCACACCGAGAGCACAGAGCCGACCCGGCTACACCTCTGCCGCAGAGACGGAGCCTGCTCTGCCGCGGAGACGGAGCCTCCTCTGCCGCAGAGACGGAGCCTCCTCTGCGGCGGAGACGGAGCCTGTTCTGCGACGGAGACGGAGCCTCCCCTGCCGCAGAGACGGAGCCTGTCTGCCGCTGAGACGGGGCCTGCTCTGCCGCAGAGACGGAGCCTCCTCTGCCGCTGAGACGGGGCCTGCTCTGCGGCGGAGACGGAGCCTGCTCTGCGGCGGAGACGGAGCCTCCTCTGCCGCGGAGACGGAGCCTGCTCTGCCGCGGAGACGGAGCCTCCTCTGCCGCTGAGACGGGGCCTGCTCTGCGACGGAGACGGAGCCTCCTCTGCCGCAGAGACGGAGCCTGCTCTGCCGCTGAGACGGGGCCTGCTCTGCAGGGGTGCGACGGAGACGGAGCCTGCTCTGTGGCGGAGACGGAGCCTGCTCTGCGACGGAGACGGAGCCTGCTCTGCGGCGGAGACGGAGCCTCCTCTGCCGCTGAGACGGGGCCTGCTCTGCGGCGGAGACGGAGCCTCCTCTGCCGCTGAGACGGGGCCTGCTCTGCGGCGGAGACGGAGCCTGCTCTGCGGCGGAGACGGAGCCTGCTCTGCGACGGAGACGGAGCCTCCTCTGCCGCAGAGGCGGGGCCTGCTCTGCCGCTGAGACGGGGCCTGCTCTGCGGCGGAGACGGAGCCTGCTCTGCGGCGGGCGGGCCATACCAGCTGGGTGGCTGCTGTTGTGACGGATTGCTTCGACGGCTGGGTTAGCGTGCCTGGAGCGGCGGTCGTCAGCACCTCAGGCTCTCACCGCAGTTGAGGTGTTTAATTCAGGTAACGCGCAGGTGCAGAAGTGGCAAATTACGCTTGTGCATCTCAGACGTGCATCTCAGATGATGATTATTCATGGCCGGTGAAACCCTCTGCACGGGAGATTTATTAATGAACAATTTCAATTTTCAATGGCTAACCACTTCATTATGACGCACCATTATGCCACTTTAGCTGAGCTGTCAGAGGTGATGAACAATAACCAAAAGTCTATGATTTCCTTTGTGCCAGACCGTGTACTTTCAAAAATGTGCCACGAAATCGGTGACCTAAGTGTTCTATCTTCCTAACTTGGGTTATTGGGCTCACAATCGGTGCCTAACAAGCTTAAAAAGACTTTAATAACATTGTGGGCGGCGCCATTACCCGGGAATGTAAAAAAATGAGTCGTGAACCACCCAATAAACAAACAAACAAAAAAGATACTAATAATGTAATGAAGCATGTGTATGGTTTTCGGCAATATATATCGAAAGCAGCTAATCTTGCCAACAGACATTGCGTGACTTCATTGCTTACTTTATGACACGCAAGCCTCCCACTCTTCCGAATAAATATGCAAATCAACTACATTATTGCACGACAAGATCATCCTAGGCATGCGCATGTGAAGCCTATGCACATTTATTACATCATGACCACAGATCTGTTTGCTGTGACCGAACATGAAAACAAACCGGAAGGACGTATCCCGGCTCAACTGTCAAACGCAACTATTATCCTCACTCTAAAATGGTCACCCACGCATGACGAGATGCTCATCTGCCGTTACCCGGAGGCGGTCAGGTCAGGGTCAGAGCCACACCCCCGTCCACTGGGACAGTCCAATGTCCACCCACACATGGCGAAATGTCTATCCACCGTCGGTCAGGATCTGTCAGTCAGGTGGACGCTGCACCTGTCAACAATTATGGGTATGTGCCTGGGGGCATTGCATCGCCCCCACAAGAAACCCCACGAGGACAAAAGAGAACGACCAGCCACGAGACTGCAGCAAGCGCGGATGTTAATCGTCCGAGGCGTCAGAACCAGTTGCGGTAAGCTGCGTTTAATCTTGAACGCGGCGGGGCTCCTTGCATATTGCGTCATTTAACGGTGCCTGTGTGACGTCAGGAACCATCTCGGCAGTAAGTCACTGGAGAACTGGTCCGAGAAATTACAGCTTTGCGAGTGCATGATGTCAGCAACCTTATGCAACAGTTTTTGGAATGCTATCATGCGATAAATGTCACAGCACAATTCTTATTTTCCAGTGCATGTGAACACCACTCGACTTTGTCCAGTATAGGCCAACGTGCCTGTGAAGGCCGAAAAGCCTGCACACAGTTCGTATTTTATGACTGAAAAATATCTGAGCATCTACAAAGGCATGGCATCTACCTGTCCATGAACACTGAATCAAGAGCCCACAACAAACAACGGCTGTAGCAATAACGGACTATTTTGCGACGGAACAGATTCGGTGTGCAACACACATGCGGTCATGACCAAATGTGGATTATTGCATTCTCTGGGGCACCTGATAGGACAGAACCATCAGGGACACAACCACCGTGGAAACACCCAACAGGGACACGGCCACCAGGGACACAACCGCCGGGGTAACACCCAACAGGGACACGGCCACCAGGGACACACCCGCCGGGGAAACACCCAACAGGGACACGACCACCAGGGACACACCCGCCGGGAAAACACCCAACAGGGACACGGCCACCAGGGACACAGCCACCGTGGAAACACCCAACAGGGACACGGCCACCAGGGACACACCCGCCGGGGAAACACCCAACAGGGACACGGCCACCAGGGAGACAACCGCCGGGGTAACACCCAACAGGGACACGGCCACCAGGGACACAACCACCGTGGACACACCCAACATGGACACGGCCACCAGGGACACACCCGCCGGGGTAACACCCAACAGGGACACGGCCATCAGGGACACAACCGCCGGGGAAACACCCAACAGGGACACGGCCACCAGGGACACAACCGCCGGGGAAACACCCAACAGGGACACGGCCACCAGGGACACACCCGCCGGGGAAACACCCAACAGGGACACGGCCACCAGGGACGCAATCACCGGGGAGGCTCCCAACAGGGATTAGGCCACCAGGGATACAGCCAACTGTGCCACAGCTACAAGGAACACAACCGCCAGGAACACAATCCCAACAGGGATGCAGCCAAATATACGACCGCCAGAGGTACAACTGCCAGGAACACAGGATACAGAAGCCAAGGACACAACCACCAGAAATGCAGCTATCAGGCACGAAACTACCAAGGATACAGACACTATAGAATTGATACATTAGAATACAACTTTCAGGAATTAATGGATACCATGAATACGCCTAAGGGATTCAAGATGTGGGAACATACAAGAACCAATGGATGCAGTCGCGAGGAATGTATTTTCCATGAACCAAACCCCGACAGTCACACCCCGGGACAAGACGAGCACGTCTTGGCATCAGCGACAACCGACCAGCCAGAATGCAACGGGCTTCGCTTACAGGTTACAATTTAAGTTTTAGTACAATGGCAAATCCGCGACATTAGTCATCCAGAGAATCTCAAATCTTGTAGCTTCCGAGAAGCTCCAATCACGAAAGCGGCAGCACGAAATCAAGCTAGAGGCGTATTTGCAATATGCATGGATACTGATAAGTGCTGTTAACTCCACGTGATTACGGCCATGGAGCATTGGCTTCGTACGCCAGTACGTTCAATGACACCAGTGATTTCAGTGAGTTCAGCGATTAAGGAACAGATGTTGAGGAGTTGCAATTTCATAAATGGCAGGAAGCCGTGCTGGCTTCTGGGAACGAGCAGACAGTGCCATTGACATGGAAAGACTTTTAGTCGATTATGGTTCAGAAGTGGCCGTCCTAGTGCCAGTAGCGCTTTACAATTACCTGCCAGTTTAATGTATTCGACTGCCATGACCGTAGCAAGGCAGCGTCATAGCATTGGCACGGCAGCGTCAGATAATTGGCAAGGTAGTGTCATATCATTGGCACAGCAGCGTCATATCGTTGGCAGGGCAACGCTATATCATTAGTACGGCAGTGTCACATCATTGACGAGGCAGCGGCATATCATTGGCATGGCATCGTGATATTATTGGCACGGCAGCGTCATATTACTCACATGGCAGTCATAGCATTGCACAACTACGGATAAGCCAATGTTATAAATAGCAGCAGGCAACCTCACTTCGCCATGTCGAACAAAAACACACCCAATTATCACCTCGCCGAACTGGATACCAGTGCATTACACCGGACGAGCATTGCTATTGCCTATTAAGGAAATTGTCGCGCTGTCTACCTGCGACGTAACATGGTCCACCTTTTAAAGGCTCACACCAGTCGGGAGATGAATCACTCCTGATAGGGTAAACATGAAGCAAGGCTACTCGGCAAGCGACTGGGCGCTACATGGCCAATGTAGTCGATGCGCCCTAAAGCCCTGATAACTAACTCGGCAAGCGGCTGTAAAATGAGTAAGTCGGGAAGGGCCAACGTGGTTTCCACTGCCCGGATGCGCTCGTGTTCCAGTTGGCTTCGCTCGATGTGGGGATGGTGCGGTCGGATAGTCCACCCATGGCCTGGGGAACCGGTTAGACCAAAGCCCCCCTCCCTGGTCGTCCAGAGTTCGCCTGCGGCCAAGTGAAAAAATGGCGCCGTCACGTCGCACGATATCAAAGTGGCATTCACCAGATTGGCACCGTAAATGACAGCATGTGCGGCCAGGAACAGCAAAAATCCAGCCCGGCAGATGGAGCGACATTGTTCCTGGGAGGCGTAACATGTTTGCTCACTCATCTGTCTCACAGTCGTGTTTTTGTCGGTGCCTACAAGTGCAAGCGTCAGGTTCCCACAGGGCGACACCCGGAATGACTTGTGGACGCTTCACACCAGTCAAGTCACTCACGTGAAGCCGTAAGTCGTGCGTGAACATTTCATTCCCATGTACGAACACGCTCCGATCGCAGCATAAGTGGTTCCAGTCGCGAAGCGGCGAACGTTGAGGCATGCTGCTGACTAAGTAGGAGGCGGTTACACTTCTGACCTGCATTCAAATGCTGCACGTCATTGAGAAACGAGAGCAGCCAGGTGATTTTTGCATTGTGATCTGGATGCATAGACAATGAGAACAGTGTGCCGTTCGTGGTGTTATAAATGCAGATAATAATGAGCGTATTTTCGGTTGGTTAGTGACCCGGTCACACGGGCCGGTCCCGGGACGACAGTGTGGTCAGGGGCGGCCCGGCGGCCCACCGGTCGGGAGGTTTCGCCACCCGACTCGGCCGGGTAGCTGAAAACCGGTTGCAGAAACGCGAGTGGAAACGGCGTTTGAGATGTTGCAAACAATGCCCAGAAAAAGGCAAGTTTCGATAAGCGTCTCCCAAGTCAAGGGCAACTCCACTCCTGAGGTAATGGAACATGCGATATGTGACTAATTCACGCTGACACCGCAAGCACAACACTCCAAGCGTAGAGTACGTTGCACAAATATCCATGGCCAGAGAAAGCAAGCAAGCTAGGGGTGCCAGTCAACAGATACCAACAATTGTTGGAACCGTACACATCATGTCTATGTGGCACGTGACCGCCACCAAACACCTTCAGTTGACATTGGACCGAAGTCCGTGGCAGAACCTGTGACGTGCGAAAATCACAGCAGAAATAGTGCGAGGAGGCATTTTGCCGAATATTCAGAAAGAACTAATACCCACGCGTCAAGGGAACAGTGCAGAAACTTCCGAGTAGAGTTTTTACTTCTGGGTAGATAACACGGATGGCAACGCAGATTCTTGACTGGCCAAGGAAAGTGTTCTGAATTAAACTAAGCATGGAAACTTTTGAAGACAGGCAGAAGCAGGGCAGAAACAAATACGTAATCTAATTTCGATAAAGACGGATGGCTAGGACAGCTAAATGTGTGAGCTGCATTCTGGCAACTACGGAAAAAAGTAGTCTCATGCTCACAATTGGCAACCGATTTCGCGACGGCTATGGAGATAACAATATATATATATATATATATATATATATATATATATATATATATATTATATATTATATATTTATATATTTTATATATATATATATATATATATATATATATATATATATATATATATATATATATATATAGGCACTATAGCTTCCATATACTGAAAGAAAACAAGACACAGGACGAATTTCGCAGGCACTCTTTGAGTTAATCAATCTTCGCCGGCTACTCATTTGGTGGATGCATGTGCAACAACATATCAGTAGCCTTGCCGGAATCTTCAACCGGGAAGAGAGTTCAAAGGCCAGATGACCACACATTCGCCTTGATCAGCATTGTGCTGGCAGCGGAGAAAGTAGCATACAAAGCGAGTCTTTTTTCATGAAGTGGAAAGTTGGGGTACTTAGTTCCATCTAAAATATTGCTAACAGCTAAAATAAACATGGTTATGTATGTCATGACGATACTTTGTCCAAGCCATTTACACAATGCATTCCAATCAGTGGAGTACCTCCATCAGACAGCCCACAGTCTCAATGAAAACATTTCATTTAAGTCCTGTTCAAATCTTCCATCCCAACCTCCTAAATGGGCAATCACAATCCTATTCGGCTAATCCTATCACATAACTCCAATTCTACTCTTTAATATGTTTGATCTTTTGACTCTTTTATCTATTTTTTCCTGTGATTCGCAACTTGATGTCTTCCGATGCGAAGTACTACAACGATGATAATTGCAATGTGGGAGATATAGGTAGTTATTCCTCGATCTCTTACATAGCGAGGTAGAAGACGAAATACCTTTCTGATGTGATACAACGTTGAAGTTAAACCACAACACGGAACACTACACTTGAAGTAAACAAAAGAGTTCTTCACATTTTGTACATATTCTATCAATGTTAATCGTATGCGAATTGACACGCCCCATGTCAATTTTCCACTTTCATTTTTGCATTATCTTTAGAAAAATGTGAAAATTGATGAGTGCAGATGTGCGTGTTCGGCAATCCACAGACTCACAGCAACTGTGTATTTGTGAATACGGCATATGGCGCTCGATTACTGCGTAGACGGATTTTGACTTCACGTCAAATTCGGAAGGTTTCGCTCCCCCCCCCCCCTCCTCAACACGGGCCGGACCGACGACGCGGGCGGGTCACTGGAGAGTGAGGGGGGGGGGTCACTAGAGAGTGAGGGCGGGTCACTGGAGAGTGAGGGCGGGTCACCGGAGAGTGAGGTTCTACTAAGACACTATGACCATCGAAGAGAAGGGCCAAAATACATGTGATCGGGGTGCGTGTTTTGTTAAACTCCCGGACACCAATAACGCACGAATATCAAACATATAATTTATCTTCTCATACCTGACACAGCCGCATCTGCCATCAGATGTCACGCATGCTGATGGCGGCTGAAAAAAGAAAAAGAGAAAGAGGGAGATGCGAAAAAGAGGGATGCGAAACATCCTTAACTCCAAACAGCCAACATCGCTCGTTTTTTTTTTTTATAGGGCTTACGTCGCTCGCTGGAAAAGCGGCAGGCTACAGTCAGCGTGTTGCGGGTTGATATATTATCGTTGCACCCCCGCCTGCATGTGTTTCTGAGTGTAAAACCATAGCACTAGCTGGCGGGCCTGAAGATAACGCAGAAGGATCAAAGCTACAGTAACCAGCCCACAACTATCTCAGCTGGCTAGCGTGCCGAAATCTTCCTGTTTAGTGTGTTAGCGCATTTTTGCGATGGCGAGCGGATTAAAACGAGTGCAGGCTATTCCAGCAACTCGAAATGAGATATAGACTTTTGTTATATGTCAACTGTGCTAACTGCGGAATAAAACGTGAATGAAACGCGAAATGGTTCTACAAACAGATGCAGGAAATTGCGAATGGAAGTGAAAGTTGGCACGAAAAATATATTGTTCAAGATGCCATAGAAATCGTCAGTACCCCGGTCCCCCAGCACCGTCTGGGGAGGGGTTTCCAACCACCCCCTCAGGTTTTCCGCCGAAAGTGAAAGAACGGCGCATCAATTTGGCATGTTGTGTCAAACTTTTGAAGTCAGGTCACCTAGGGTCAACGAGTTAGTCTAGGCCAAGTGAGGTTACCTCCAAAAACGTTCAACCAGTCGTCACGCTTTAACTGATACACATATTTTAATGAAACTTTCAGTGTTTGCTTATCTTTAAGGATGTAACAAAATGCACCAGAGGATTTTGTCATTTCCACATTTTTAGTTTATTTTATTACTTATTAGTTTTTCATATTTGCCTAATAGAGTTAAAATCGAAGATTCTGGCTACAGTACGCTTTTTTGGAGTAAAAGTTGACTTCGAACAACGTTTTTCGGTCCGTTTTACCAATTAGGAAAGGAAAATTAAAGCAAACTTGAAAACTCAAAATTTTTAGATTAAAAAAAGTTTTTACTTTTGGGTGGCCAAAAAATGTTATGGTCTTAGTCAATTTCGTTATCCTTTTTTGATGCTAAGTAGTTTTGTTTCTCAAATATGCCTCAAAATGAACTCCCCAGAGCCAAAAATATTATGTAAGTCATAAAAATCTAGGCTCTAGTGACGTCCCTTTCGGGGATTTTTTTTTGGGGGTTGGGGGGTGGGGTGGGGGTGGGGGTCGGACCCCACTCGTTGAGCGCTTTCCGATGACACTTCTTTCATTTTCGTGTGACGCTTAGTTTGGATATTAGAGGGTGGTTCCTATCAACCCACCAGAAACAGTGTGTGAGGATCTGACCAGGCTAACATGTGGGAATATGGGAGCAAAACCCATAGGGCAGAGTACCGCCTTAACAAATCTAGCATGGATTTGTCACTAAATGTATTGCAGTCTCAAAAAATTAACCCAAGTCAATGCCAGGACGCTGGGTACATGTAAAGAGAAAATGATTGGATGTCACAACCGTTCAAGATAGTGCAAGGTACATATGCAAGGCAAACTGCAAACGTCCCAAGGATGATAATCCTTGAACGATGAGTTCATGATTGAGTGTAAACAGTGAGGATTGATGGAGCGAACGATGTGTCTTTACCTTATTGACTGCCACGAGACCCCAAAGACACGTCAGAAGAGAGGGAGGAGAGAGAAAACATCTGTCCATGACCTAAGCCGACCGCTCTCCCTCATGGGGATGAAAAGGAAATGTCGCCGAGGTCCACGTCAAATCAAAGCGAAGGCGAAACTTGCAAAAGTTGATCCAAGGTGCACAGGTCAGAATAGCAATGTTAGTGGCAATAGTATAAATACAGATGGCTTGATTAACCCGACACAGACCGCTGGTGCATATGACGTATGGAACCTCGTCGCCGAAGCTGCCGCGATCGCGACCGTGATAGCTTGGAACTGGACATATTGGCAGAACAATTCTAGGAAAGGTAAATTGACCGTCAAAAGTAGAAATGACTAGATACAGCGTAGGGTACAAGTAGGCAAAAATGGACATGATTACGCTCTTGATTCTGGCTTATCAGCGCTGTACTTTGACGGGAAGAAAGGCGTGCCGCATGTGGTGGCTGAAAAACAATTCGGTGAGGATGGCTCGGCAAAACCAGCAGGTTTAGCAGCATGAGGAGCCCATCGCAGTACTGGTGGAGCTGGACGGCCAATTTTTGGCACATTTTACATCCACGTCTGGAAAGACCCATGGCGCCTTTATGAGGTTCGATTCCGTAGCAAATGGACTGGTGGTGATATCATTGTAATCGGAGTGGCTGGCACGCCAGCGACCGCGGCTCACACGACCGGGTGCATCGCCTGCTCAGCTACTTGGAGGGAAGCCAATGCACTGGCTCATTTGCCAGCGGCATTACAATGTAAAGAAAAGCTAATGCGAGTTGTTCTTAACATTTCGTGGTGCCACAACGTGCCCGAAAACATTTAGTGAGAACATCGGGCAACAACGAGCTCCAGGCGACCTGCAGTTTATGCCAGTGGTAGAATTTGACGAGGTGCTTGACAATGAAACTGAATCGGACGAAAGCGTATACAATGATTTGACAACGGACTGAAAACTGTTGTATTGGTTGGCAATGTGGGCAACTTCAGGTCATGCGCCAGATTGTGTAGCGTGCGCCTGGGACTCCGAATAACGCCCAGTGGCTCCTGCTAGCTGCGCGAACCCTGCGTTTGTATGTGGCCACAAGTGGGCCATGTTACGCCCTCCAGTGTCTCGTCAGCTGTGAAGTAAAACACTACTGACCAATGTGATTCTACGTGAAATCCCATCCGGAGTGCAAGGATGAATACAATACTGTTCGTGCAGCATAGAACTCTCGAAAGAGCTTACAGACGAATACGTCACATCATTCGACAAGCTGTCGAGGACGACAGTTCTGGGGGCACCCTGGTACTCTACCATTCGCCAAACCGGAATCCTCCGACCGACGTTAGCCTGCTTCTGTCCTCGCCTCCGACACTTATCCGACACTTATCCAACACTTATTCGACACTTATTCGACACTTGCCTAGCACTTATCCGACAATAATCCGACACTTATCCGACAATTATTTGATACTTATCCGCCACTTATCCGATACCTCCGACACTTCTACGACATTTATCCGACACATATCCGACACATATCCGACACATATCCGACACCTCCGACACATCCGACACATCCGACGATTATCCGACGATTATCCGACACTTATCCGACATATATCCGACACATCCGACACATCGGCCGTTTATCCGACACTCATCTAACACCTACCCCGACACTTATCCGACACTTATTCGACAGTTATCCGACACTAATCCGACACCTCCGACACATATCAGGCATTCGTACGGCACTTATCCGACACGTTAGACCCTCATAAGACATTTATCCGACACCTATCCGACATTTATTCAACACTTGTCCGACACATGAACACGTCAGCGACCACGTCATACACAGCCATTACATCACTGGACCCCGCCTCCGACACTTATCCGACACGTGAACACGTCAGCGACCACGTCATACACATTGGACCATTACATCATTGGACCCCGCCTCCGACACTTATCCGACACGTGAACACGTCAGCGACCACGTCATACACATTGGACCATTACATCATTGGACCCCACGTCCGACACTTATCCGACACGTGGGGCGATAAGTCACCATCCCGAGAGGTGCGCTCGCCCGTCGCGGTGGCGGTGCGCTGGCCGCTGGCTGAAGTGTCGGCGTCGACACGAGCTGTCGGTCAGAGCCGCCGCCGGCACCGCCGGGCCCGGCTCCAGTTGATGCTGCTCAGTTGGCCACACTGCACATTGAATCTCCAGTCGTCCGCTTTGTGGGATAATGCATGACACAGTTGCAAAAAGTGACACTGTGTGCACGATATCTATGGGTGTAAATTGCGTCGCTGTACCATTACGAGCGAGCCTGATGGTCGCCTGGGGCTGCCTTCGACCAACAGAAAACAACGCTTGAGCAGCCCGCTGGCCCGGTATTCTGCAGTTTTGAGATGAATATAAATGCACACTGTCGTAGCCCAGAATCAAAGATAAGCACAACAATCATGCAGTTACGTTGTCTTAGCTTTTCTATGTCCTTGTTCTAGGGGTTCGGACCTATTTACTTTTACGTTGGACATCACCATTATAAATAGGATCATATTTTCTAGTATTAAAGATGCTATACACCCATGCTACTTTGTATTTCGCGGTGCTTGTAGCAAGGGAAATGAGTGACATACGTGATGGTTGACTACCAATTCCTTTTCACTTACGGAGCCAGCTTAGCGCATTTATTTCACCATTGCCAACTGCGCCCAACTGTGTTAGATTGGCACGTATTCTGTCCGCCACGGTCGTCGATCCTGTGTCGGCAGTCTCCGAAGCAAACCTTGAGCCCCTTTTCACTCGCTCACCCAGCTCCCTGGTCGGTGCTTCATGCTTGCATGATACACCGGCGTCGCACCAGCTCAGTTGTTTAATTCCCGCTTCGCTTTGTCTCCCGTTTGGCGAACCAGAATTCGAGTTGCAAAGCGTGTTAGCATTTGGCCCCCAGCTGGGGGGACTATTGGCAGATAACAGAGCCAACGTGGCTAGGGAGGTTGCAATCGGCCAGTAGTGCTGCAGTACTGGGGAAAAATCCTGGATTTGTTTTCCACGCACCACGCTCTTTTTTGGCATAAGTCTACATTTTGTTAGGCAACACGGCAAGTATTCAGATTGCCTTTGATTAAACAATCAAAATATTAAGAAAATCAGAGTGTAAATGAATGCATACGTTTGGCCTACACACTCTCGCCCGGATTATATTCTAACAAATGTTTCAGCGTTACAGCTCTGTATTCAATGGGTCTTGCTGACCATAATACTACCGCATGCTACATTCGATACTTTTTCATGTACGCTACAAGAACCAACATGCCTTGATGCAAAATATTTTCAGACTAAAGAGACGTGCCGCTAAGGCCATTGGCAAAACCTTGGCGATATGAACCACCAGACTTTCAGGGAGTGTTGCACACACGCACGCAGGCATGCAACGTCCCCATACATACACACTCCTTTTAGCACACCCATGATCCGGAATATTCTGAAAAACCAATGCCAATCAAGTAGAATCATAACTTCAACGACAGGCAATGGCGAGGACTTGACAATGGTGATGTTTATTATCTCGTGGCCGCTTTGTCGGGTGTCTGCTGCTGATGCGTCACGCTCGATACATGCTGCTGTTGGCGTGCTGGCGAACTGACCTGGCTGCCTCGCTCTGTTGACTGGAGGTGCTCCACGCCTCGGGGCACGTAGGGTCCACCGGCGGCAGCATGCCCTCTCTTTCCACTGCGGCACACAGGACACAGGTGGCGTGTCAGCAAGATGCAGGTCGCTTTGGGAGGAGTGGCGGTGGCGTGTGGTCACATGTGCATAGTGTCGGGGTGGGCAAATGTGATCACAGGTATGGGTGCAGCGATCTATGTGGCAGGCATGGGCGATGTTTTGTGAACTCGATTAGGAAATTGGAGGTGCAGGAGGATAACAAATGCATAGCTTTCAAGCAATGACTCGGGGACAGACGGAGGCTGAGACCGAGACCGAGACCGAGACCGAGACCGAGACCGAGACCGAGACCGAGACCGAGACCGAGACCGAGACCGAGACCGAGACCGAGACCGAGACCGAGACCGAGACCGAGACCGAGACCGAGACCGAGACCGAGACCGAGACCGAGACCGAGACCGAGACCGAGACCGAGACCGAGACCGAGACCGAGACCGAAACCGAGACCGAGACCGAAACCGAGACCAAATACAGCAGACACAAGACACAAGATACAAGGCAAAAGGCAAAAGACAAAAGACAATGGACGCAAGACACAAGACACAAGACACAAGACACAAACACAAGACACAGGACACAATGCAAAAGACGCAAGCCAGAAGTCATTGGTGCAGAGCCATTAAAACGAGTACTGCTACCATGACCATCACAACATGAACTGCCTGAACTATGACAAATTGAGGTGTTTCCCATGCTTACGGTATTGTATTCGAATCTTGCGAATGGGGAAGCGAACAGAGTCAAAATGATATACCTTCGAGCGCCAGTCTAATCTATGACACTAATTTCAATGAACAATGCAGATAAAAATACATTTCATCGTGCTAATGATGATGGCACCTATAAAGCTGGCGCGTCTGGAGCGCCAATGGGCTTGCAGCCGCCATCGCGGCCCAAATTCCGGTGCATGTCTTTAATCAGGCAAGCGCATTTGTTTACATGGCTCATAAAGATGAAACCGACACATTTAGTTCTGGAAAAGCATGCGCAGGCCCTGTTTCCGCTCTTCGACTGGTGTCCAACACCTTATCAGCCCGTATCATTATCGTGAACGACTCTAAATTTGGCCAATTATGGGAGGATGCCTGCCGCCGGCGGCGTGGATTCTTACATTTGGTATGGGTGCTCATTAGGCTCGGCTCGCCGGGCCCGCCACAGCAGACTCGCCGGAAAGTTACACCAGGATGTGCTCAACTCGCAATGCTATTGCCAGACATTTGCTGTTGAGGCCGCGTGACAAGTGCCATTACCTACCCTGCTGATGATACTAGGCAGCAGTGACTGCCGGCTGGACTTGTACATACACACTTGACGAGCTGACCAAGGTCAACTGCAGCGTGTGGATAATCATAGCTTTAGGTTTGGTTTGTTGCTGATTACGTTGGTGGACACCACGGGTGGTGGAACCACTCCAGTTACTATGCGCAATGAAAGGGCGTTCTGGGGGCGGGAAAGATCCGCCGCAAGGATTCGGATGCTACAAGAACGCTGCAAGGTACCTGACAGTAAGGAATATTTACTACGTGCATTTAGTTCACTTTGTCAGGCTCAAAGGAATGTTATGTAAAGTCGGTCGCAAATACCGCAACATCCTGCATTTTGTGGAAATACTTGCGGGAAGAACCGTCGATGCAGTGGAGAATGCTTGGAGCGAAGTGATAGCATTCCCCAGACCACAGCGGTCATTCCTGCGAGTTCCGTGTTCACCACACACGGCAACAGGATGCCATAACCTGCGAGTTCCCTGTTCAACACAGTGGTTATTCCTGCGAGTTCCGTGTTCACCACAGTGGTTATTCCTGTGAGTTCCGTGTTCACCATACATTCACCACACACGGCAACAGGATGCCATAACCTGCGAGTTCCGTGTTCACAACACACAGCAACAGGATGCCATAACCTCAATCCAAGGCAAATGCGGATCGTCAATGATAACTTTGCTAGCTGATGTGCACAAAGTCGCCAGTTCATCATGGTAGATAATCCACCACCCGACGCACAACTCAATTAGAACTAAGCTGAGAATCAGCATTTGACCGCGTCCGTGGGTATTTGTTTTGTGGCATAGCGATTGGTCTCAAATGACGTTACCAGTTTCTCACACCGATCGGTCGCAGGCGAAAATAGAGACAGGCGGGACTGAAGCCCACAACCTTTCCGTTTGGAAACGGGCGCCGTACCCCTAGGCTACTCGCCCCCAGACCTCATCCGTGCTTCAGAGTGGATGCAAACTACTTAGGTTGGCTTTATGTTGGCTCGCCGCCTCTTGGCGATGGCGCTGATAGCGCACTTCTCACGGACTTCAGGGTTGCAAAATTTAAAGACAGCTTGTCAGGTCATTGATCTATGACGCTATACACCGGAACATGTCAGTCCATCTTTCGTCAAAATCGTTATACGCCGCAATAAATCTCACTTGCTGCCGCCAAGTAATCAATGATCGGTGCGGTGGAGTGATGGGTGACTGAGATAAGTTGTTTGCATAAGTTATTGATCAATCCAGGGCCACTCTAGGTCATTAGCCCAGCTTGACGTCAGGTGACTGTTTTCGGCGTATGAGTCCTTCTGAGGTAATTTGAACGATGGCTCTGCACTTGACGTTCAATTTTGCTCTTCGGTGCAGGACAATGGTGCTCTCTGGCACTATTTTGGCAGGTTCGAACATACAGTCACGACTTCAACTTCACGTAGTCCTTGAACTATCAATCGAAATGTGACAAGTCGCACATTGGTAATACATGATTATACTACGAAGTGTTATGTTCGACATTTCAAGTCTGTATCTATTTCCTTTCACATAGACATGATTAAAAGAGAAGAGTAGCGAATTTTGCACCACACATTAACCTCTAAAGTGATCTGGGGGTGATCAGTAACCCCAAGCCAGCTGATGTCAATAGAGAGATGACATCACGCACAGGATGCCAGTGTTCTGGCGTTCTGTTGATGTCGATGGTGCTCTGCGTTTGGAAATGCTAGGGGTTCACATCCCCCGCAACGATTGAGAAAGGTGGCAAGATGTCGTGTTCGGGCGAAGGTGAACTTGTTCAGACTTATTTTTGCAACAATCGCATTTCGAAATGTCGCTCGTCCTCCCACCAATCTTCACCAGATATCCGAAAAACTTGTTGAATGGCATATTGTGACCATACCCTTCTCGGTCCACTGCGAGAGCCATATATAGGCACGAGCGTACGTCATGAATTTAAATGAAATGTCAAGGCCAATTGGAAACAATATCCGGTGTGAAGGTTTATTTGTGATAAGATTACCGTGTTTCTATGGTGCTTTTTGACACCTATTGGAAGATAATAGAGCTCAATCAGTAACTTTCCACATCGTAGGAATACGTTAACGTTACTCTGAACTTTGACGCTTCAGTGGGATATGCCCATGGATCATGTTGATGAATACGCTATGAAACATGGAAACTGATATATGCCAACAGTGCTCACGTTTTCATCCACAGCTATGTCAATACTTGGTGTGAATGCTAAATAAAAGGTGACAACTATATATTTGGTGAAAACAACGCACCCTCAATGTATGCCGTATGCATTCAAACGGCAGTTCTCTGCTCCTTTAGTTCATGAGTGTAAAATGCATCTATTTTCTGTCAATGCATATTATGCCAGCCCCAATGTTGCGTGTTAATTTGCAGTGTGAAATCCCTCTTTGAGTACTGCAAATAGGACGCAATTTTTACAGCCTGTTTCGCACGAAAGGATGAAGCGGTTAAACTTAAACGGTGAAAACGGTGAACAATGAAGCAGTGGCTGATCCGCTATTGTCTGGCCCGTGGAAAATCCTGTTCCGTAGAAAATATTGCAGATGAAAAATATCACTGAACAGCCCGATCTGGAATTATCGAGGAGATTTCGCAATTAATCCCACAAATTGAGACATAAGCAACATTCAGATAACTTCGGCAAAGCCAAAGTGTCGTCACAAAGACGATTATCTACGCCACGTGCCGCCAGATCCGAGTTCACGTGCGCTTTGCTGAGGTCTCAGCGGTGCTGAATTATCTCGGTTTGCAATGCACATCAACGCCGATGTTTTCTTCCAGCGTGAAACATCTCTGATCTCATCTCAAGCCACTTCAGGTCGGCTGCGCACAACACCGCACGGATGATGCATGCATCGCAGTGGTGCATGACTAAACATAGCTTGCAGTCATACATACTGCCACTGGCCACTGTCACCCGTCATCAGCATTAAGATGAACTGCGTCCGGGTCATCGTGGATAGCCTACCTATGTAATTACTGCCTTAGCAATTAACAGGAGCGGGCAGGACGTGTGCTCAAGACATCTTCAATAACGTCAATGTATTTTACAGTCAACCAGTGAGCGTCTCTGCCAGCGATTACATGCCATTGATGCCTGGTAAACCGTACTATGTCCACCCTGTTCGACCTTATTAAATAACCTCACATTTCACCCAAGGTGATATATGACACTGTACATTGGGACACCAAAGGTGCATGACACTGCTATTGGCATTTATATCGTCACACTATTAATACGATTGATCCAATTCACATAGGTCGGTACCAACCTAACAGGTGACATTTAACCCCAAAGTTAATATTTTGCAACATGTGGTCGTAAATAGGTAGCAATAAAGCAATATAGTAATATTGCATCATGACCTAGGGCCACGTAGCCTACTGTACCTTTCGGGACAGACACATTGCGAGTTTAAAAAGTGTAGAAATAAAGTTTGATATCTTACCCTTCGAAGCAAAAATTAAAAGACCATGGGGTGCTAGTTAGCTCCTAAAATTATACCTATCCGTTCAAAATTGTGCATGGTTGTTTTTGTGCTAGTTTATCGTGGACGGTATGAATATGTATTTACAACGGTATATTACTTTTGACGTTCGAGACACATGCTGAGACGATAATGTTAGTCATCTGATCTTGAATGTTGTGTTGCACAAGTGTTCTAACTCGTGAGGTCAAGGGTTACACAAAATAGCGGAATTGCTTCCAAATCGTGGTAGCAGATGACATACGAGTTATACCTTACCATGAATTACAACGAAAGATAAATATCCACAACATAGAAATCACATCTCGATAACCGAGAAACCATTTGCACAACGATTCAGAGTCCTGTTTGTAAATGATCTAGACAAGCAATACTCTGAAAACCATCGAACCAGCTTCTTAGCCTTTGCTGCCCTTCTTCCGAAGCATGGCGCCTTGGCAGGCAGCATTGGACGGACTCGGTGTGCATGTGCACTTATCATCACAACCCAAAACTGCTCATATCTGCTCTCGGCCTTCCCCGTCTCAACTACCATAATCTCCTCGATCAAGCTGAATGTGGCACGGAAATCCGTGATTGCATGATGCACAACTGTAAGGACTGCCCTGGCGAATACGGGGTGATGACCTTTCTGAGGATTATCCTCGCGGACAAATCAGGAGAAGGGAGTGAAGGTGATTTGGCCTCAGATGATGACATGGATAATGAGATTAGGTGCAGATAGTTCATTAGCACGCATCGCTGTACACTCGCAGAAATAGTCTAGACCAAAGAGGAAAGCATGCGATATTTGAGCCCGCAACCCGTGATACTGACCAGACACACTTTGTGGCTGATAAACAAGGTCAGTACTTCACCTACGCAAAACCAAAGAGGGCGAAGTGATTGTTTAGTGCGATTTCGCTGAAAATTCTTCATTTGTGGCGCAGGATGCCGCTCATAGCTTCCACTGGGATTCGTCCCAGTGTACCGTGCACCCGTGTGTAGTGTACTGGGGTGAGGACGAGGTGCTGTGCCATCAGAGCTACTGCTGTATCTTTGGCAAGACAAAACAACATCGACATGGTGCGTCCGCTCCTGCAACGGCTTATCCCGGAAATTCGGGCCGCAGTACCTGACCTAAAAATATTTATTTCACAGACGGCAGTATGCGAAAAGGCATGAATTCATCAATGTGTGCCACCATCAGACAGGTTTTAGGGTACACTGTGAGTGGCTTTATTGTCACATCTCATGGCGAGGGCGCTTGCAACGGCATCGGGGGCACAGCCAAGAGTGTAAGGGCTTAAGAGAGCCACAAGCGCCCGCTTAACAACCAGATACTAACGGCGGAGGACATGTTTGAGTATATGTCGCACAAGCTAGCCAGCTGCATCAGATTCCTTGCCCACGTCCTTTGCGACAATGCTATTATTCTTTTAGGGCTAACAGTGAATAATATTTGGCTGTTTATTTATCTTAATGAGAATGCACCTACTTAGGCATGGCGTAGAGAACGACATCGTTAGATAAGTGCAAAGATTACTTCAATGTCATGGCTAGTCAATAATACAACCTAGATTAGTGTCATATGGTAGGGAAAGCTTGCCAACCGACTTACCATTATTTTGGAATCAGACTGAACGCAACCCCACTGCGTCATATGAAGACCAGTAGCACGTGTCAATAACTCATCTTTTTGTGTGCTTGCTGCTGTGCATGCATCGAAGAGAACGACAGTGAATGACTGGGGACTGCTGGGCCAATTCAGATATTTAGCAATGAAAAATGCGAGAAAACATGGAATCTTTCGCCATGTATCTTCTAAGTTTGTTCGAATTTGCTTACCAAGTCAACACTTCGAGCCACACAAGCTTTCCGTGATGACAGGCACGAACTCTCTCACTCATTCATTCACTCACTCACTCAATCCTTTGCCAACACACATACACACACACACATACACATACACACACACACACACACACACACACACACACACACACACACACACACACACACACACACACACACACACACACACACACACACACACACACTTCCATACTTTCGCATGCTCACGCACTCTCACACACAAACTCACACACGCTGACACTTGCATACTCGCACCGACAGGGTGCGTCCATTCCCACGTGAGTGGAATATGTGAGTTATTATTTGACCTACCTGTCGAATGAGTTCAATGGGACACCCTCCCTCTATCCACGAGAGGGGCAACAGTGGCTGATGCCGGTTCGTTTTCAGTAAACTTGGACAAGCTGGCAAATCCTGACGGGCCTGCTGGGGAAAAGGTGGTAGAGGTTCGGGGACTGCGTGCCACGGTCATACAGGTAGAAAACGTGCCTTGTGCTGGGAGAGCAAGACATATGATGGGTGTAATCAGAACGGATATTTATCCAGTTCAAATGTGGGGGCGGGGATGGTAAGAGACTGTTCCCCTCCTTCACGGCAAAGGAAGGCTATGACTTAGTTTTTACTTCCCTTGGATCCGCTGGTGAATGAGTCCATCAGAGCTGGCTGACCGGCAGATGTGTAGCTGGTCGACAGTTGATGCAAAACCGTATTTCCGGATACCTACGCATGTTTGAAATTGAAGAATAACCACTTAGATTTGCCAAACAAAAATATTCAACTCGGTTTTGAGTAGTAAAAGGACCTGCCTGTTGAATGAAAGGTTTTCCAGAGATAAACTGAGGCGATATAGAGGGTGTTTCCGGTAACCAAGGTCCAATGACAATGAAGAAGAGCGTTCAAATTACAACGAACACCTGCAAACGCATGCTATGTGCGTCCAAAACACACATAGGTTACATACAAGTAAAAGCACATGTCTTTTTGAAAACAGCAATGCACTTTCGTATAACTTACCTGAATTATTTCCATTCTTCAGAATGCAGATATTCCAGAACACGGCATAGACCCGGCATTCCTTCTCGAATATCGACGATATTGTCTGGTGGTGCTTTGGCATGGATATGTTCAGCATGCTTTGTGTGCTCGGAACGCTTTGCTGCCCCGACCAAGGGGTTCATCCCATATTCTTCAATATCTGCTTATACATGAACATGCCAATCGCATCTGTAGCTCATCGCATATACCTGTGCATAATCCAGTATTATATAAGTTTGGCCATGTAAGCAGATTTGATGAAGATGAAGTTTGCACAGCACGTGTATGTATTGGAACTCAACCCGTTATTCATAGTTCATGGAAGCGGTTTAAGCGGGCGGTCGGATTCTTAGGACGGTGATCAAACATTTGCAGAGATTGGAATATCATACTGAACAGCTGGCATGCGGATATGTGAAATATTTTACTCTTAGTTCCCAGACCCATTCTATTTCCAGTCTCACACAATTTCATCGTTGCCAACCATTCGTTGGGTCGGCTGAGCATGGTTCTAGCTGTACGCGAAATCGGCGAGTTATCCACCGGGCTGGATTTATGCGCCGTCTCACCTTTGATGTGGTAATCCAGCGCTCCGAATTTTCCGGGTACCTCGGGCACAGCCAACTCCCAACCGCGCTGGCGGAGCGATTCAGTCGCCGCCAGCCACAGTGACACTGAGGACGACAGGCGTCACATGTGTCACCAATCACCAGCTGTCGCGTGTCACCAGTCGTCAGCCTCCCAGGCGGATGTCGCCAAACGCCGGCTTCGGCAGCTGAAATCTTTCCACCGGCCGGCACCGGCTCTGGTCTTCCGGCGGCGCGGTCCGTCCACCTCGGAGGTGTTCGCGGCACGTCTGGAACACCACTGCCGGCGAAGGTCGGGCCGCCGGACGGTCTCGCGTCCGCGACTCAGGCCGCCGTCCGGGAGTCACGTCACGTCACGTGTCACTGCGGTCCCCAGTGACGCACCCACAACCCCGCGCACCGGCCTCCACTGCCAGAGTGCCACCCGAGTCTGGTGTGACAAGGAGGGCAGGCCGAGCCTGGCGGCGGCGCGGCCGCTCATTGGTCGGCGGTAGACCAGACCGCACGCTGATTGGTCGGCGACTCGCGCCCAGGTGAGAAATGGAGAATTGGAGGCGATAATTGAGAGGCAATAGCTGAAAGGGAACCAATGTTCCTCAGCTCATTCGTAATTGGTTGTATTTTTCAATTCTGGGAGGGACTCCACGAACATGGAATTACCTGGCAGCTTCTCAATGGTGGACATAAATGAACTGCCAGCTGACGATAATACTCCTGTAAAGGCAACTTTTGATGGAACTGCCTTGTTAAACATTCACTCAGATCCTCGTCGGACCACAGTTTCTGTCAAGCCGTAGTGACATAATTCAATCATTAGCGCTAAGTACTGAACACTCGATGAAGAAGATGTCTAATGGCCACTTATGATCTAATTATAGCGAGTGCATTTTTCGAGAACATCTGCATGGAAACGACTTATGGGATTCCCAAACCGTCTAGCTTATGCTCTGTAGAACATAGGTTTTTTCAGACGCATGCACTCTCCTTATTCACTCACAATTATTCTTGATCTATTTCACATCCTGCTGATTAAAATTGTTCGGTGCACGAAAAATGGGCATGCACCCAAGAATAAAGTAGAAAAAGGGACATGCTTCTCTCTGACATCTTGGTATATTTCCACTAACTCTAATGAGGGTGCATGTCCAAAAATAACTTAATGGTCTCGATCGAGCCTTCTTTCCAGACATTCCTACTCATCTGAAGACGAGTGACACTTCGGAGAAGGAGTGGTGGAGTATAGCTTAAAACGCAAACGCATTTCGTAACTGCAAGGCAAGTGCTCTTTCCGCTGCTGAATTGTTTTGATCGGCGCCATTGGAAAGACATGAGACTTGACAAACGGACCACAATATATCAACGGCAGCCTCCTGGCTATCATTGGAGCGATTCAGGCCGTCGATGGCGCTGGTCTGGTCCACTGGGCATCCCCAAGCTTCCAGAACCATGAACACGCTGTCTGCAACTACGGTCCGAGAACGACTTGTCGAAGTGAACTAAGCCAGTAGCAACTGGGGTGAGGGGAGAGGGGGGGGGGAGGAGGAGTGGAATCGGTTCATTTTGGTTTTTGGATGATTTCAGTCGTGGCTAGTCGGGCGATCTCGAGGTCTTGGCCGCATGCCATTGGCTGGGAGAGGGAAGGGCTTATGACACCCTTCATCTGTCTCAGCGACTAATGGACTGGTGGAGCTGATACGAACGGTGGCTGGGAGAGGGAAGGGCTTATGACACCCTTCGTCTGTCTCAGCGACTAATGGACTGGTGGAGCTGATACGAACGGTATTCCGCAGCCTTGTACACCATGGTCGTTTGGAGGTGTAGCAGTTGCAGCAGCAGCAGGTGTAGCAGCAGAGGTGTAGCAGTTGTAACATTGGGATCTTACGCGCCGTTCCAGGCCAGCTTAGAGTAAAACAATGGAATTTTCCATAAAGTCGCAACTTCCTACAGCTTAGCTTGACACTAAACCGAAGTACTTGCCCGACTAAGAAGGCAATCGATGATGGATTATCGTCTGAGTCTCATAGCCTCCTTGGCCCCTTGGCCAACCCTTGGGACAATGACTCGCGACATGACAGGAGGAGGCAGAAAGTAGCAATTTTATTACGTGACTATTTTTCCGAACACCTAATGCTGGACTCATTGATGTATTTGGTAAGGGGTCAAGGGTATATAGACTTACACTATCTAGCATATGGACTTCATGCTGCTGCTTTCTACAACATATAATATTCGGTCACAGTTCAGATCATTACCAGTGTGACCTATAATGTGACCTAGAAATTGTCGCGTCAGACGAACGCCTACTGTTGACCTCTCGTCACATCGAAGTGATGTTCTTGACCTCATCTGCACCAGGTGCTAATTGCGTTTGTGCCAGGATGTGCTCAAGTGGGTCGTGGGTACGCCGGGCCAACTTCCGTCTCGGTCAATGTGATAATGGCCCGCGGCGTGCCCGACGAGTGGGCCCGCCTGCCTATCTGACCTGCCCCTAGAGATGTGCTATCTCGTTGCTATGTCGAGCCGTTTTCATTTAAGTTTTCACGACGCACCAACTCATTCTGCGCCATACGGCCAAGTGCTCACACAGATTTGCAATGGCGGCAAGAAGCGACAGGACCACCCACAACCTTTCGGTTAACAGACCAGCGCTCTTTCCGTGGTCTAACCTCTCTCATTGTCGTGTCTTTTTCACTGGAACATTTAAACAAGTGATGCAGTTGCTGAGAGGTCATGTCACGACACAACTTTGGTCAATAAATTCGACGGACTATATACTCCATGCAAGGCCTCCCCTCTTCGCGGCAGCACCTGCTCGATGCGACAGTGCCCGCTCGATACGACAGTGCCCGCTCGGTGCGGCAGTGCCCACTTGGTGCGGCAGTGCCCGATGGTGCGGCAGTGCCCGCTCGGTGCGGCAGTGCCCGCTCGATGCGGCAGTGCCCGCTCGATGCGACAGTGCCCGCTCGGTGCGGCAGTGCCCGCTTGGTGCGGCAGCACCCGCTCGGTGCGGCAGTGCCCGATGGTGCGGCAGTGTCCGCTCGATGCGGCAGCACCCGCTCGGTGCGGCAGTGCCCGCTCGGTGCGGCAGTGCCCGCTCGATGCGGCAGTGCCCGATGGTGCGACAGTGCCCGCTCGGTGCGGCAGTGCCCGCTCGGTGCAGCAGTGCCCGCTCGGTGCGGCAGTGCCCGCTCGATGCGGCAGTGCCCGCTCGGTGCGGCAGTACCCGCTCGGTGCGGCAGTGCCAGATGGTGCGACAGTGCCCGCTCGGTGTGGCAGTGCCCGCTCGGTGCGGCAGTGCCCGATGGTGCGGCAGTGCCCGCTCGGTGCGGCAGTGCCCGCTCGGTGCGGCAGTGCCCGATGGTGCGGCAGTGCCCGCTCGGTGGGCAGTGCCCGTGTGCGTGGTGGGCAGTGCCCGCTCGGTGCGGCAGTGCCCGCTCGGTGGTGGGCAGTGCCCGCTCGGTGGGCAGTGCGCTCCTGGTGCGGCAGTGCCCGCTCGGTGCGGCAGTGCCCGCTCGGTGCGGCAGTGCCCGATGGTGCGGCAGTGCCCGCTCGGTGCGGCAGTGCCCGCTCGGTGCGGCAGTGCCCGCTCGGTGCGGCAGTGCCCGCTCGGTGCGGCAGTGCCCGCTCGGTGCGGCAGTGCCCGCTCGGTGCGGCAGTGCCCGCTCGGTGCGGCAGTGCCCGCTCGGTGCGGCAGTGCCCGCTCGGTGCGGCAGTACCCACTCGGTGCGGCAGTACCCGCTCGGTGCGGCAGTGCTCACCTGGTGCGGCAGTGCTCACCTGGTGCGGCAGTGCTCACCTGGTGCGGCAGTGCCAGATGGTGCGACAGTGCCCGCTCGGTGCGGCAGTGCCCGATCGGTGCGGCATTTGTTATCGGGTGTTCTTGTCATAGGGTCCATAAAATTTCTGTCCATCTCTCTTCTGTCCCACTTTGAAAAATAGGAGCTTTGTGCAACCAATTCGTTGGGTACCTCTGACCAACCAACATTCAGTCTCCTCACCAACATACCTGGAGACCTAACCACTGTACGGAGGACGCTGTGCTCGATGATGTGCCATTCAATGTTTCGACCGAATCAGCTTCAAGACCGACAGTGGCGAACTTTCAACCATCATAGTTATGCTATCAAATATATTTTGTCAGTAGGTATACAAATGCAAAGTTGATTACTGAAATTACGCAAATAATTTACACAGTACATGCATTATGCTAACGGTTGCTGCCTTTGGACATAACAAAAATTGAGGTTATCCAGAAATATAGATTCATATCAGGAAAACAACATATGTTGTTAGTATAAAAACAAAATGAATTATTCAGGGCATGCAACTATTTTTCACAGTACAGGCATTCCCATAACAATTGCTGAATATGAACCATAAAAATGAACACATAGCGCTACATGGAAAAATAAGGCAGTGTGAAGCATAAGCATAGAAACAACTTCAGTATGTTGGTTTGGCCACTGTCACTCAACGATAGGACTCTATCTAAGCTTCTAGATCGGGGCGGTAGCACGCAACTTTTGAGTGCTGTTAGTCAAGGGGCTACCGCGCCAGAGCATCGGTCGCCGCACCAGAACATACACTGTGCCATGCATGTCTACAAGGACTGACCAGACACGCTTCGAGTAGACCAGACTCTGTCAACCGGTAGGTTGTGACGACACCGGAGACTGGCTGACCTATGGCGGCCGGTAGATTGTGACGACACCGGAGACTGACCGACCTATGGCGGCCGGTAGATTGTGACGACACCGGAGACTGACCGACCTATGGCGGCCGGTAGATTGTGACGACACCGGAGACTGACCGACCTATGGCGGCCGGTAGATTGTGACGACACCGGAGACTGGCCGACCTATGGCGGCCGGTAGATTGTGACGACACCGGAGACTGACCGACCTATGGCGGCCAGTAGATTGTGACGACACCGGAGACTGGCCGACCTATGGCGGCCAGTGGAATGACGCCCATGGCTGATGACACAAGTCACATCAAACATGAACCGTGTTCCGACCAAGATGACAGTGTGGCCGTCAACAACCCGAACGAGGCCTTTGGCCAATCAGAGATCGAGGTGTGGTGCTTGACAAAATAAATGTTGCCTAAAGCCTGTCCCTCCTCTGATAGACCCAAGGCTGTATTGACGGAGATCTTTTGAAATGGGCCTGAACCTGACGATGTAACCTTGCCTAACTACTTCGATCCGAATCATTGTTCAACATCGACAAGGCTACCATGTTCTGATATATGTGGCAGAGCGAATGAAGAGGAACCTTTTGTACCACTTCCAGCTGCGGAATATAATTGTCATGCATGAATATTGGACCTTACACCAGCCAATTAGTGGGACTATAATAACCACAATCTGACGGATGTGGAATGCATTCTTTACGACCACCCATGTGGCAATGGTGATGGCAATAGTCATTGGTACGCCAGCAAAGCAGACCCGTAAAGGCCTACCAATATGGGACTCACGTAAATGTCTGCCATTACATGACGCCGAAAAAAGTCGTGTCCTCCACGACGGAGAGATAAGGAGATAAGCTGTTTGCGTCTGGGCTAGGTAGGGGCGTAGTAACAGTGGAAGAGCAGGGACTGAGCTTTCGAGCAACTGGGAGGAAATGTGTAACAAAGTTGCCGAACTTAGAAAGCGAGCGAGAGAGAGAGAGAGAGAGATAGAGATAGAGATAGAGATAGAGATAGAGATAAAGATAGAGATATAGATATAGATAGAGATAGAGATAGAGATAGAGATAGAGATAGAGATAGAGATAGAGATAGAGATAGAGATAAATATAGAGATATAGATATAGATATAGATAGAGATAGAGATAGAGATAGAGATAGAGATAGAGATAGAGATAGAGATAGAGATAGAGATAGAGATAGAGATAGAGATAGAGATAGAGATAGAGATAGAGATAGAGATAGAGATAGAGATAGAGATAGAGATAGAGATAGAGATAGAGATAGAGATAGAGATAGAGATAGAGATAGAGATAGAGATAGAGAGAGAGAGAGAGAGAGAGAGAGAGAGAGAGAGAGAGAGAGAGAGAGAGAGAGAGAGAGAGAGAGAGAGAGAGAGAGAGAGAGAGAGAGAGAGAGAGAGAGAGAGAGAGAGAGAGAGAGAGAGAGAGAGAGAGAGAGAGAGAGAGAGAGAGAGAGAGAGAGAGAGAGAGAGAGAGAGAGAGAGAGAGAGAGAGAGAGAGAGAGAGAGAGAGAGAGAGAGAGAGAGAGAGAGGGAGAGAGAGGCAAAGGGAGAGGGAGAGAGAGAGCAAGAGAGAGAGAGAGAGATTGCATAAGAGGGAGGGAGTTGGAAAAAGACATGCATGGTCTTATCTCTCTAGCTTGAAGGTCTTTCCTGTTCTTCCTGGGATTGGGATTGGAGCCCATCTGGAAACTGAATGTAGCAACACGCTTGGTCCGTTCCGAGTCATGTGAAACAAACTACGTGGGAGAGCGCGGTGGCGCTACACACACCCATTCAATTTCTGATTAAGCGAGAAAAAGGGGAACAAAATGATGAAAACAATTATGGCCATGGTGTATCTGTCGTCGGTTTTAAGGGAATGACTTTGAATGAAAGAAGTGACTTTTAGATGTAATGCTTGAATGGATTTCCAATGGCGACACATTGATGCCATGCTCATGTTCTGACAGACTTTTGGGAGGGCAGGTAGCTTACAAATGTATTGGGTTTGGACATTCCTGCATTGGAGAGTAACGCGTCGTTTAGTTCCAGCCAATTTCCGCTTTTTGGAGAAGCTAGGGAACAGTGATCCTGCTGTATGAAGTCCTGTGGTGATGAGGATTTAATTAAAAACATCTATGACTGCGTGTCTTTGTTGCACGGGCTACTTAAACGCATGGCGTGGTGCACTACGTTTATGGAGCGTCGTGTGTTTTTTGGAAGTAACTTATGCGTTTTTGATTAGGTGAACTATGTAATTATCTAAGAAACTAAGGGTTTTGGCTGAAGGATGTCCGACTTGAGCCTGTGGAGCAGTCTGAAGGAGGAATTGTCTTACAGAAAATATTTTTATCTTAACCTTCGGTACATGGCTCAATATTCTGAAAGGTTACCACGGTCTTGGGTGGGCGATATATGCTATATATTCAAAAGTCATGCAGGTTAACCATAACGATTTAGTAAAAAAAAGTAATTATAGAGTACAAATGTTAATTGCTCTTGCCATCCTTGCACACGGTACATGTTTTTGCTGTTTGTGTTGATTTGGTCTGCAAGTAATCATATATTTGCATTTTTACTACGCAGCATACATCCTTGCATCACCTGTTTTAGGCACGTGCTCATGATACATTTATCTGCCTATTTTTCATTATTGTACGCAATCTGGTCCATTATTCCATAGTACATGCTATCATATAATATATATCATATATCATTTACTTGTGTGCCATGTAGGTAGGAAAACTACCATACCCTGGTGCAAATGCCTCCTCATAATTTTGCATTGTATCTCTTACTTGGAAGAGGTGGGGCATTGCACGACAGATCGACAAGGGTCTGTCACCATCATCTCTCAGATCTGGACCGAAACTGTTGTGTGGAATTCTCCTATGCTCGGAATCCACATATACAAATCTTACTTCGATCAGGTCAACGGTTCAGGAGTTATTACCTGGGAAATTTCTGGAAGGTCACTCTGCATGGTTATGTTCGGTGGTCGATAACTATGTTAAATGTTTGATTCATTATATATATATATATATATATATATATATATATATATATATATATATATATATATATATATATATATATATATACATATCCGGGCAATTCCTTAACTCGCAAAAGACAAAGTAATCGAATTCCTTCAATAGTTTAATATATCATAAATGATTAACAATTATCTCAAGATCTCAGCTCATGTTACCTCCGGTAACCTCGATGACCGTATTTTTTAGTTGATAAGATGGAAGGACCATATTTTTGCCTGACATATCGAAAGTATAAAATAACGTTTTTGTTACAAATGCTCGCTTGGAGAGTGCAAACGTTTCCATGTTTCAAGCTTTTCGTATATTGAGCTTCAAACTCGGCCGGGCTGGGCTGTCTGCGGGAGCCTAAGAAGATAAAGGGCCCTGACCTGATGGACAAGGTACAAGCGCTTGAAAAGGGCCCTGCGACTTGTCGGAAAAGGCCCTGGATCGTCAAAGAGGGCCCACGAAATGACGGAGAGCGAGAACCGGCGATATTTCAGAGTATCAAATTTATGTAGCATAAGGCGCTGCAAACTAGTGCGAACCGCTTTTTGGTTATGATACGAAACATCACGGGTGGGGTGGTGTGGGGGGACATTTACCCACCCACACGGCCGTGCGAAGGTTAACATGGGAGACGTGGCAGCTGCAAGGGGGTCATGCAGGGCCCCTGATATTACCTCGGAGGGTCCCAATTGCTGTTCCAGGGCTCTTCGGTCAAATCAATGTTCATCATGTCCTCCTATGCCTGCTTAGGGTCCCCACGTTTGTCAAAGAAGATACCTCAGGGGGAAATGTGGCTGTCAGGGCCAATCAGCCAACATGTACTTGGCTAATCAGCAGCCCTGGGGGAGGGGGAGCATCGGGATGGAATCAACTCGCCCCAGACGAGTCTCATAAATGTGCGGTTGGAAGGGGAGGGGCAGGTGCTCTCCCTTGTTTTCCATCGTCTCTGCTGGCACCCCGCTTCCCTCAGTTAGTCGGCACAGGCTAGTTGGTCACGAGCTTGATGGTTCTATACGGCGGCCGAAGGGATGACGGCTATTGGAGTATACGTCCTTGGCTGGCCCCGAAGGCGCAGTTTTTACTTTAAACGGCGCGTTATAGAAAGCCGATACAGCCATATTTCGCCATGCTGTCAAGCTCTTTCGATGGTGTGTCCTTCGCATCACCTATCCAAGATTAGTTCTCCGGTCTGATAGATGTCGCTAGTATCGGTCGGTGGTCGCAAACATTGAAGTGCCGCCCGATAGTTTTCTGATCCGTTTGCTATTATCCGTGGTACGATCATAACCTGACACCAGGCGAACTTCCGCGGACTGCATAATTGTACACAGTCTTCTTCATGGATCTTCCTAGACTGCAATATTGCACACAAAGGCATCATCACGAACATTCCTAGACTGCATTACTGCACACAAAGGTATCCTCACGGATCTTCAAAGACTGCAACGTCCACAAGAAAACAACCAGCAACGTGACTACTTCCCCATGCGCTGCAACAAGCGCGCACACAATCAAAACACTGCGACATCAAAGTGCCAGGAGGTAAGATAGTAGATAGGATATGAATGCTGGATGTATACAGCCAAGATCACTACCAGTATGGAGTGTCATTAAAGGTGCTGGTCGCGTTAGAGTAAGAGGCTCGCTATAGGGCTCCAGGATTGCAGTCACAGTCACAAGAGGCTGGCTACAGACCTCCAGGATTGCAGTCACAGCCGGGGATCGCGGTACCGCGGCAGAGAACGTGTGGGCTTACCGCAACCACAGTCGCAACTGCTGGCAACCCGTGGATACAGCCACACCGTGTCCAGTGCTGGCAAACGTGTAGGAATTACAGAAGTAAATAGACATTAATTCGGGATTTCGACGGTGCATTGAAATTCGATATTCGCGAAACGTATTGAGCAGACGTGCCCGACTGCGAAAAGTCGTTGTTTTAAATTCCGGCGCAAGGAAGCGAAAACCAATCAGCTCCGGCCAAAATTTGTTCGATTGTTGCTAAAATTGAATTTAGTTGCCGAATATCACGCGTACATCAGCCGGTTGAATGTGATATGCCAAACCGTCAACACAGCATAGGCGGTGCGGCGCATCCCGACCTCACAGTTTGTTCGCTCAGTGGCCGAGTCAGAATATCAGAACAGACCAGAATATCATTCAAAACGGCAGCCTGCATTCTAAATGCCATTGGGCAGGCCAGCCGACACAGGCCGTGCTCCAACTCACAATCCTGTCTTGGAACAGTTAATGCCAATGCTCTGGGGAAATTGTATCAGTGAAACTGACCAGAATACAAGGCTGGGAACATGCTTTGTATTCTGAACGTAGACTGCGCCTTGAACCGATTCAATAACTTAGTTATTCGTATCTGAAAATGTGGTGGTAGAGTTGGACGAGGTCTGGACACGTCGCTCCTGCGCATCTATCTTGACGGGCTTCTCCTTCCTTTTCTCCGTGTGAACTTTACACAGATAAGAGAAGACTAGCTCGAGCTTTTCCGGCTCGTAAACGAAAGCTTCGATCTTGTGATGATAATGCTCACTGACCGTTGATAATGCTACTTGGGCGCTTCAAAGGCGCACCAACCGCTGGCGCTATTTTGCACCCCGATTGTGCATTAATGGCATACTATATTTATTAGTATGTGTGGAAGCTTACCAACTCAAAACCATTGCCAACCAGAGAACTTAGAACATTCCCTATGTCACCTGACCTTGCGTGAGACGAAATGTACGACCCACAATATACCAGGAGGTGCTGAGTTTACATCAAAAGTAGCGTTAGGAATTACGCTATATTGCTGCGTTAGGGATTATGCTATATTGAGTAATATAGCATAATCCCTAACGCTACTTTTGATGTAAACTCAGCACCTCCTGGTATATTGAGGGTCGTACATTTCGTCTCACGCAATGTCTAAAACCCAGGAGCACTTAAGAGCCATTCTTCCTTGTATTAATCACCTGACCTTTTCCCAGTCAATTAACACGAGGGTGCTGATTTTAAATACCGTGTTCTGCATGTGGCATATCTCTGTTAGGAAACAAGCGCAAGGTGCACATGCAAGGCAGCAGGTGAAAAGGAAGCACACGAAGGGTTGAAAAGAATTGCTATAAGTGTAGTGTAGAAAAAGATAGGTGGCTCTTGAGTTTCGAATTGGCCCACTTATGTGCAAGCGGGTTGTAGAGTAGATGAATATCAGATTATATCGGGGAGAGCGTCGGGAAACGATTCGATGGTGCTTGCGAAGGGATCCTAGGAACACGTGCGCGGCTCCACACCTCCCATAGGAGCCGCTGTGGTAAATCGAGAAACGCCAATCCCCTGATAGCCAAGTACCGATGCCTGGTCGTCCTGCATGGGGCCCAATGACCAATTCCCCTGACCTTTCAGCCCAGCAAAATTAGTGCAGGCCTAAACAGATGAGCATGTTCAGAGTGTGGCACGCGATGTGTGGTGTGCACACCCGGATATGTACGTACAACATCTAGCATAACATGCCTCTTAAAATGATCCAGCCTATAGGATGCCTATGGTTTTTTTTCGAAGTACTATGCAAATACTATTAATCGTTCCTAGGGTGTCACTTTGTGTGCGTTTAGGGGGTAACTAGCCCCCGATTTTCAATTTCGCCCCAATCATTGAATTCGCCTCTCCAATCAGACCCAAGCCTAACCATTGAACCTATGGAGGCTCCCTTCTGGAATGCTCGAGAGCACCCCACCCCCACTCAACGAGTTATACAGCCGATAGGTCCATTCTCCCGATAAAAAAGCAACAAAAAAACATGGATTTTCCCCTCACAGCAAAGCTTGCAAAATAGCACCCATGAATTGTTCAGAACATTAAATCACATCATCAGCTACGTGAGGAAAACACATTCATGTATCACACACAAAAAACTGTGCGAGGAAAATAAGTACCGTAACCTGTGCAAATTACCGTCATGATGTAGGCATACAATACATGAAAAACAAGTACATTTTCAAGCTCAATATGTTGGTGTAGTCAGACTGCACCAGCCATACTCCAACAATTGCTATCGATACATTCTGTAGTCAACATCTTCAGTGAGACTAACCACCACTTCTCCAGCATGCCTACACAAAATAATAATTTGCTCTTTGGTTCAATACATTTCAAGTGCTGCCGACGGACATGGTGTCACCATCCCGGTCTTGCTTCAGCGGCAATATCCAATATTACATCAATGGCACAGGAATAAGGGGCTAAGGTGAAGAAATCATGATCCATATTTGCCGACATCGCAGTCGGCACCCGCGATGAGAATAACATGGGAAAAGGTGAATATTTCCCTGTTTTCTTCCATGCAAGTGCATTAAGAAGAATGGCTACCCCCGACAACGCTAATGGCCGTGGCACATTGAGCTGCACGGTCTCGATTGTGAGCAGTATTATCAGACAACAATCAAATGGCCAGATTATAGTAGCATGATCTCAGCTACAGTTTCCAGGAGTTAACACGTAAGGCAAGCGGAACTTTTGACACAGAACGATTGGTTCACAGCGAGCCGTGTACAGTTGGCTCACACAGCTTACGTGTTAGGATCCGATTAAGTAGGATGCAACAGCATGGGCTTAAGAAAAAATGAAGAAAATGCGTGACAGCCGTCCATCAACTGCTAATGTTCCGATATTACATGGCGTGATTTGTGACTCAGAAAATAAACCAGCTTAACTGGGCACCAAGTGGCTGACAAATCCACTTCGGCAGACTCACGGGGATCGTGCATTTTTCCCTCGATTTGTCACTAAAACAAATTCAGTTACCGTGATGCTCAAATTGCAGCCAATGCAGTTCAATTTGAAGAACAAGGGTTAACAATCGGCACATTCAAGGTCACACGGCAGGTCGATGATCATAGACATTAAATTGTTTCGACCAATGTAGGTTGTTCAGTATGTATTAAAAACGAAATATTTTGCGGAAATTAAAATAACAAACGTCACACTGCTATTAGCTATTATGTGGTTGACAGATGCCTTGCTTCCCACCTTCAACCACAGGAGAGCTGCCGACGGCGGGTCGACGTGGCACCATCCCGCTGCCGACGGCGGGTCGACGTGGCACCATCTCGCTGCCGACGGCGGGTCGACGTGGTACCGTCCCGCTGCCGACGGCGGGTTGACGTGGTACCATCCCGCTGCCGACGGCGGGTCGACGTGGTACCATCCCGCTGCCGACGGCGGGTCGACGTGGTACCATCCCGCTGCCGACGGCGGGTCGACGTGGTCGATGTGAGTTTAACGCACTGTCATGGAGGGGGGGGGGGGCGAAATGTTGCGAAGTGAGCCCAACGTAATGTGACGGCGGGGGTGCGGATTGCTCCGATGTGAGCTTAATGCCATGTGAGGGGAGTGCGAAGTGTTCCGACATTAGTCTGTCGTAATGTGTGGGGGCGGGGAGGGAGGAGCGAAGTGTCCCGACGTGACCTTCCTGTCAGTGCGGCACAGAACGGTGGAGCGGCGAATATCGACAAGCCGACGTTGAACGGATGCAAACCTACCTGAACTGAGGTCGGCGTTAGCCTCCGGCAAGCGGGCTCCGTCCGGTGTGCTCCGTCTTCGGCTGATCTAACAATCCAGGGTTTCCAGCCTAACAATCATAGGACAAGTAGCGGACCATATGCTAACACATATGGTGATATATGTGTTGAACATATCCAGGAGCGCTTTCGCCTTATAAGTGTAGAGCACTTTAGGTTGCTATCGCGACAGGTCACGGACATGACCCAAATGTGTACCCCACTTCGCAGAAATGCCGAATTGTCAAAATGCCACTGATCATCCTGTTAGGCATGATATGATATCACATGCACGTTTTAGATGAGTTTACATATCTTCTACGCATATTTCAATTTTTGCATCTTTTCAAGACCATCTCAGGTTAATAACCCAGGCCACTTGGTGAGATCCACGTTCACATTTCACAACGAATTGCTTTCTGGAGTACTTTCGATACATAATCGAAATGCATTGCTCTTTCTCCGCAATGCTCAAACTATACAACTAAACGCCGTGTGAAAGGCACACCTCTGGACATGGTGGGCCTGAAGATGCCTCCGATCATGTGTTACCACATACTCTTTCGTACGATCTGTGTACACCATGAGTTGCAGCACATTTCTTGAAGTCCACTTGTCTTTGTTGCATCGCTATTTCGATCGTAGTTTGGAAATTGTGGTGCAATTACATCCGGATGTGGAAAAACTACGCTGCTTTCCAGGTATCATGCAATATCTGGGAATCTTTACCTTGACGTTGGATTTGTACAAGCACCTAATGTTCGTCAGAAGTTCAGCCACGTCTTATGTTCCACGTCTTCCTCGAAAATGACGTCTTACTCGAGAATGAATAAAAAAACATCGGCAAAATGGGCCTAGCAGTGTGCGACACCCCTACCTTGACCATTATGTCCGATCTGTGGTGTCAACGGTAAGAGATAAACACCATTTATTTGCACCACTCAACAGATCAAGGACGGAGCTATGCGCCGGTCAAAACAACACTGATGTAGGTTGTCTAGACCAAAGGTTGCAAGGGTAAAATTTGCCACGCGGGGCAGAAGCAGGTCAGCCGACCAACAGCAGTTAGCGGGATAGCGTTTGCAACGAGATACCTCAGGTGTTCACTTGAGGGTTCTAAACATGACCGCTAGAGACAGTCATTGGGGTTCAGTAGCAGAGTGGCGCAGGGGGAATAACACCCTGGCCGGCAGCAGGCGAAAATAGTCAAATTACGCTGCATGCTACATAGCATATGATCTGGACACCCATGTCACACCACACAGCGCGCAATTTTGCCAATTATGTTTCACACTTATCATGAGTATTTCAATTCATGCAAGAGAATCGAGCATTCCCAGCAGGTTGTTGTTGTTTATTGGTTGGTTCACGACACACTTTATGCACATTCACGGCTAATGACGCCGCCCACACTGTTTCGCCGGTGGGCCGCGGGATTGGGAAACGTCCTGAGTGGCGCTAGAGTCGAACCCGGGATCTTTGGTACCCATAGCCCGACATTCCCAGGAGGTACAACACAGCCCACACAGCCCACAAAGCCCGTTAAAGCGCACCCAGTAGGTACACCACAGTCCACCCAACCGAAATAGCCCACTTCAGCCCACCCAGTAGGTACAACACAGCCCACTCTGCCCACAAAGCCCATTCCAGCCCACCCACCAGGTTCAATAACAGTATTGCACGTCCCAGGGCATAGCCTCGCAGCATTAAGTTGTGCATTGCTGCACCTGGGTGGCCATGTCATAAGCGGCTTACTGGCCTGTGATGTCGCCGTACACTCGGACCACCATCGGCTACAACCAGGTAACAACACACCTCAACACCAGCCACAGCCATGTACAACAGCACTGGATAAGTCGGATGAAAATCATCACCTCTCTATAAAAGTTACGGGGATATCAGAGGCTCAGTGGCTCAGAGACTCAAGGCACGCAACGAGACAAGATGCGCAACCTATCAAACTACTCTCCCTTTAACACGCGCCCTGGAGGGCCTCTGAAACTTACGCGCACTGGAGGGGGAGGGGGGGGGTGCGGATTTCGCCCCCTAAGATCTCGGCTCCCATTCAGGTTAGAGCAACAAAATTCGCATGGTGGATGGGTACGATAGGTAACTCTATTGTGTGCAAATTTCGTGACCTTAGGTCAATATCTTCAAAATCAAATGAGGTCAAAATAGGAAACGTTTCTGGTTTTGCGTGCCTTGGCTTGTCATTGTTATGGATCGCTGTGATTGTGTTTAAATGCTCCAGATTTGGCATTAATGATGTTTTGAACATTACTAATGATGCAATACAGATGTCAGGTCCGCCATTTGACCTCAGGTCACCTATAGGACCTATAGGAGCACTTTATTAGGTCATTACCTGCTCCTGTTACAAGAGCCGGGCTGCCCACCTGACTGCTCCGTTGGGCGGCTCTCACAATCGGATTCGCAAAGAAAGGAGTGAGATGCATGAATGAAGTATATAAACGCTTAGGCACACGATGACAAACAGTAGATTTCCGGATGTGTAGGGAGTAACATGCAAAGTGACATCGATCTTATGACAGTCATTTCCATTTATGACAGCATTCCAGTTGAACAAGTTTGGTTCCACTAGCCTGTCATGATGACCTCGGCGACCTAACATGACTTTAAATTATATAGCATAACAATATGCATCAAACAAGTCGCTTAGTGTTGTCAAGAACACTTCCCTTTTGCCAATATACGGGAAGCGCACCAGCGCCGATTTTTGTGGTCGGGCGCTGCGATTAAAAAAAAAACTTTAACGGACCATAACTTTAAAACTTTTCGGCCGATTTTCATTTTTCTTACTTTAACCAATGCACCGGTCATTTCGAAGCAGGTACGGAAAAAATGGCCTTTATCGGCCGGTGCAATATGGAGTTGTGTACGAAAAATCGGATGTGTTGACGGATTTCGTCCTCCATCCCTCCAGGGCGTGGGTTTAACCTGTCATGAACTTGACCTGACTTGACCTCGGTGACCGGACATGACGTCGAAACAATGCAGCATAACAATATACATCAAACAAGTCGCTAGTGTTGCCAAGAACACTTCCTTTTTGCAAATATACGGGAAGTGCATCAACGCCGATATCTGTGGTTTGTCGCTCAGGAAATATTTTTAACTTTTCCGACCCCTAACTCGAAAAATGTTCGGTCGATTTTCGTTTTTCTTTCTTTAAACAACGTGCCGTTCATTTCTAAGCAGGTACACAAACAATGGTGTATATCGGCCGGTAAAATCGGCAGTTATCTACGAAAAACCGGAAGGGTGGGCGGATTTCGCCCCCCTCCAGGGCGCGTGTTAATATGACCACGGTCATACGAACACTGGATGGTATGTGACCCAAGTAAAGTCGCCAATAAAAATGATAGCGATACCAGTACATTGGAAATACGTTTCTCCGCAGCGCGTATTGCAACCAGCGAAATTATTCAATGCCATTTAATATTCCGGTTAGGTTACTTCCCAGTTTCAGC
Organism: Imbricaverruca yamaguchii; assembly: GCA_034440575.1. NCBI lineage: Eukaryota > Metazoa > Arthropoda > Thecostraca > Neoverrucidae > Imbricaverruca > Imbricaverruca yamaguchii. Next base: position 1,327,019 of record JAOTOL010001541.1, read on the forward strand.
TACTAAATTGTAATGGATTATTGGGCCCATCATCTAGTTTATGGAGGCAAATCGTACTATGAGAAAGGTTAATGCACGTGGAATGAAGCATTCCAAGTTATGCAAAATTGTGATAGACCAAATACAAAATAATTCAAGATGCTCGGCTGGGCCCAAATTGCATTCCGTACATAAGGGATTTATATAGACCACCTTTTTTAGTTCGGTGTAGCTGCGCTCATTGCACCACCGGCGAGGAGATGATTTTGTTGTGAAAGTGAAGTCAAATAATACAAATAATTACAGTAGATTTAACGCATTTCACACGACGTAAATTAAAGTATTTGGTTCTCCGTTCCACTTAGCACACTGCTACATTTCCTTTTCAATATTTACTTGAAATATCATGAATACGATGCAAGGTGTTTTTTTTCGCGTTCACTTCCCTTCACCACCATGAATGTCTGCATCACTAAGCTTAAACACATTAGTTGTTTTCGACCCAGCGTAATAGAAGGTGTGTAGAAAGGGTGTGTGAACGGGAATAACACCCTCCGGTCAGTTTAACCTGACATGACTTGACATCAACAATTTTACTCAAAGCTTTGCAATGAATGTCGGCTAGTCTGTTTAAAATTGCATTGATTTGCATGCAGTCATTTCCGTGGCATGATTGATGAAAAACGCGAACTTACCTGCCTACCCAAACGCAGGGCCGCAATGCTCGGTGCAGTGTTGCGAAACATACTATTGCTAGAACACTGCATATGCTAAAACACAAGTGGCATATTAAACGACACACAATAGATGTCCCATAAACTACAAAAGCTCCAGCACGTGCGTGTAAGCCGTTCTCCATTTACACTGCAAAACTACTCCAGGGTGAGGGGCTGCAACAAACACCTCCCACTCGGTCCTGCGAGGGTTAATCCGAGCATCAAGCAAAACACATTTATTCTATAACCCGTAGATACTGTCACAATTTGGATAATTATAGCAGCCTGGCTGACAGGCACAACCTGACACCAGTACTAAAACGTTACCACGTCTCTCTGGGACCAACATAATGGCAGATCGGATTTTGTATATCCTGGCCAGCAGCATGGAGTGATTTTGCTTAATACAGCCTTGTCCATTGATCATTGATAACTTATATGCAGGTCACTTATCAACAGGGGTGCAGCTAGGATTTTTTTGGCTGCTCAACCAAAAATAATCGAACAAACCTCATAGACTGCTTTCGACGCACCAAGTGCTACAAAGATGTGTTTTCCGGGGAAAAAATCAAGATAGTTTGCTTGATCTAGTGTATTTTTGGTCACTAAAGGGGAGGAGCCGGACCCCCAACCTAGCCTAGCTGCGCCTCCGCTTGCCAGAAGCTGCACACACAATGTCTAACTTCAGGAAGTGCAGCGCTACCTTGCGGCGAGACGTTCCGACGCGCCTGCTATCCATACGCAAGCGTACAAACATGCTGGCATTTGCAACCAACTAACTGAAGCGGGAATATCCGATTCCGTATCGAAATGGGTCGGTACACCACGGCCGTTCTTGAGGCAGTGCAGCTGGCTCAAGTATCCCTCCGCAGCTGATCTTTCCCTGAAAGAGGGGCTAAGTCCCTGAGGAAGAACACATCTTCAGGCGACATTTTCACAGCAACAGGGAATGGCCACACGTCTTTTATTCACTTCCAAGTGCACGTCGCCAAGGAGAAGGGGTCATCCAGAGAGAGCAGAACCATAGTCCATAGTCACGAAGCCACGTGCGTTTAGAAACTCAGAATGTCTGCGAGGACCATGAAATCGAAATTCTGCCAATGCCCCTCATGCATGGCACAAAGCCCAGCTGCTAGAGCTAGAGATGGGGAACACTGAAGACGTGTTGCAAGTATGAAGTGCGCGACCTCTTGATAAAGAAACTTGACCAGATAATGATCGTGCATAACGTGGGTGCACTATTTTGAAAAGCTTACGTACGTGCAGCTTCGGCAGAGAAAGCCATTAACCGCTTCAAAACAGTAGCCATCGTTCCGATAAAACCTGAAGTTCTCCTCCCGAAAAGACTTCATAGCGACGTAGCACTTCCTACCGGATGAGGCTTGGCCTATGGCGGGCGTACCATCGAGATCGTCAGTGACGTCATCAAATACGCTGCAGATGTCACCGTTAAGTACACTATCAAGGCTGCGGACGTCACCGATGAGTACACTATCGAGGCTGCGGACGTCGCCGATGAGTACACTATCGAGGCTGCGGACGTCACCGGTGAGTACACTGCCGAGGCTGCGGACGTCACCGATGACTATACTGTCGAATCTGCCGGCGACACAGACGATTATGCCGCAGCGGGTGAAAGTTTCGGCCGACTAGTCGTCGAAGCGGCAGGTGGGCGCTTCGGCTGCCTTGCTGGCGGCACCGATTGCTACCTTGAGACGTCGCGACGAGGACAACAGAAATGCCACTCCAGAACTCGTCAGTGAACATAGTCAAGTCATAGCCAAATCGTTGCCGCCCTGGTAGCTCAGTTGGTTAGAGCGCTGGCCTACACTGGTCTCCCCTGTACTGGCAAAACAGGGTTCGAGTCGCTTCGCGCGCTCGCATTTAGCCCCCGGCCGGGAGTGTCAGTTGGCAGCTGGCCCGATAAGGCCGGGGACCAGCTACCGGGCGGCCGTGTCGGTGCATTGGCGGCACGTTAAACTTTCGGTCTAAATTCTGCCGTTGAGCTGGAGTTCATGGATCGGGTGGTGGGGCCAGGGTTCACGCAACAAGCTCTGCTTAGCAATAGAACCCTGGTTCCTCAAGCCACCCCAGCAACAATTCGGATCAAATGCATAAAAAAGGGAAAGGCGAAGATAATGAAGGAGAAGAACAAGAGAGACACAGTGCGACAGTTGGTATGATATACTGTTGCAGGAATTGGGGACATCATAGCGAAAACGATGGCGGGATGCGCAGGATCTCAGGCATCCTCAAACTACCAGTGCTTTCCTCCAAGGATGATGAAGGCGATCGATTAACAATACTCAAGGGTTCGCCGACGATTCGTATGAAGGAAAAAGAAAAGAGGAAGGCAAAACCGGCCGTGATGCAGTACAAAGTAAAGACAAATGTGAAAAGTGGCGCTGTCAGGTGTACTCACAATGACGTTCGAGTACAGGAATTGTCTGCGACTGTACCTAGCGGTTGAACGGCGAAACCCGTGCACGGTTCCTCTAGAATTATACACGGAGTCACGGCGTTATTAGCTGGAATAACCAAGTAGTTATTTCTTAGGAAAAATGCATGGTTATAAGGTCGTCCAGTTCGCTGTGCCGTGTTCGATACTGCACTTCTCACCGGTAAAATACGTACCTTGTAATAAAGTAAGAAAGTGGATTTTTAAAAACACAAGTAGTTAGCTATGAGATACCTATTATTGTAGGAACCACCCAATCAACCCTCCCAAATAACCATTCTCATTAAATTACCCTTGTCCTACGTTGCGTCCTTGAACCGAAGTAGCAATTCGCAGATATGAATATATAAAATTACGCCACTGGGGCGCAATTGGAATCAGACCACACCACTCCCTGAGGGCATTTACCCACGGATTTTGGCAATTGGACCCTTGTGAACCGTAAAGAAAATGGGCCGTTGATAAGATACAGAACCCCGTTGAAGGATTTTTAAAGCGAATTAAGGCAGGAAAGTAATTTTTATATCTTCAGAAACGGAAAACTGGTTATCGGAACCTATGGGACCTCACATTTCGCGTGTCCTTTACGGTGGCGCAGCTCACCTTCTCTCCCTTGTGCACCGCAACTTCCGTCTATTGAATGAACCTACATATCGGGTGCATATGGCGAATCCGGACCTCAATTGCGGGGCGGGGATGGCCGAGTGGTTAAGGTGTTGGGCTCTGTTTACTGAAGGTTCCGGATTCGACACTCGCTCCGCTCGGAACATTTCCCTATCCCGCAGCCCACCGGCGAAAGTGTGGGCGGCGCCATTAGCCGTGAATGTGCATATTGTGCCGTGAACCACCCAATAAACGAACAAACAAATAGACCTCAACTGTGTCTGCAACAGCGCAAATGATTAGTGCTGCCAAATATACTTCCCTGGAACCATCACTGATAGCAACAAGAGTGCCGCTAAATACCCTTCATGAAACCACCACTGATGTCAACAACTATCAGTGCCGCTAAATAACCCTCCCTGGAACCACCACTGATGGCAACAACTATCAGTGCCGCTAAATAACCCTCCCTGGAACCACCACTGGTGGCAATAACTATCAGTGCCGAGAAATATCCATTCTTGGGGTCGGCCTACGAGGTCTTGGAACCATCACTGATAGCAATAGCTATTAGTACCGCCAAATATCCCTTCCGGCAATCAACACTGATGACAACCACCAGTGATGCGAAATACTCCTCCTTTGAACTACCACTGATGGCAAGAACCATTTCAAAATTTGAAATGCATTGCTCTTCCACAATGGGAGCAATTAAATACACATTTATTTTATTGCATGTTTCCAGTTACTTTCTACGTCTCGCAAATTTAAACTCTCTGTTCACGCCACAAGCTTTCTGAGCTATACACTCAAGTATCTATAAACTAACTTAACAGCCATGGACAGTATATTTCTCTTCAATTTGTAATACAGTCGAACGTATTCAAGTGACTTGGAGTTCAAGGAAACTGAGAAAAGCGGTGGGAACCAGAGAACATGCATTGCTAAATAAACGATTTAAACCAGAGAACGTGCTTCCTTAAATAAACGATGTAAATCAGATATCACGCCTCCCTAAATAGACGGTGGGAACAAGAGACCACGCGTCCATAGGTCCATCTGAAGACGCACTTGGTGGGACAAGGGGAGGTTGCCTTTGACGAAAAAATAACTGGAAAAAATCACTAAGCTTCAGGTCTAAAAACATGTTAAAGTATGCCGCCCTCTGGAGTGATGCCATCAGGAGTGATGCCGCCCAGGAGTAGTCCTGTCCTAAGGAGTGGTGCCATCCCCAGGAGTGGCACTGTCCCCAAGAGTGGTGCTGTCCTCAGGAATGGTGCCATCCTCAGGAATAGTGCCACCCTCAGGAGTGATGCCGCCGCCAGGAGTGGTGCCGCCCCCAGGAGTGGTATTGTCCTCAGGAATGGTGCCGCCCCCAGGAGTGGTGGCATCCTCAGCATTGGTGATGTCCCCAGGAGTGGCACTGTCCCCAATATTGGTGCCGTCTTCAGGAGTGGTGCCATCCTCAGGAGTGGTGTCGCCATCAGGAGTGGTGCTGTCCCCAGTAGTGGTGCTGTCCTCAGGAGTGCTGCGGCTCTCAAAAGTACTGCCGCCGAACAGGCGGGCTAGGACGCTTAATCTTAGTCAGAGATGTTTCCCACGATTTTCATGCCCATAAACGGAGAAGACTGTCAGCGAGATGGCGGCTTGCTGATTTCGGCCGAACCGTCATCCACGAGAGGCAGGCATTATCCCTTCGTTCACAAAAATGACATTTAGCTTGAGCCTTATAGAGCTGTAGTTCGATGCCCCGCCTGATTCACGAGCAGCATACAAGTACCAAGACTTGCCAGTCACCATGCGTCACGAACGCCACCACACATCTTGGGCTCCACGAAACCTCTGTTTCTCGCTCACTCCCTCCGCCTGTCTCTCTCTATGTCTCTTTCTCCGCTCGTAGTTTTAGAAATTCACGGCTCTGCTCTAAGCCGCAGATCACTGATCCGCATTCGACTCTTGGATCCTGGCAAAGGCGGGCGAAATCACCGCCTGCGCTACAATCTGCCGCCCCGGCTAAGAGTCACGGTCCGGTGCTGTCGGCCTACGAGGTCGGGAACACGGCGCTGCACCGGCCGTCCGGGACCGCTGAGAGCACGTGCAACCCTGCAGCCGCCGATAAGGTGTTCTCCGGCCCGGTGGTGGCCATGGTATGCAGGACCCAGAATTTAACAAAAAATTAATATCATCAATATGCAAGTTTGATCAGATTGTTTGCTGGGCTCACTGGTAACAGGACCTGGGCTAAACTTCAGAACTTACAGCAGTAAACATTAATCGATCCTCAGTAATTTCCAGATGATTACTTTAGTTGATCACAGACATCAAAAAGTTTCAGATGACCGGTTCGACTGATCATAAACAAGAGGCAGTTGCAGCATTATAAGCTCAATTTAACTTTTTTTTGGAGAGTTAAACGTGCAGCCATGCTTGGGCACGATCATCGCAGCGCATCGGACCTCATCGAGCCAATAATCAACTAATACTCTCAGCTGGGGTCTTGCCAGCCGGCGACTCGCCCCATTACAAGGGGGAACAGCGGATAACGCACTGCGAACTGAACAGCCAGAATGATAGTTATTGCTTCGCGTAGATCGTCAACATGCAAAGCCTCCTCTGCGAACATTAGGATCAGATAAAAATGGCTGAGGAAGCAGGCATATAATTGAATGCCAACAGGAATAGCATGGTTGCGGGAAATGGGATTTCGCCATTGACAAGTGTTGCGATCTGGTGTCACTTTTGCCAATAAATAGTTCTCCCATTAGTCGTTCTTTTCTGGTGAAGCAAAACGACAGAGCGGGCGTGAAGAGTGCACAACACGCGGCTTCAATATATTGGGGCCGGTGGATTTTGTGATTTTAGTCGTTTAAGTAGCATACTGCTATTTATATTACACTGGATGCTTCTCACTAGTCTTCCATACCTCAAAATGCTTTTATGGTATCGTGCTAAAGCATGTCGGTATGCTCAATGAACCAAAGTTGTCACTTGCGTCATATCAGGACGTGAGGGACGGGGAAAACAGAGTACTCCGTTTTGCCCGTACTTCACACCGCGCAGCTGTAGTAGTTACTTGTTATGGTGCATGTAATAGTGTGCAGTATTTGCAGTTATTTGTCCACTGTACCCGATTCCTGGCACCTGTGCCATGAGAACCCTGCTAGCCGACGTTGATTGCAGTATAATTTGTTAATACCATCCTTTGCCAACACTTTCGCCTACGATATCGCCAACTTGTATTGATGTCATCATAGATTTTGCATTCGCCTACCACCTACACTTGACGAAAAATAAACTCCAGGACACTGACTTACATAAATTGTCAATACCCAGCTAACGAGCAGTCTGACATTGTTTCCTGCAGCACTTGCGCTAGCTACCCGATGTTGCCCAGCCCTCTATCCCATTTTACACCGTGGGTAGGGAAGAATAGAAAAATGGAAGGCCTGCTGTACACCAGTGCAGAACTTACGCAGAGTTCTGCAGTTCGCTAAATGTGGTACACTATGGGACTATACGTTCCAATGTTTAGCCTAAATGGAAAACATCTTGAATGTTTCTATATTTTGTTTTCATAAGCCACATAGTATTAAAGTTCCCGCACTGCCTCCATTCCCTATGCCGAAGATGCAAAACAAATTCAGAGTTGAAAAATATCATTTCAATTCGGCTTCATAAGCACCTACCTATTTTCAGTTCAATACAAATAATTCATTTGACAAACCGCTAAAATGATTACCGAAACTTACCACGTTGTTATCTTGAGATAAATTAGAGACGTAAGAAAGATCAGCACGTATTTTCGCATCAGCAACTTTTTCGTGGTGGGCAATTCTAGCTTCAAACAGAATCTGTCCCACAACCGGTTGCAATCATATTGCAACACGTGTTCAGTGCTGAGCACGGCGCATACAACTCAAACCTAGAAACCGAACATGGCCAGACGTCGAGGTGCAGAACGTAATTCCAAAATGCGCGCGCTATTGTCGAAATGGACACAACACGCGTGTGTTAACTGCACGCGTGCAGCATCCTGCCGTGCAGCGGTCTCCGCCACAACGCAGACAATAACCGACGCTTCGCCCACACCGCCACCAGGACGTTCATCCGCGCAAACGGCGCAGCGTCAGCGCCGGCCAGCGTCCTGCCAACCGTGAGCAGCTACAGCGAGACGCCGGCCAGCGTGGCGGGTACCCAGCAGCGACCACGCCGCTGTCGGAGCCTACACGTCGGCCAGCGTCCTGCCAACCGTGAGCAGCTACAGCGAGACGCCGGCCAGCGTGGCGGGTACCCAGCAGCGACCACGCCGCTGTCGGAGCCTACACGTCGGCCAGCGTCCTGCAGCGACAGCGGACGCCGGCAGCGTGGCGGTACCCAGCAGCGACACGCCGCTGTCGGAGCCTACACGTCGGCCAGCGTCCTGCCAACCGTGAGCAGTTACAGCGAGACGCCGGCCAGCGTGGCAGGTACCCACCAGCGACCACGCCGCTGTCGGAGCCTACACGTCACATCCGGCCGGCTGCAGCTGGACTCGGCCACTTCCGGCCAGTCGGGTGCAAGACACATGTAGCAGACCAGCACGCTCTCACACTGCACTCTGCAGGGGACATTTTTGTCGGCCGCTGTCACCTTCTGCACAGCCGACGCAATCTGGGCGGCATACATTTTTCTGCCAGAAATAACCCAGGCCGGCGGGCATACAGCTGCTATAATATTGCTCTTCTTTGTCTTACCATGTGCCGCGTCATTGGTCTCTCCTCGACACTCACAGGCGAAGAATGCTCACTCTCAGCGGTGTCGGATCACCACTGCTCCCGCTGCGAATGCTTCCGGCACGTAAAACGCACCCGCCCTATGTTATTAGTTTATTATAAAACCTTCCTAACCACACCGGTGGTTATGTCGCCTGCTCCAGCACCGGGGGTAGCGACGCGAACGTCAAGTGACCCGTGTGGCCCGGCATAGTCGTCAGAGGAATGCCGGTGAGAACCTGGTGCGGCTTCGCCTCCATGGCGGCCTTCCGACTGGGCTGACCATTACCACCACTGGCATCTGGCGGCGGCTGACGGCAACACGCTTTGTTACCACGGCGATAAAGCAGCAGCACACGAGATAGGATGGCGATACAGCACAACCAGACAGGATTTACCATGAAATCACAGAACAGTACATATCAATCACACATCATATGCCATTTACAACAACCATATCCAAAGGCCTGCAAGGGACGAGTATGGGAAAATATGGGCATTTTGACGGGCAACAGGTGTGCATCAGGACTGCCATCTTCCATCACGTGAGTAAATAATGCTTGGCCGAATATTACATTAGTTTGTCTCGTTTGATCAAACATAGTCACTATGCAACAAATTATCGCTGCACCATTCATAAACCCAATTTCCGTGAAGGTGAAGGAATCGTCTCGCTTGCCATGCAAGCTCTGGAACCCGGTGACCTTTGCTATCCTTTCTGTACGTACTGTCGCCAACAATAAGTCACCAGCATCCGCCGTCACAAGGATATGTCTAGGGAGGCATGCTCTGCCAATGTTGCCTTCTCTGTCAGTTACGACACTCGCTCACACATCCAGCATTACATATGCTGTAGGGAAAGGCGAGAAGTGGCTACTGACTGATCTCATTCGTAGAAACATTGAGCTTGGTCAAGCATCGAGTATTGCTAGCCCAAACCATGTCCCCACAACCTGATCCATGAGTTCCTGTTCTACGGCGGAATTAATTAATGATCGAGAGATTCGCCGTGCCGCCAATGTATCGACATGGCTATACCATATTTCGAGGAATGATATCCACGGGGAGGAGGAGCGAACAAATAGATCGTGCGCCAAGCTGAACGGTTGCAAGCGGTATCAACTGAGCGGGGAGGCGACCGGACAAAACGCACCGTCACGCAGTATGGTACCTATCTTTATCGACAACTCAGGCTGGTGCTGGGCTTGCTGATGCTAGACACACAGCATGTCCGGCTAATGAGTCTGATGGACGCAAAACGGCTGCCAATTCAAGCTGAATAGGGACTGCTTTTCAAGACATCAGCATGAATTGCAGGCACCAAATTTCTCTGTCGAATATTGACCAGGCATTAGAGATTTCAATGGCTGTACCGAATTATCGGAATATATTTCAGGAATTTCAGAGATTCCTACACTTTTACGAAAATTTGAAACAATAAGTCGAATGTCTTTATGGCCGCCGGCAAAGAGCAATTGCTGTCGGTGCTCGGGATTCCTGTGGAGACACTGCACCCGATCCTGTACCTGCAGAAGGGGAGCTTGGGTGTGCGGTGGGGGTGGAAGTAGGAGTGGGAGTGGGAGTGACGGTGCCGGTGCAGTGGCTACAGTGGTTAGCGTGTCTGGTCTTTGACCGAAGTGCTGTGGGTTCGAGGCTCCCTGACTGTGCGGACTTCCAGCCTGGCGGCGGCCATTCGGCGTCATGGAGCGGCGACGCTATACAACGGCCGACCAGATGACGGGGTAGGAAAAGAACAGGGACTTCATCTTCTCCCTACAAATCCAGTGTTGCGCGTCCATGCCATGGGCAGCTCTGCCCCCAGCAGAACACAGGAATAGGGTACGTTGCATGTGAGATCAATCAAGAATCGCCCACTCCGAGTTGACATCGCTGGATTAGCGTCCACTGTATATGATGAGGCTTAACAGGCTCCAACGAGAGGCGGCTAACCTGGCGTCTTATTAAACTATCTTCACAATCAAACTCCTCCGACCTCTGGTCGGTCGAAACTGTGGAGCACTCCGGCACCCAACGAGGAGGTCCGTATTTCAGCGTGTATTGCTCGAGACTGCATTTAGTGCTTAGGGTCTTAGTGCCACTAGATAGGCTCTTAGTGCCACCTACGCTTTAGTCCAACATTATTAACGAGCACAGACAGGTGATAGGCGGGTGGCCTAGTTAATCATTGTAGTTTTGAGGCGCATCGACTGCATAGGTCACACAGCGCCCATGTGTGGGTGACCTGCGATGGCACTCTGATAGCGTAAAGCTTTAGTGCCTTTGATACCGGAGATCGTGGAAGATAAAGCCGGCCAATTAACGAGTAACACCATTTGCTATCGACTATAAAGATCGACATTGAGGTTGATATCTAAACTACGATACGACGCCTTACAATTTTCACAGCGTGCTTGACAATCACTAGCAACCAGCACAGTGCAAAACGAACTCACGAGGTGTGATAAAAGCTGGGAGGTACTTTGCTCGCAGCCAGGAAGCAGCGCCAGAACACTGCGCTGCCGCACAGCAAGTCACGACTTCATCAAAACGTTTGGGTTTTCCGAACACAGTATTCTCTCTCTCCCCCCCTCTCTCTCTCTCTCTCTCTCTCTCTCTCTCTCTCTCTCTCTCTCTCTCTCTCTCTCTCTCTCTCTCTCTCTCTCTCTCTCTCTCTCTCTCTCTCTCTCTCTCTCTCTCTCTTCTCTCTCTTCTCTCTCTCTCTCTCTTTCTGATTAGGAATAGCTAACGCGAAAGCATAGATATCCTCATTGCACAAAATGACGAAGATGTGACCAATTAGTGACGTCACTATCCTTGCTGGACCCAGTAGCTACTAATCGTCTAGTTGTGATGGAGAGCGGAGTTACATGGATCTACACCTAGTTCGATTGGAGTCGAAAGCGGACTTCGAAATGTTGGCTTGCACCTTACCTAGCTGAGATCTTGGGCCTGCGTCTTACCTGGCTGAGATCGAAGACGGACATGCTGGACTTGCGGACCTGGAACTCTCGCTGCAGGCACTCGAGCGTCAGAAGCTGGACGAAGCCGTGCTCACTCAGACTCAGACACGTCTTCTGCACCTGCTCTATGCACGGCGAGAACGAGCAGATTCGCCCCCCTGTCGGCACAGCGCGCTCGGTAATCGGCCACCGGACATGTACGTCCCGCCACTGACGATAGACACACATCGCAAAGTAGCCCGGCGCAGAATCGGCCACACTAACGCAGCCGCCTGAAATCAACTGGGTCTAACTTCAAGTGGTATGGTTACAACTGGTACCACACAATACATCACACAAATGCGATTGTGTTACTATTTTACTGCAAACAGAAAGACCTGTGATTAACCCTGCAAACCGTTCACCTGGATAAATATCACACAAGCGAACAGATGGCAGAAATGATATGATACTAATGTTTAAATTCAGTCCTGAGATCCCCTTTCGGTACACGCCTGCAGTTTATGCCTTACGTATTTAAACAGATTTATAATACATCTGAATGTATATCTTATGAAACCAAATCCACTGATTTTGCATCCTTGCAGAAGGGATATCTAAGCTCACTAGACAAAACTTACATTTGGCTAATATAGAAACTTTGAAAAAGACCCAGGCATTGAGCTCAGAGGCTCTCGAAAATACTTAAAGTGACTACCACTGGCATAGCGTGCAGCATTCTCACGGCCATCCCTCCCACCTGGGCTGTGCTTAAGCGGATATGTCACCACTGGACGGACAACGTGTGCGTGATGGAGAGAACAAAAGTATACTCATCCATGTGAGATATTACCCCTGCGCCGAAAAGAAAGCGCACCGAACAAGATGCGATGTTAGATTGTACGTGGTTTCAATCTAATCGGTTGCATGTTATACAAAAGCCGGAATAAGATAGCGATCTCAAAGCAAGAATGGAAGGGTACAGACTCAGAAGATCGGACGAACCCACCACATTCTTTTCAACATGTCGTGGGAATCACATTTGCTGGCCGCCAGGCTGGGTTCTAGCACTTCTTTCACGCCATGTTTATGTCACACACGACTATGCACGAAGAAGTATATTAGTGGTGGGAGCTTGAAAATATCTGGACGCATCTATATTCATATCCAGCCTACATTTGTAGATGCACTACCAAATACATACTCATATTTAAATGAATACGATCAAGAAAATGTTGCCTTGAGTTGAACATCAGTAACACAAGCAACACCATCGTCAGTGACACCACCACATTTCAATGTCCAAGGTCGCACCAATTTGGCTGCACGTGTACTGGACACATCCGAACTGCTTTATGTCGGGCCCAGCACAAATATCCTGTTACCATGGACTGTCCCGACTCAGCTCCCCTTGACACGCGCTTATGGTCAACCTTCCAACACTCAGCCGAGAGCCATCTAGACAATTCCAGCAAAGCACTTCGTGTATCATTCGTGTCAAGAACACCTGGGGCATTCCAGTGAAGAGAACTCAGACCATGCCGCCCAGATCACAACCTTAAAAGAGAAACGTCAACAGAACAGTAGGGTCGTGGGCTGCTATCGTTTGCAATAGTTCGGAAACAATTTGCATTGTAGCATATTCATCTTCGCTAAAAAAAAAAATTCGACACTAAGCCCCGCGGAGTAATCAGCACAGCACGGTGGCATCCTTGGAACACATCACTGACGGTATTCACCCTTTTCGGTTATTTTGCTAATGCTCGCTCTGTGCCAAATTGCAGTACTGTATTAGAAAGTGAAGCGAGAGCAGCGATCCCCACCACTGGGTATTTGTTTGTTATTTGGTCCTCACGGCGCTTCGCCTCATCTCGTATCATTCGCGGCCAGCACTACTGGGTGCACCCAGGCCATTGTGCAGTTGCCCACTTATAGCAAACGACCGCCGACTCTGCCTACTGAACAGTACAGGCGGAGCAGATTACCCGGCTCACCAGCCAGGATACCAGGCACACATATAAAGATGAGGATTATAGTTGCAAGTACAGCACCGCAACGGATCATCGATGTAAAACAACGGGCACTGCATCCGGATCCCGCAGATTAATCGCTGTTAATGCCCAATTCAAGCCACGCTTGGCCACACAAAGTTGGCTGGAGACGATTTTCACACGTATTTACGCGTTCAGCGGACAACCTCGCTTTATCAAATTTAGACACACCATGGATTTGACCATCATGCGCGAGATCTGAACATGCTGAATCCATCACCATCTCCCAACGAAATGAGGGCAAACCAATGTCAAGGGAGGATTACATCCATAGCAAGCAGTTGGCAGGGTGGACCGTTGGGCAGTGAGGTAGTGGGGAAAATTGACATGCTGAATCGATTGAACACTGACGCAGTCTGCTGAAGATACCGAAATCAAAGCACATCGTGTTGCCTTGCAAGCAACACAATTTTATTGAGCCTATTAGATAACGAATAAACATAGCTTAATTTCAACGTGACAAGACAACAAAGGGTGACACACACACGTACTGCACATATCTAAGTAATAATATTAAAGCCCCGCTAGCACGAAGTAACGACGTCAACGTCATGGTGCGACATGTGTTTGCACGTAAGCTGAAAGGCGTCCTGCAAAGGCGTAGGCGCGAAGGCGAACAGCTCATGAACAGCTCAGATATAACTAATAAAGAGCTGACGAATAATTAAGAGATAACTAATAAAAATACAAGGACATCACATAGCTGACTTTGTCGCTTGCACCCTGTACACAGATGATGTCGCGCAGATCTGACTAGATGATAGAGACGACTGCACCCTGCACCTAGAGAGTGTCTTAAATATCTGACCCGTCGGTGGAGATGGGGAATACCCGGGAAATCTGATTCAATGGAGGAGATGACCACGTACCCGGGAGATCTGACTCGATGGCGGAGACGACCCTGTACCCAGGGGATCTAACTCGATGATGGAGATGACCCTGCACCCAGGAGATCCGACTCGATGGTGATTGGTTGTTACTGGCTTTACGACACATCGACCGTTGAGTCACGCAGCGTCGCCAATCTCTCACGCCGATTGGTCGCGGGCGAAGAGTAGCAGCAGGTGAGACTGGAACCCACAACCTTTCGATTGTGAGACGAGCAACTTGCCCCTAGACCACTCGTCCCCGCCGACTCGAAGGTGAAGATGACCCCGTACCCAGGAGGTCTGACTCGATGGTGGAGATGACCGCACCCTGCACCCAGAGGGTGCCCAGCAGACCTAACTCGCTAGGGAAGGCGACCCAGGCGATCTGACTTGATCACGGAGATGAGGATTAGTGGGTGCGGGACTTTTCTTCAGATCGCTTCCTACAGCTAGCGCGATTACCGAATCCGCTTATTGAATCGTACAGTGGGAGCGACTGGCGGCCTAGCGACGACCAATCGGCGTCCGAGGCCGGCCAAGCTGTAAGGCCGGCCAGTCGAACGCATCGCAAAAACGCCGCAAGTAGTATTCCGGTCGCTTTGTTAAGGTGGATTAACAGCCGTCTGTCTGGCTGGAGCATGTTCTGTAGATTGTCCAGCCATCAGCGGACGTCCAGTCGCGCGAGGCGCAGAAGACCAATAGCCGTAAATGTTGGCGGCGTCGCGCCGCTACCAGCCTGGGCGCCGCTGCTGGAAGGCGGTGCACGCTTCCCGCTGGTTCTGCCAAACGAAACTGCATCAACTGGGACTCGAACGCGGTTTGGACAGGATGATTTGCATGTCGATCGACGCAAATTATTGTCATTCTTTTTGTCCGACTTAAGACGGCATTAAAGGAATAAAGCAATCGAAATAATAAAACCATAAAACAAAAGAATGAAAGGAGAGGAAATGTCGTTTTCTGATTTGCGTATGCATGGAGTGCTGGTGGCATAATAGTATACTATACTAATTTTAGAGGTGCCGAAGCAGTGATAAATTACTCGTGAAATAAGGTGGAATATACCACCTATTGAACAATAAGGAGACATTCTTCCCAAGGAAGTATCGACATCCTGCCTCTTGATGTGTGTTTATGAAGGCCCCATGCCTTGTTTCTGATGGTGATCTGTGTGTAAGTATCATGCTTATGCTTACCATTGCATATTGTGATGCATAAACATGTTGCACCTAACGCGATTTTAAGTAAAGAAATTACACATGATATGGTCTTCGTTTAATATTATTTGCTGCTAGTATGACATTCTTATCATTCTCATTAGCATACGTATCCCTACATTAGGTGTCTTCCAAAATAAAGGAAAAGTATACACATATTATCAGGCTATAGGCTCAAAATACAGTTCGAAGGACTTAAATGATATTCTAAACGACACCGTTTCCATGGGGAATTTTGACATCTTAGTGGATTCGTTTCGACATCGCACACCTAACTAAAAACCAATATTTTAACGCTGTGCCGAAGCATCCACAAGAAGGTGGCGGTGGCGGTGGCGGTGGCGGTGGCGGTGGCGGTGGCGGTGGCGGTGGCGGTGGCGGTGATACGGTAGCTCAGCCAGTGTTCGCGCACATTTTTACCAAGCACTTGCGGTGGTATTAATGGCGGTGGAGATGTGGCGAAGGCCATAGTGATGGTGATGTGATGATGTGGCGACAAGTTGGACGCATGTTTAGTGCTAGACATCAAAACATGGTCAATTACCTGCAATGGTACCAAATTCCAAATATACGTCAAACGTCACAAAATGGAGCGATAAACCACAATGAGACTATGTTGCTTCATGCAATGAATCGGGGGCGGAGTATCGGTGTAAGCATGACCTCTTTTACTAACTTTTTAGAATCTTTGGGCAGCCTTCGCTAGTTCCTTATTTGGGCTTACAGAGGCATTGGCTACCATGGCCATGTAACAGCCATTTTCAGCCTCACGAAAGCGATGGTGGTCGATTGATTGATTATCTGGACTCAAGCGCGCGCCGACTACAAGGTCATTTGGCGCCGATAACCATGGGTGAGATCACCCTGATCATCACACGCTTTGGATGAATCAGATGGCATTTTAGTTACCACTTGCAGTATTTAGGATCTGTTAATGGAGCTTCGCTGCATAGCACGGGTGGAGGGGCTGCAAGAGTACTGACCGCTTGATACTGACCACCCTGGGGTTGCAGGGTGGTCGACCACGCCCGGGGGTTGCAAGAACTCGGGCACCGCAAGAGCAAACGCCTTTGCTCTTGGCCTGTAACGATACCGCTTAACACACGCATGGATCGAGTGCCCTATCAATACTTTTCCAACTCCACTCGCACCTGCTTGAAGGGGCTTGCATCGGGTACACCTACAAGAATAAATATCATCCCATTCACCATTAATTAGACATCAAAAACAAGATTTTCGGCCCAAAAAAATATGTCACCCTTAATTTCAAATACTTTCAATGAGGGATTCCCCACATCAACAGGAAGCCTGTTCCATTGATCAACCACCCTTTGACTGAAAACCTGTTGCTGCTTAACTGTCCTTCACCCTGACTTGACGTCGAAAATATTCAAATGAGGGGCAAGGCCCCATAAAACATAAATATCATAAACTACGCGGGTGGGTATGTCAGATTTAAGTTAAAAACCTGCGTTTGCTCCCATGCCTGAACTGCATCTAAGCGCAAACCTTGCGCGACAAGTATATTTACTCAACTGCAACAGCCTGCATCGTGAGCTAAAGTTTTCATGCGCGAGAGCCGTGACGGCGGTAGCACCAACGGAACATGTCGGTGACAGCAACGGTACAGGCGACAGCGGCAGTAGAGCCAAAGACTGCGGCGGGAGCTGCAGAGGCGGCGGCGGCAGCCGGCTGCAGAGGCGGCGGTGGCAGCCGGCTGCAGAGGCGGCGGCGGCAGCCGGCTGCAGAGGCGGCGGCGGCAGCCGGCTGCAGAGGCGGCGGCGGCAGCCGGCTGCAGCGCCGACAGTCACGCCGACAGACAATGTTTCTTTGCCATGGAAATTATATTGAAATGGAAAATCCATATTTGTGTTATCTCATTTGTGACACAATTTGTGCATCTTTCTTATCGAGGATTCAAATTTGTCAGTTTTAATTGGCCAGGCATCACGAAATATCACGAAATAAAAGGCCACGAGGTAATTTGATCGAAACCACAATGTTTGGCAGATGCTATCAGTAAGGGATTCCTTGGACTCCTGAGATCTAAACAATGAATCAGAAAGTGAATGTATATCCGACGGTGTATGGTATACAGGCCGTTGAAGGAAACCATTTGTCATGACCACACAAAAATTCCAAAGGCTATAACTCGAAAGCCATTATTGGTCGAATCGGCCTAAAAATTTGTAAAGAATACGCCGTTACTAAAGCAGACGCCACTCATCCCAGGGTCTCATTTGGTACACTTTACTTACGCCTTACAATAGATGCTAATGCTACGAGTGCCTAGTTGTTCTGTACTCAGGATGCCAGATGCCAAATCACGAGCATGGCATCTTAGTACAAAGCATTAGTAAATTACGAAGTACCAGAAGGCCTACCGAAACCTCGCAGAAACACCGAATGACAACTGCCGAGACCTTGCAGTATAGCGAGACCTTGCGGGATAACGGGACCTTGCAGTATAACGAGACCTTGCGGCATAACGGGACCTTGCAGTATGACGAGACCCTGCGGTATAACGAGATCTTGTGGTATAAGACCTTGTGGTATAATAAGACCTTGTGGTGTAACCGGACCTTGCGGTATGATGGGACCTGGCGGTATAATGAGACCTTGCAGTACAACGGGTCCTTGCTGTATAACCTTGTGGTATAACGGGACCTTGTGGTGTTACGGGACCTTGCGGCATAACAGGACCTCGCGGTATGAAGGGTCCTTGCGGTATGACGGGACCTTGCGGCGTGATGGGACCTTATGATATGACGGGACCTTTTGGTATAACTGGACCTTGCATAACGGGACCTTGCGGCATAACAGGACCTCGCGGTATAACGGTCTGACGGTTCGCGTCGTGTGTAGCTTTAGGGTGCAAGTATTATGGTCTGACGGTTCGTGTCGTGTGTAGATTTAGGGTACAAATATCATGGTCTGAAGGTTCGCGTCGTGTGTAGCTTTAGGGTGCAAGTATCATGGTCTGACGGTTCGCGTCGTGTGTAGCTTTAGGGTGCAGCAACTACGGTCTGACGGTTCGTGTCCAGATGGACCACTGCCTCAGTTTGTGTGGAACGAACAAGGTGCCGCGTCACCAAATACGTTGAGATGGCATTCGCGGTAGGGAATCTAAATTCCACCTATCTACAGACGACCCATGCTTTCCACAGACCTTCGCAACCTTGCAAGCAATAACACCATACCGGTGTAGCCTCCGAGTCAAATTTGATCCCCTTTCTGGTGGCTAAAAATAGGTCCCATACAATACACGCTCGACTGATCCCTATGATGCCTAATGGAGGATGTTCGATCATTACTCGTAACCCACTAGGGAGGCATATGCTTGTATCCCTTCAGAATTGGGAAACGAATAAAAACGGCGGCATGAAACGCACAGAGTAAGCTGGACTCAGACTGGACTTCGATTTTGGCATGGAGTCTTTAGACATGGTGCTCTTTTAAACTGTTTGTTTTATCTAATTTCCCAAGAAACAGAGCTGATATATTATACACAGATTGAAAATATGCCCTCAATATGGTCATAGGTTGAATTCACGTTTGAATTTGTGCTTCTGCTGATATTGCACGAACGTGGTCAGAAATTATGGCGGTGGGGACCCGCTGATTATTCGCATCGAATCCCACGTCACTCCTCAAATACGGACCGACCATACTCAAGAACGGACAGATTACCTGACGTTGTAATGCTATGCACGAGACAACTTCAATTTTGCACGATGCATAGTACAATCCGTCCCACATACCCAATTGCGACACTGTGATGCACCGACGAGCACTTGCTTCTGGGGCACCTCGAAGTCCTCGTTTAGCCGCCGGCAGGTTACCTTCCTTCGAGGCTGAATTTGAACCACTTGGCATTGCGTTTGAAAAGGCGGGCCAATTATTCTGGTAACTTTACTCTATTGATGTATCTGTGTCGTACGACGCATCGACCATGCTGGCCACGCAGCTGAACTGCGGCGCAGACTGCGAGCAGAGGCTACACATGGACACCGGCACTTCTCCAGCCGCGGCCATCACCGCACACAGCAACAAGACGTGGTCGTCAACAAGAGCAGTCGACACGTGATCCGAGCTCAACGGAACCCGGCCGAGCGAAATTCTCCCGGACCGGAACACCGCCTCTCCGCCCCTTCAGGTGCCACCCCAACCCCCCCACAAGCCGATCAGCAAATGAGCCGCTTCTGTCCACCGAGCACCATGAGCGGTACGCCCAGTCCGCTTTCTCACACCGCCGCGCCCGCTTTGTGGCCGGCAGCCGGCCTGATTACGTGCGATAAATCCAGCCGGAATGCTTATTGTCCAAACGACACGGATCCGACCACACCTGGGCCTCGCAATAATCCGAGCAGGTCGCGTCCAGTCGGAGGCTCACACGATGGCCGCCACGGCGTGTACCGCCGTCACCGTTCACGGCTGCGTCGTCGGGCGACAATTATACCGCCCTGTTCCGGAGGCCGCCGGCATCAACACCGGAATGGTGTCACCGAATGTGAAGTACGTAATGGGATGCCGACGAACACGACGAACAAAACTTTGATATAATAATGATTATAAACGCTAATCGGCCATTTAACGTACGCACAATTACGTGATCTTACAACGCAGATGGAAAGGTACACCCCCTGTCCAACGGCTCGATCGCTTTAAAGCGCGGGAGCGCTTGTTTTGAAAACGGTTCAGTACAATACAACCAGCATGTGATTGCGCATTCCCAGGTGTTACTACATATGCTGGAGGCAAACCAGCATTACCAATGCAATACCATCGCCACCACAAAGTCAATATAAATTTAACCAGCTATACCACAGACAGGTCCAGTCCGATACAACGGCCGCCCCACGGTCTCCAGGTCCAGTCCGATACAACAGCCGCCCCTGTCTCCAGGTCCAGTCCGATACAACGACAGCCCCACTGTCTCCAGGTCCAGTTCGATACAACGGCAGTCCCGCAGTTTCCAGGTCCAGTCGATACAACAGCCTCCCCACGGTTTTCACCAGTCAGATACAACAGCCACCCCACGGTCTCCAGGTCTTGTTCGATACAACGGGAGCCCCACGGTTTCCAGGTCCAGGTCCGCTGGCACCGAATAAGTCTGAGGTAGTTCTCATGAGTGGGCGCACTTTATTCGACCACCAGTACGACCCACCAGCTTACGGACACGATAAATCTCCTTCCCCCGTCTGCCGTCTTCTGACCTCTACATGGGACAGATCTCCCAGACCCCGTTCTGTCTATGCTCACACTGACCTGCCCCAATTATCCTGGCTTGGGGCATACACCGTAATACCGGTAGCATTCAATCGGTCGATAAAGAAGCACCGCTGTCTAGCTCAGGGTTAAAATAATGTTTTTTCGTTAGGTGTGAGATGTCGAAACGGGCACAGCAGAATGTCGAACTTTGCCATGGAATTAGTGTAATTTAAAATGCCTTCCCTGTCTCTCAGGCTAAAATTTGAGTCAATGGTGTAGGTACGTACGACTAGACCTCTATTATTTGTTTTTGTATTCATAAGTTAAGATGAGCTATATTCGTGATAGGGAAAATAATAACTATGCTATAAACTTTCATTGTATGTCACATCACATTATAGGTCATCTCTTTACCTGAAATTGTATTGAAAAATTATCGTGCATCACCATTATTTATCGAGAGTATGCACAAACTATTTATAAACGAGATACTGTTAGAAAAGAGACATGAATACTCCATATCAAGGAGGATGATGCCGATACTGCTTTGAGAAGGATGTCGACTGAACGCTCAGAAAGTGGCATATTCCACCAAATTTCACGAATAATTTATCACTGGTGTAGCTTGTCCCAGTGAACACAGCTGTCAGTGCTACGGCATGTCGCCGGAGTAACACCGTAGTGGCGCGGTGTGCCTCCAGCCTGCCGGTTAGTCCCAGTACGCCAGACTATCCCAAGTGTCGCCGGCGTATCCCAGCACTCCTGTGCGTCTCAGCGCCCCAGACCTCCCCCAGTGCCCCTGTCTGTCCCCGGTACCACCGATACGTTCCAGCGGTCCTCATGTGGTCCGGCATCCCAGAGACACGCCGGCGTACCGCCGTATCTCCGACTGCCGGCGATGTACTCCACGACCACCAGCTGTGTCGCCCACCAGCCGGGTCAGCCGGCTCGCTGCCGCGGCGCGTGTCGGCTCCGTGACCGCCGTGATGACGGCGTCACGAGCCGGCCGTGACGGACCTGTCACCGATCGGCCGCCGTCGGCGCAAGTAGCGCGGGCGTGACATCGCTCACCGTCCTAGTAGTAGTAGAATGTCCCCAGACATCTTATCTAGGCAAGATTTCCTGCCGACTTTAGGAAGACATCGCATGTTTGGGACGCGCTCTTCTTCCACCTCACAGTGGCGACATGTATCTCTGGTTTCCTCACAGTAGGTTCGCATCTCTGGCTGCCAGAGATGCGAGCCATGTAAGTCCGAAGATTTGTCGAATATCTGCCGCGCATCCGACTCTGGATTCCTCGACTTTTCCTTCTTTTTTGGGGGGAGAGGAGGGGAGGGGGCCAGGGCTTTTGAAGAGCCCAGGCGCGGATTGCGTCCGCTGCCACTCTGTCGTGGATCCTGTGCGACACGGAGTGCGGATGGACTGTGTCCGGTGGTTCAGGAGGGGGAGCCACTTCTTGAATTAAGTGCAGGATGTTTCGCGCATCCTTCTTCATGGTGGAATGGTGGGAAGTGGGTGGCAGGTGTGGCTGGGATTGAAGAACTGGGACACAACCTGTGCTCCAACATCTTCCAATGATTCCTGACAGGGATAATGTTTCATGGTGGAGGCCTCTTTCGGCTGTCGTCACACATCCTGTGATTGGGCGGATATATTTATTCTGGGAGGTCTGCAACTTTTTAAAATTTGTGTAGGGTAATTTGGGAGCATACACAGCAGCTCGGTAGTTCATTGTCGGGCGCATTGAAGGTGTGGGACAACAAAGTAAGCAAGAGAAAACATGACTTACAAAACGATATCTACTTATATTCACTTAAATGGCAACCACCACCAATATCGCCGCCGGTCTCCCGGTTCCAGCTACCATACTCAGTGTGGCAAAGGAAACCTCGCCCAGCTAACCGTCGGCAACCTGGAGACAAGGCAGACGCGGGAGATACTGGACCACTCGCCCACTCAACCACGACATTAACCCGTGCCGTCTCGGGAATATAGCTCTTCTTAAATTGTGAATCTCGATCCAAATGATAAAGGTCCAGTCATAATTACCTACACCATCTTCTCAAATTTTATGCTGAAAGACATCAAAAGCATTTTAAATTACACTAATTGCATGCAACATTTCTACATCCTGCTATGCTTGTTTCAACATCTGACACCTAACGAAAAACAAATATTTTAACCCTGTGTTATCGCCCTTTTCTGCGAACTTCTGCGGACAGTGAAACAAAGGCGAGGTGCAGCACGCCAACATTTGACATACCTTTTCCCAGCTCAATTTTGCATGTTGTATCAAAAATTTTAGGTCAGTTCATCTAGGGTCAACGAGTTAGTCAAGGTCAAGTAAGGTCACCTCCAAAATGTTCAACCAGCCGTCACGCTTTAACGGATAAAGATATTTTAATGAAACTTTCAGCGTTTGCTATCTTTAGGGACGCAACAAAACGCACCTGAGGAATTTTTCATTTCTTCCGGTTTGATTACTTTTAGCTTTGCATATTTGCCCATTAGAGTTAAAATCGATAATTTTGGCTAAAGTAAGCATCTTTTATTGGAGCAAGTTGACTTCGAACATGTTTCTGTCCGCTCTACCCATTAGTAAAGGAAAAAAATGAAGGGAAACTTGAACTACAAATTCTGAAATATTTCTTATTGTGGCCATGGTCGATTTCGCCTTCCTTTTCTATTCTCAAATATTTTTTGTTTCCTTTTTTAAATCTCCCCAAAATGGACTCCCCAGAGCCAATAACATGATGTAAGTCATGAGAATATAGGCATCCTGGTGACGGAGGGGGAATTTTGGGTGGTGGTGTCTGGCCCTACTCGTCGAGCGCCTTCCGATGACACCTTTTTTCGTTTTCGTATGACGCTTAGTTTGGAGATTAGATGGGGATCATATCAACCCCAATTCCCCGAGACGGGGTATGAGGATATGACCAGAAAGACGGGGAGGGTTCAGTTTGTGTACAAGCAGCCATGCGTTTTGAACAGTACCACCGTCTCCGAGTGGCTCTGTGTCGTGGCTGGATACTCAAGGAACCGCACCTTAGTTCCGCACACGTACTGGAAATGACGAAATTTACATCTAACTCTTCACTTGCCAATACGTCCTTCTAACAATACTCCCAGAAACATACATGTGTGGTATACACATGTACATGTATGTTTCGGTTCTATCAGATAAGATACGTTAACATGGGATTTGGCATGCACATCAAATCTAAAAAAGTTTCTTCATTTGGTGATCATTGCTATAGACGATCTTCGATTAATCACACCGTAATCGATTCCTTCTTTAGATGTTCATACCTGTGTCTTCAGCACTGTCTGCATCACGTGTCACTTCTGCAGAACAGAGCGTCAACACGTTAAGAGTGCTATATTTTGAAGACGCCCCTGCCCGATTGTCTCTGCTGCAGGGCAGTTGGCACGACTAGCCAGTAATATGAAGGTCTACAATTCATTATCGTGCCATCTCGAGAGCAGATCGATGCACAAGTAGTGACTGTGGTTCGACACTGCAATTATCACCCTGTGATCACGGACGCAACCAGGAATTTAGAAAGTGACTGGGATGGGTTGATAAACAAGCATCGACGAGCAGCTCTACAAATTCATACAGCCAAATATCGTCAAATTGAAGACGGATACGCCTCGTGCGTTGGTTATTCCTCAGGAGGTGGGCAGGCCTACGTGCAGACGACACCGTGTGATAACTTTACTGAGTTGCTCTGAAAGCTGTCCAGAAGCCGCTTCCACCAATCCCATGGCGCTAAACACAGCCGGTTCCGGGCTAACCTCCCAGGGCAGCGGCTTATCGACACCTGGCCGCGCCGTTTTTTGTGTAATGTGCATCCACGACACGGCTTTCAGTGGCTCTTCATGTTCCCACAGGCGGCGAAGGTCGCGGCCGGCGCCCGACACGTCCGACACGGCATTACAGGCCGACTGGCCGACCAAAACAGGCTGCCCAACAGACAAAAATCGCACCCACGTCGCAGACTCCAAATGTTCGTCAAGTAGCTCGGGATTCAACACCAAAAAATAGATTCGTGGTTCACGATAAGCCTCTTTCAGTGGTCCCAGAGAATGTAATTAAACCGTGCGACTCCAGCAATATTGCACTGAATGGGTGGTTAAACGTAGGGTACCACCAGCCTGATCCGAGATACTATTAGGATGAGACCACGGTCCACAAGGTAGCTTCCTATCCACAACTAGCCACAAGGTACAATCTTTTGGTCACAAGGTAGCGGATGACTGCCTTGCTATCCATTGAGAGCGGTACCGTGGACAACAGTGTGGTAACAGCCCAGTTAGTTCGCTTCTTTATTTGCTGAAGTCCGGAGTGTTCCGAATGGTGCGAGTGTTGAGTCCGGAACCTGTTGTCTATTGGGTGTCTCACGACGCACCTTATTCACGATCACGACTAATGTCGCGGCCCACATTGTTTCGCCAGTGGGCTGTGGGATTGGGAAATGGCCTGAATGGTGCGCGTGTGCGAGCTAACTACTCGGGGCGGAGATGGCCGTGTGGTGCGAGTTAACCATTCGGCCATCCCGCCCCGAGCCCGGGACCTTCGTCTCTAAAGTATAGCTCTGTAATCACTCGGCCGCCCCCGCCCTGCAGCAGCACAGTTGGTGCCCACACAGCTGACGTCGACAGAGCTCGGCAGGCCAGGTGCAATTCAGGCGAATTCTGACCGTCCATGCCCGAGGAAGTGTGGGTAGGAGGTAAGGTAAACCACCTCTCCCAGTGGTAGTGGGACGGCACTGGACAGCTAAGTTCCAGGGTTAGCTTTCAACGAACGATTCAGCTAACTAATTGCCGAATTCGGAGTTCTTCAGAGCCTGTTCGCTCGAAACATGGAAAGGAGCGAGGCAATAGTACACAACATGGCCTTTACAGCTGATAGTCACCCATGGAAGACAGAAGAGGAGCAGTGATGGTAGTGGTTGAGGGTCTGGCAGCACGCCGACTGCATGGCCATTCGAGGGCTCGCAAAGTGCATGCATTGTTCGGAATTAACATGAGTGGGATGGTTAGGTGCCAGACAATATCTGAGGGAGATATCTCCATTGTTAGGGTGATCATCCGCATAGAAATAGAACATGCTTTCTTGGGGGGTCTCGTAGCCAGCAACATGGGAGGGACTGTGTGTGTGTGGGGGGGGGGGCGGCGCACAGTACCTGTATCATTCAGTGCTGGAGCAGCAGGGTAATGGGGATGGGTGAGTGGGAGCGCACAGTACCTGACTTCTTCAGAGCCCGGACGGCGAACGGCACGGCGTCCCAGGGCCGCGGCAGGTCCAGGAACACGGCGTCGGCCACGTGCTCCACGCCAAACCCTTCTCCACACACGTCCCTGTCGCGACACGACGGCGGCTGCCTCAGACTCGGGACGGCGTCAGTCTCAGAGCGGCAGTGGGCCTCAGAGTGGAGACAACATCGGGTCACCACCGACCGGAGGCTGAAAATTATGCTCGCGTCAGTCTCAGAGCGGCAGTGGGCCTCAGAGTGGAGACAACATCGGGTCACCACCGACCGGAGGCTCGCAGCGACACGCTTAGGGCAGCTACAAGGATGTCACTTTCCTTTTCATCTTTGTTAGAACTTGCATAATAACATAATAATAACAATAACACAGATTCGTGGTAATAATCGTTCTCCATGAAAACTTATAATTGGAGAGAAACTTTTGAACTTAAATTTGTTTGTTTATTTGTTTATTAACCACAATCTCCAACAACATATTGTGCCCATTACAAGAGAAGTCATTAGCTAAAAACGTAAACAGAACAGGTGAATAGTATTCAGTTCAAACAGAAAAACGGCTGTCAGAACTCGTCCATGCCCGATGGCTCCGCGGCTCAGATGTGAGCGTATGACGCAGCACAGTATCTCACCACCTGCGTCTTAAATGCATTCAGCGGGTTTGTGAAGATGTCCGCACTTGGTGTCATCGCTACAAATGTGTTCGTTACTATTAATAATCTGTTAAACAAGCCACACTTAATGGTATCTACACGTGCATATGGTACATGGAATAAAACAGGTTGCCTATTTCTCCTGACTGGGACTCATAATCGAAAGTTTTGCAATAACACAGATGAGTCCGTCCTGCCACATAAAACATTTCGTAAGAACATGATGTCAGATTGTACGCGACGAGTGGACACAGATGTCATGTTATAAAAGTGAAGAAGGTCCTGATATTGTAGAGATTCCGGTCGAGGTGTGGCACTACAGTGTTGGGTAAGCCACATTAAAAATTTATGTTCTACCCTATCAATCCTGGTGAGATGTGTTGAGTATTGCCTGCCCAAACGACGGAGCAATACTCAAGGCGAGACCTAATGTTCGCGTAATATGCTGCCAACGGAGCAATTTTCGAGAATTTGCTACCAGGATGTAAAATGCAGTCAAGACGGACAAAATTTGCATTAGCCGACTCGTATATTATACTTCGCTGCATATAATGTCACCAGGTAACTTCACCAATCAACATTTTCCTCCATGATGAAGCCTATTTCTGAATATAGGTAACAATAAGCTAGACTGTATCATCTAGCGAGGCGACTGTCGATATCGAGGAATATTCTAGATGGGTACTGGAGTACTTTAGTATAATGCTGAGGAGGAAAAGAAACGCTCCACTCCCGGTTGTCCAATCTCGGACTACACAACATACCATGATGCTCTTTTACTCATAATCGGCAGTAACATGCGAAGAGCGAGCATTTGTTTAATAGGCAGCCTTAATCTACATGTCCGATCTGGAATATGTCTGGATGTGATCTTCATTCCAGCATGTTCCCGAGGTGCATTTTGCACTTATATATTCCATGTATACACCATATCGTATTGGCACACTATTTCATGCTATATTAAATTGGATTAATATATTGCACTGTGCATATATATATTACATTATTTCACGTGACGTACTTCATAGTAAGTGGGCAACAGCAAACGCACACTAGTGACCATTTTGGCAGCAAGACAATACACAAACACATGCATCATGCTCTGTGATATCAACATCACTGCCACTCATGCATACAATACAAAACAATGTGATTCACTGTGCACACACCATCACAATCACAATTCACTGTGCACATATTCTTACCATCACAAACCCCTGAATCGCTGTTCATGGATCATCTACATGTGTGTGTGATTGTGGTTTTAGGGCGCATCGACCATGGTTGGTCATTTAGCGCCCAATGGATCATCTACATAGTGTAGAATTGTGGAGCAATCGCGTTCCTTCGCTGCTTTACTAGATATTATTTCTGAACACTGCTGGTGGTGTGTTCTTTACAACACTTTTTAGTGGATTGCTACACGAATTGATGACTGGGTGGAAAATCATGCAAGAGCTAATGTCATGCTTCTTTGCTTTCTCAAAGGTATGTGTCCCTTGTTTTGTTGATTAAAATAGGTCGAACATGTTACTGGTGCAGTCATTTACGCAATCAATAACTCTTGACAATATAAACATATATACGGGAACACACCGTTTGTAATGCAATGCATGTAACTCCAGCTTATATGACCTCGTCATATACTACTTTCATCCAATTCCCTAACTCTTTCCATTCTGATAACTCTTCGCTAAACCTTGTCCAACAGCAATGGCTTTTGTAGCTCATTCCTCGACGCAATACCCCAAATGAGGTCTAACGTATGTTGGATAGTTTTATAACTGCTTCTTTCCTTTTACAACAAACGTTTCAATTGATGAAACTCGACATCCTATCTGGCCGTCTTGCTACTTGCAAACATTGCTTCGGCGTGTCCAAATCCAGACTCATTACCGCACGTAAACACCCTTCATCACTTATTTATTATATTCTTTGTCCATTCATGACACATTATGGCATCGTTGTTGCCCAACTGAAAAACCTTATAGTTGTTGACATTCAATGATCTTTGCCAAGTTGCTGTTCGTTCAATAAGCTTCCTTAAATCACTCTGATCGCCCCGGATCCATCGCTACTATACGTAATGATTAGCTTTACACCAACAGCGAACTATAAAACTGTGGCATGTAAACATCTGTTTACATTATTTACATATAACAAATAGTAATTCGCTTCGAACGAAGCCCTGAGTTACCCCGCTGAGGGCATCTCAGTCGGATTTCACTCTGCTGAATACAGCTCGCCACTTTCTTTTGCTTGACTAGATTCATACCCACTCATTTTCCCGTGATTGCATGTCGCATCAGCTGCATGCAAAATTTTTGGTCAGGAGCTTCCACAAGCTTCCTTACACGAGCTTCCTTGCTGGAATATGCATACACAACATAAACTACAAACACCTAATCTACTTCGCCTGCTTATCATCTAATTTTCAAATTCAAAGATTAGTCAGTCAAAAAAAAAATTATTTGCAAATCCACAGGTGATGCTAAAGCCTATTCATCCATGTATGCTCTAACATGCTCTGGCTGGCCAAGTCACTTAGCGTAAAAGTGTCATAATGGTTCCAACATGTTACACACTAGTAACTCATTTAGCTCTAAGTAGCTCATTGTCCTATCATTTTTAGGCACTGCTGGCAACCTTTGTTAATATCGGTACTACAATCAGACATTTCCAGTCTTCGAAACATAATTTTAAACGTATTTATTACATGTTACATTCCCTTCCCCTCTTAGCATGTCTGAATATACCAGTAGTGGGTGACCATCGTCGTGAAGTGGGTGTCGACATCGTGCCGACATCGATATGTCAGAAAAACGCCAACTGTCGAGCCAGCTGGGCGGCAGCTCCGTCAGTGCGACATTTGCCACTCACCCATGTCGGGTAGTGACGTACGCCGCGATTCCGTGCGCCTGGAACTCGTCACGCGCCAGCTGACTGCGCTGCTCGTGGAAGTCGAAGGTGTGCAGGTGACCAGAGGGCGCGATCGTGCGCACGATGGCGTGCGAGAGGGAGCCACTGCCTGTGCCTGCCGTACAGGGAGCCATGCTACCATCAGAGGGTGCACGGACTACACGCGCACGTGGTCATCGGCTTCTTCGGGAATCTGAAAATCATCCGTGCCATTTTTGTTCGTAGCCCCTTAAGAAAATCCCTTCTGATGCCAGTCTGACAACATTGCCAGGATCTTCCTCCAGAATAACGAGTTTCTCGGATCCACAATATCGCTATCTGATGCTCTGGAAGGAGCCTCATTTATGTGGTGCATAATGCTACCAGCATGCTTAGCATAACAACATTCCCTGCTCGACGTATAGCAAGCGATGCCTGAAACGAGTGTCTCTTGATATTCGGAAGGTATGTTTACAGACATGATTCACCGCATCGTTTTGATCTCGTGTTTCACGTCAGATGGAAGGGCCAGCACGTGGGTCTACAATCTGTTTTCTCGACGATGTTTCTAAATGAGTATCTTAAATGAATGGCAATGCATTCAGTGAACCTTAATGGTCTACCTAAAAAACTTCAACTTTTAAGCTATGAAGTCACGATCAAGAAGCTAGTAAGACACCTTCCAGGCGAAGAAGGATACAGGGAGCATACGTCCGCACAGATAAATGGCGAGACCCTAGAGGCAGAGGAGGAACTACTCCCTGAACGTTCTTGTGCGGATTTTCTAACTAAAAAATGAAGAAAATAATCTTGCTTGTAACTTAATGAATACTTCCAGAAATACGTCGTACCAGGATATTACCCAAAATGTCACAACGATTTGGATGTCGTGTAGTCATTCCAATGACGGAGTTAGCCACGCATCAGATATCAACAAATATGTTGTACTTTTCCTGTTAAAACGCAACTAAAATGCCCGATGGTACATAATGCATCTTGTACGCAACCATTAACACAATATTATAGGTCCACATACAGCTTAGCATCGCTTCAAAGCCTATCAGTGGCAATTTAAAGCCAGCCATGCCAGCTGTGCTTCTTCAGCAGATACTCACTCTGGTACGCTCTTAGAGACATATGGAAGATGTCAACAAAAAGCTAAATAACGGACTTGATACATAAATAATTATACTCTTACATGTCATTTTCTACGCAATTTTCCGAACTTGGACACTATTGGAGTACTATATACCCTAAAAAAATTCAAGCTCTTCTTTCAGCAATAATACACCATGTCTGGAACCAGTGTAAAATAATTGATGATATGACCTGGAAATTCACAGTTAATGGAATTGTGCTATTTCATCCTTGTCTGGTTTTTACGAGTTTGCCACATGATGTATGGGCAGTCATCATGCAAATGACTGCGAAATACTGTAAAATGCATCCGACTGAAGTGAGTCATTCAGCTTTTTTAATCCTTAAGTGGAGATCCTTTATTTTCTTCCAATCTTTCACTATTCTGAAGCAACTTCCTTCTTCATCCACACAGTTAATGGTGAAGTAATTTTAGGACACTGTCTGGAACAGCTGAAAATTGCAGTATGTGATTTCGAAGTGTGCTAATCAAGAGCATTTCATGCCTCCCAGCTTGCTCTAGTCCGCAATATATTATCCTGCTCATACCGCACTGCTATCATAATTGTGACACCATGTACAGTGATTGGCTGATACCAAATTCCCTTTAATGCTATAATACGGAAGCTAATTGAACCGCGGCTAAACTTCTCCATGGTTTGTACTTCGCGGCGCAGCGTCGCTGGAGCGGCACACTACGAAAGGCAGCAGCGCGATATGGATGCTGACCTGCCTCGCAGACAACGCTGCCAGGCCGCAGCTCGAGCTGTGTCAGCACCATGCTGATGTCTGGCGTGTAAAGGATCTGCGTGCGGTGCGGCAGCGTCAGCGTCCACAGCTCGGGCGTCGGGTGCAGCAGGAAAGCCCAGCCGCGCGACATCTGCACCTGGTGGCCGTACTTCAAACCTGCAGTACACCAATCAGTCGATAGGCCGTAGACATGTGCAACTCGCCTGGCAGCAACAATCTAGGGATTTCCTCGCTAGCACGATAACTGGGTCTCAAATCTGTCTCCAAACCACCAAGCCATTTCTCAAACCAACAGCCGAACGAACAACCAAAACCAACGAAGCCCCAGGACTGTCATTGCTCGGGACCACCTATTGCACCACACCGGGGAGGGAGGGGTTCGGTCGTTGCACTCAGACCAGCCCCCTGTGCTATGTATGCTGCATGGTACAATGATGACGCGGGTGTCATCATTATGACACCCGGCTGTGTCATGGCGCAACGACACGGCCTCGGGCGGCCAGCCGGGTGCTCGGTGAGAGCACTGCACTGCTACTAGGCGACAGCAGCCTCGAATTAGACCAAATTTTGCTGTCGATTGCATCTGGCATATGTGCTTCTGGTAAGTCATAAAGTTAGATAGGTTAGACAGGGGTCAAATCAGCATCACATGGGATGAAGAGAAAACTGCAGTTTTCTACTGGTGGCATCATGGGCTGCCTTGAAGAGTGGTGGACATTGTGCTGTACATCCATGAAAAAAATCGAGAGGGCCACTGGTTCCCTCAGGATCTACCGCTTCCAAAAGCACAGCCTGTCTAGATTAGGCAAGAGAGGGGTTTCAATGGGTTTTTGTTGAGCAGTTTGTCACAGATATTTTCAGGAAAATGATTATATTGCAACGAATGGATATGCTGCGTTTGTTTCTATCCTGACATGTTCAGTATTGCAACTTGATAATGCACATATGGCATTGGTACACATAGTCTTATTTGGAAAGGATTGGCCTAAAACTGGACTCCGGCTGGTACACCCCTCCCCTACGCCCAAGGACATTAGTACAGAACAAAAACAGTGATAGTGGTGGTGGCACCAGGCGACAAAACATGGCAAACTTCGATAGGACATGGAGTATGTTTGATAAGATAAGATGCATGATTTGATATTGAGCATGGCCAAGTTTGGCATTCCATTACACATGCATTGCCCCAAGGCGTGCACCCTAGCTCAAACCAAAGCACACACTGCTACATAGAACTGCTTCATTCATATGCTTGATGGAACTTGTAATTGATTAAAACTTAGGGTGGTCAATATTACAAGTAAGCACAAGATACAAACGCAAATATACAGTACACAACTGAGTTTATCTTCTTTTCTTTTTTCAGTGGTTCACGACACACTTTATGCACATTCACGGCTAATGGCGCCGCCGGTGTTTCGGTGCACATTCACGGCTAACACTGTTTCGCCGGTGGGCCGCGGGATTGGGAAATGTCCCGAGCGGCGCTGGTGTCGAACCCGGGACATCTGGTACACAGAGCCAAACACCTTAATCACGCGACCATCCCCGCCCAACTGAGTTTATTGTTTCAAGCAGGACAATTCGCTCAGGTCGGAATACATACCAACAAGATCCTTGACTTTCAGTGCGCCATATATAGTCTGGAAGATATATGGAACCATCTGTCCTTTCTTGTTCTTAATCTCCTCCGAAACAGTAATAGCATGAATGTTTTTGATGTCTAGATATATTATAGCTGTATCTCCCATCTCCACATGTGTCTTGTACTCCTTGAAGCTCATTGTGATGCACTGCAAAGAATAAAATAGATAAGCTTCCATCACTTAGGTTGTATGATAGTGTTTATCACCAATAATTATCATAATTGAGAAAATAGGACACTGACAAGATATTGGGCCTCCAAGTTGGCCCACATTCAGTTTTCACAAAAACTGCAAGTTTTGCATAGCAAAGAATGGATGCTCCATCACATTATGACCAGTGTCACACCAAACTTTGGGATCCTGTATCAAGTTTGGATGACATGGTAACACAAATGACCTTGCATGCAAAGCATATCAAACTATATATATATATATCCCATTTTTATATTTCGTAGGAATAAACATTGTTTAAATTTCATTCTGCATTCCTGCTGATAAAACCTGGGTATTTTAAGTGTCAATAATGGCATATCTGGCAGAAGTAAGAGGGAAGAAATTGCCTACACAGATTTGTAACCAAGCCATGTGGTTTCCTGGTTTCTATATGCTGTTGATTTTCATTGAGCATCATACCTTCCCTCCCTCTTGGTATTCACAAGTCAAACATGAGGTGGAAGTGATGAAAATGCAGAAGTTGTGGTCAATATCCCAGTTGTCCAGGTCCAATGCTTCTGATGATGTCCCCCAACCATATTGTACCCCACGACCCACCACCTTAAGTTACCCCAGAACCAAGGTAACGTAAATGTAGCTTCAATCAGAAATTGGGATCCACCTAAATGAGACAGAAATGGTAACAACCTGTAGTGCTGCACGATGTACATAAAGATATTATATATATATATATATATATATATATATATATATATATATATATATATATATATATATATATATATATATATATATATATATATATATATATATATATATATATATGTTCAATATTTCAATATAATATTATGGAAATTTTGAGAATGTGTGACTATTGTTTTGGTTGAATCATAAACAGTGTAGGATTTCCATATATTGTTCTTGGTAGTGGAGTACAAATTTTTTAGCTGGATTCCAAAAATTGCTATGCACTTGCTGACAATTTACCTTGTTTTAGTGGGACTGAAAACCAATGTTAGCATTTTTGTATGCATAAACATCTTGGCAAACTAAGCCATGTAAAAAACTTTGCTGCACTAAAAACATGAGTTGTCCATAACCAGGTAGTATTGCTTTAATGGGATTAAAAATAAATGTTAGCATTTCATGCTGTATGTACCATACAAACATATATGTACATATAGCTAACTGCTAAGTCAGCAATATGTCAGCAAGCTAAGTCATGAATAGGTGCAATTGTGCCAAGGAATGCAACCTAGTGGGAAATGCTTTCAGTAGACAAAGCACTACAAAAAATATACCCATGATATCTGCAAAGGGCATAGAGTGTAGGTGGGTGATGTATTCCCAAAGTTCACAAACAAATATTTATGATAAATAGGCATGATGTGATATGAATACACCAATAACATTTCTCCTGACAGGGCTCAGGATGAATCGCACTCACTCATCTTGGGCGGACCACAACACCAGGATCATCTTTCAACAAACACTTTTCCGAAGGACTAGTCCCACAAGTAATGAGCCGAGTTCACCCGCGATTAATTTGAATTATTGCTAACTTCCGTTGTGGTCCAAAATCTCAAGCACCCCAAAATGCATTTCATGGCCCGGTCAACCTTTGAGACATTCCGAGTTTGTGCGTACAATTCGCCACCGATGCATAATACACAGCTCTGCCTCAGACCCCAAAATTAGCTGTGGTTAAATTATTAGCGAAGGATGAGGTTATAAGCCAACTTCATGAGCAATGGTGGAAAAAATAGTAACAATAGTATACTTAACCGATGTCAACGAAGTTCACAAATGCACATCGACACCACGAACCTGCTAACGCACACCTGGCACAGTAAACACCACGTGACTATTGGATATGGATGGACTATTATTTTGGAATATATGATGGTTTAATAGGAATTATACTAAAACAATCCGCCTAAAATAGTTTTATTTTCACCACCAAAAACAGTTATTTTGCATGGAAAAGCTGATAAAAATTATTGAAAACGATTCTTATGAATATTAAAAGTTCCTTTATGTACTTGTTTAGTTCACGTCTGGAATGTTTAGTTGAAGCAAGGATCGAGTTAGGAGTATCTAGAGCTGCTAGACGGGAGTACAAATTGTCCCTGTAAAACCGCTCACAGGCGGTTTTATTTTTCCTCTTAGAGAGAGCTGGTCGGATTCGCTACCCCAGCCCTAGAAGTACAACTGAGCATGGGGCGTGGGTACAGGGAATGGGTCGGAGTAAATTTCGGAACATATATTACGGACCCTTCACTGACACCGATGAACCCAAAATGCAGTTATATTTCAAGGCGCATGTTTATCTTCGCTCACATTTACAAACAAAAAAAATGCGACAGTCATGCAAAAGTGCACAAATGACATTGTTTCTTGGTGTAATCGCCTCGGAGAACTTGCTTGCTCCGGGGCGGATTTTAGGAAATTTGAAGTGATTTTCTTGCATTGAATGGGCTCGTTGTGTCTAAAAAAGTTGTCCCTTTAACAAAACGACCTTCGATTGCGCATTCAAAGCACTTACTGGCGAAACCAGGCTTCAAATATTTACTCCGGCGATACCAAGTACCCCAGATTTGCCAACTAGGGATTTCTGGTACTTCTTGGCGAGTACTCCAGCACAAGTATCCAAAAATTAATATGAAATATATATTCATTAATCTAAATATATCATATATCAGATTAAATATTGAATCAATATTGAATAACTATTTAATCAATATTGAATAACTATTGAATCAATATTGAATAAATAATGAATTAATTATTCACTTTATTCACACAAAGATAGCGTCTTTTAACATGTGAAGCGCCGCAAGTTGTGCGTAGCCGGTTTTAGCAAGGCCGTTTACGGGTTTTAGCGCAACACCGACGAGCATGCTCAGTACGCTTTACACTACCTTTAAAGGATGTGTAGTGACGTTGACTGGTCGGCGCGCTGGGATCGCGGAAACTGCTAGTTGTTGTCAGGTATGGATTTTGAGTGGTAGCACCCGACTGCTGCTCACCATGGTTGCTCACCCAACTGCTCAGTTGGGTGGCTCAGCACAATTGGCTTTGCAAAGAAAGGAGTGAAATACATGAATAAAGTATGGAAATGCTTAGGCACACAATGGCAAACAGTAGATTCAGGATGTATAGGGAGTAACATGCAAAGTGATATCAATCGCATGACAGTCATTTGCATTTATGACAACATTCCAATTGACCAAGTGTGGTTCCTGCCTGTCATGAACCTGACCTGACTTGACCTCAGTGATCTAACATGACTATTAAATCATATAGCATAATAGTATGCATCAAACAAGTCGCTAGTGTTGTCAAGAACGTTTGCCAATATACAGGAAACGCATCAGCGCCGATTTTCGTGGTCTGGAGCTGCAAATTGATTTCACCTTAACGGCCCCTAACTTGAAAAATATTATGCCGATGTTCATTTTTCTTACTTCAAACAATGTGCCAGTCATTTCTGAGCAGGTATATAAAAAATGGTGTATATTGGTCGATACAATATGGAGTTATGTACGAAAAATCGGAGGCGTGGGCTGATTTCGCCATCCCCATCCATGGCCTGTGTTAACCTGTCCTGAACTTGACCTGACTTGACCTCGGTGACCAGACATGACTTTGAAACAATATAGCATAACAATATACATGAAAAAAAAGTTGCCAGTTTTGCCAAGAACACTTAATTTTTGCCAATATATGGGAAGCGCATCAGCGCCGATATTTGTAGTTTGGCGCTGATATTTTTTTCTCACTTTAGCGACCCCTAACTAAAATTTGTTGTCCATTTTCCTTTTTCTTCCTTTAAACAATGTGGCTGTCATTTATAAGCAGGTACACAAACAATGGTGTGCATCAGCCATTAAAATGTTGAGTTATCTATGAAAAACCAGATGGGTGGTCAAATTTACCCCCTCCCCTCCAGGGCATGTGTTAATATACTTGACATGCACATTATACATAAAGGCATAGGACATAAAGACATGAAAGTCATCAGTGCAACTATGACTCACTTTTGTTTTTTGTTAAAAAGTGAGTCACAGACAGTACTTGGCCACCTATGAAGTATGCAGCCATCATATGCCACCTACCTACATTAATTTTGCAATTATTAAAATTTAATTTAATTTGCCATTGTTTAGACCACTTGACAAGTTCATCTAAGTCTTTCTGCAGCACTGCATGCTCATTATGCCCTGTTATTGCCCTAAAGACCTGCAAACCATCTGGAAATTTCAAAACCTTACTGCTTAGGCCACTTCCAATTTTATTTACAAATATAATTAACAATAGTTATTAACAAGAATAGCCCAAATAGCAATAGTTATAACAACAATAGTCCCCAGTACTGACCCATGGGGGACTCCACTAAGAACATTTTGTCATGACTTTGTATCATTTAGCATCACTCTTTGCTGTCTATCTGAAAGCCATAACTCTATCCATTTTATGATACTACCTGCAATACCATGGACCTGAAGCTGCACCATTGACCATTTATTGAGCACCTTGTCAAAGGACTTACTAAAGTCAGGATATGCTACATCAACCTGATTTCCCTGATTAAATTGTTCTATAGTGAAATGTAAAAAGTCCAAGTGATTTACAAGACATTATTTCCCCTTTCTAAACACATTAGGCTCATACAAAACACAGCACAAGCCACCTATTCTTAACTAAATAGGCAATTCACACAACACCATAGGTCATCAACACTTGACACTGGTCAACACTTGATACAAGGTCACTGTGCAAAAAATTGATAAGTACTGTGATTTTAAAGAAGGAAGAAATCAACTCCTTAAACAACTGACAAAGATTAAATGAATATCTGACTATTATTGACTATAAATGGCTACCTCCTATACTCACAGATAATGATAAAAATACCTCAAGAATACTAACACACTATAAAGAGACAATTGGACAACTGTCTTCTATATTTTGTATTGTCTTATCTAATTGTCCTCAATTAAACAACTAATTGAATACCACTTATGCTAGACTGTTAAAATTATAAAGGTGAAGGCTATGACATGAAAAAGCACAGGAGTCAAACTGCACCTATAACCTAAGGACAAAATGGCACTGGGCAGCCTCACTACATTGACATGGTATAATTTGCTAGATAAAAGCCTATTTGATAAAAACTATGCAAATACATACAAAGAGGTAATTGCTAAATACATATTCACAGCATAGCCTAGTGTACTGTCCTGTTCTGCAACCTATCTTGAAAATATGAGCTACACTCCAAAAATGCTTCAATCATGACACCTGGCAGCATACTCTGAACTTTGTCATGAAGCAAATAAAGAGCTTAGATTAGGCTTTTTATGTGTGATAATTTTCCCATATATTGTCTCCCAAAAATGTTTCATTTATATTTTCTTTATAAATAGGTTTGGTTGGCCTTGGTTAGGTTAGGCTAGGATAGGCAAATGTAGGTTTTTCATTTAAACAGTTCTGAGAAGAAAAATGTTCAATTATGTTGTTTTTCTTAAATAATTTGCTTTCTTACCTCAATTATATGGCTAGGATAGGTTAGGCAATGCTACATTCCTTCCCTTTTGAACATTAATATTTTGTGCTATATTATTCAATGCTTATTCTTTTGGTGTTATTTTAGGTGCAAACTGAAAAAAACGCATTAGCAGAGTACATAAATGCTCAGATCCATAAGCAGTGCAATGCAAAAAAAGAAATTTCAAAACTGCAAACATTACATTGGTGCAAATTTACTCATTCAAATCACACCAGGGAGGAGCACCATAAAATGATACATTTGACCAATAATTGGCATAGTGTTTTATATATACCTACCTACAACAAACTAACATCATGGAACAGTTCTAATGTTGTATTCATGGTCATACAAGCAATATAAGTAGATAGGTACCTAGCACCACTTTATATATAATTTATGCACTCAAAATTAAAACAAAAAACAAGTATTGTATTCTAAAATAAATTGTTATGTATCAGGAAGCTGCAATGTCTTGCAGCACAATCCTTAATAAGAAGCTGTCTTAAAACATAGACGTCAATATGCACCATCCTGCTGAAAAGAAAAGTTAAATTATGAACATGAACAGGTTTTCCTGAATTTGCCCTTGGATATTATTTGCAACAACAAATATTTCAATCATGTCACTGTTGCATTCGCAATGAAAAACTATAAATCAGTTAATAGATATTTATGCATAGGTAGGTAGGTTGGTAGGTAGGTAGGTACCTACCTACTAAGTTACTTGAAATCCACGTGTTGTGTGGTCAAATTCTCTCAGAACTGTTGGTGCGCCGCTTTTGTTTTCAAACCACACTTTTTGACTTTCCTAATATTTTGTGTTGGGCATCATCTACCTAGCACAGAAATTAAAATAATAATCACAAGTGCATGCCATACAGCAAAAGTAACCTCGGAGCATAACTATAAACTGACGGTAGCCCACGAATGATGAAAGCACCAAGCACGAGCGGCGTTGTTTTGTTTACAAAGTCACGGTCAAGGATCCGCAAATGCGGGGCATGCAGTAGGAACCTTAAAGGATTATAATATCCAAATATTTGTATGCCCAAGAGCCAAATACACTAGCCGGTTTTACCAACATTAGAGGGAGAAGACCCGACATAATGATATACATAAATTAAAAGCGATCACGAAACATAATTCTTACATAACTCTTACAATAAACGATGCTGAAATAAGTAGAATTGAACTAATGAACATCAGCAAATTGCAATACCCTTTCTGATTTACGTGGAGACTGCCCTCAGCTGTATGGCATCTGGCAGCGAACGAATGACTGCCAGCGGACAAATTGGCGCTATGGTTAAATTTTCATATGGGCCATTCTTTGGAAACTAGACACCCAGAAGGCCTGTTTCAACACAGCACCACCTCGGATTCCCATGCAAGTTTGTTTATGGGGTTGCCTAGACCCGAGAACACGACTCTGAGGATTTTAGGTCCCTAGGTGTAACGGTTATTGCGTCACGATTACGTCATATGGTGATTTTTCTGCTCATTGCAAATTTCACTGCGATATAACTTCGAGGTTTATCATTATTTTTCCATTCTATGAAATGTTTTGTAAAGCAGACGTAATGTGCCATTCCATAATATGTTGTTAATTATTTTTTTCATCCATGTTTTATTATTTTTTACATTATATATTTTATATAATATCATTCTTCGAAAAATGTAAAAGTGTCGATTTTCTAAAACATCCATATTCTGATTCTCCGTGCAATTCTATATACGAAACAATCAACGATAGAGTGGGCGCACTCTTGGGACACCGTCAGAAAAATCGCAAAAAAGCATACCGTCTGATGTACCTCCATTTGGAGTAGCGTTGTGGAGAGCTGAGCGCGAGTGTGGCTGGTGGATCCAGTGATGGTGGGGATTTGGCGGGGGTATGAGGAGGAGCATCGGCGTCACCACCGGGGGTCAGGGAAGTCGGACCCCCACTTTGAAAATTATGGGGATCGACCCCCAAAAACAACCGGTCAAACATACAAACATCGGACATCCGACATCGCTTCCAACACCCCCCCCCCCCCCGTCACAGCATTTTCCATTAAAACCACCAGACATTAACACACAACCGGTCAACAATACAGTCACCAGACACCGAGCCGACATCGCTTTCCCATCCCCCCCCCGGTCGAGAAGTCCTGGGCCTGGACTAGCCCCCTTAAACCGAGTGGCTAGATCCGTCCCTGGGACCGACCCCCCCCCCCAAATAGAAATCCGTGGCGACGCCCTTGTGGAGGAGATCACAGTTTCTGTGGGCTGGGTCAGTCGTGTACAGTGAGTGGCATCTTTATGGGAAGAGGGACTGAGGGGGGTTCGGGGCACTGTACAGTGTAGAATGGTGTCCCTTGCGATATAATAGGATGCCCCACGCGACTGAACCGATAGAAATTCAGATTTACTCTGGATTTTTACATTTAAGGCATTCTCCAGGCTTCAAATAAATGCGTCGGCGAAAGGTTTATTTTCGATTAACGACAGTTTTAACTAGTTTTCGACAGTTTCTGGCTCTAATGAAATGCACTACTTTCACTAGCCCTTTTGACGGGTGTCATAGTGAACGGACTATTTATTTGTTTACAAAGACCAGTTGTTGATGCAGGGTAACCAGTGAATGCTTAGGCATATTGACATGATGTGCCCTGAATACCAAAAATACCGCGAAAATTAGAATCTGACAGAAAATTGCGAAAAATGGTGCTAGGTGGTCTTTCTGGCGTAAGCCGACAAGACCATGCAATATTTGGTACATTAGAATCATATCGCCACGACGCCTCCTGTATTGCAGTGAATGTAGTCGTAACATTTGTAGGCGATCTTTTTAAGAAAGTTGTCTGACTTCCTGCACTAGCTTGGTTGCTCGGCGCTGTACTCTCAACCATTTTCTAGTCCACCTTATTAAACGGATCCCAGACTGCACTATCATATTCTAGGTGTGGTCTGACCAGATATTTGTAAAGGAGGGGAAGCATCTGAGCGTCAATTTGTGCAAAGGACCTGTTAAGAAGTCCGACAACTCTGTTGGTTTTTGAGACTGCTGAACCTGCTTGCGTTCGGAACTTCAGATCTTGATCAATTAAGATGACCAGATCCTTTTCCTCTGTGACTCGATGTAGCTGGGTGTTCTGTAGGCTATATGAATGCGGTCTGTTTTTGCTTCCAAGGTGAAGGATTTTACACTTGGATGTGTTGAAGGGCATAAACAATTTTTGTCAGACCACTCCCATAATGCACCAAGGTCTGACTGCATTTGGTCCAGGCCTGAAAGATTGCGAACGTTGCAATACAACTTTGTGTCATCCGCAAACAGCTTCAGGCGACAATTCACACACTGTGGAAGGTCATTGAAAAATAGCAGAAAGAGAGTTGGGCCAAGCACTGATCCTTGGGGTATCCCACTAGTGATCAGAGCCCAATCCAATTTTGCTCTATTAATCACAACTCTTTGCTGTCTTCCAGACAAAAATTATGAAATCCATGCCAGAACCTTTCCTCGAATTCCTAAGTCATGTAGTTTTCCCAGCAGTCGCAGGTGGGGACAGTGTCAAATGCTTTTCTGAAATCCAAGTACGCAACATCCACAAGATTTCCATCCTCCAACATCCGGTTCCAATTTTCCATTGT
Organism: Imbricaverruca yamaguchii; assembly: GCA_034440575.1. Taxonomy (NCBI): domain Eukaryota; kingdom Metazoa; phylum Arthropoda; class Thecostraca; family Neoverrucidae; genus Imbricaverruca; species Imbricaverruca yamaguchii. The sequence continues at coordinate 1,369,534 of JAOTOL010001541.1, forward strand.
AGCCAGAGAGTTGAGAAGTGCAGGATTTGTGTGGTACAAAGCCATGCTGGGCTTCATGGAGTTGCCCAGTAGTTAGCATGTGTTCCATCAGGCTGTCCCGAATGATAGATATACGTACATTGGACAATACTGAAGTAAGACTTATGGGAAGGTAGTTGGAGGGTCTTGCTTGCAACCTTCTTGAAAATCGGAGTTTCGGCAATCAGCCAGTCTTCAGGAAGTATGCCAAAGTCCATAGATTTCTTGAACAGCATGCATAATGGAACACTTAGTGGAGAGGCCAATTATTGGGAAACTTTTGTGTGGATACCATCAGGCCCTGGTGAAGAAGCTGAGTTTAATCTTATTAGCTTAGTTTGCACTCCAGCTGGGGATATCTGAATGTCTTCTAGGAGAGGCCCCTCCAATGGTACTGACAGGCCTGGAATGGGTGAGCATTCCTCAGAAGTGAACACACAGGAAAAGTATCTTCCGAGTATGTTTTCCTTCCATCTTGTAACTTGAGATCAGCAATTCGAGGTTTTGCGTTCATGCGAGAATTGGAGTACCTCCAGAATGCCTTTGGATTATGCTTTATGTCTCCCACTAGCTTCCTTTCGGAGTTTTGACGTATATTTCTGGTGAGCCTTATCAGTTCATTACAAGCACAAGTGTGTAAGTGATCAAGGGCCTCCTGATAATTAGCGTAAGTGGTCTACAGCTTTTGCTTCTTCTTTCTGAGAGTCATAGCTGCTTTGGTCATGCATATGTTTCTTCTCTTGCTTGGTAGAAGCCTTGGGATGCAAGTCCTAGACATGCCGTCTAAATTGGACTGGAAAAAGCGGTAGCTCTCCTCCAAACCTTGGGTATCCATTGCTTCCCAATGAACCTCCCTCAATAGTACTTCCATTTTCCTGTAGTCTAACAGCATCCAATAAGAGTTGAGACAGGTGGGACTTATGTGCTCGGGATAGAGTGCATTCCCAGTTAATATCACCGAAGTGAAAATCACCCATAACGACCAAGTCAGAATATTTACTGTTTGTCACTGTTCTTAGCCCGCGCCGTCTTTCCGGTCAGATCCTCACACCCCGTCTCTGGGAGGGGGTTAGTACCCCCTCTAAAATCCAAACTAAGCATCGTACGAAAACGAAAGAGGTTTCATCGGAAAGCACTCGACGAGTAGGATCCGGGTCCACTCCCCAAAATAATTTCCACCCAAAACTGACGTCACCAGGTGGGCTAGATTTTCACGACTTTTCACGACTTACATTATGTTTTTGGCTCTGGGGAGTTCATTTTGGGGAATATATGAAAGAAAACACAATTTATTTGGAATAAGAAAAGGACAGCGAAATGGACCAGGGTTTTTATTGGCCCCCCGAAAATAAACCCTTGATTTTTTTCTCTCAAAATTTCAAAATTTTAAGTTTTCAAGTTTTCTTTAATTTTCCTTTTCCAATGGGTAGGGCAGACCGAGAAACGTTGCTGGAAGTCAACTTGCCCCAATAAAAATGCTTACTTTAGCCAGAATCCTCTATTTGAACTGCAATTTGGCAAATACGCAAAATATGTATGCAGTCAAAAACGAAAAAAATGAGAAAAATTCCACTCGTATGTTTTGTTGCATCCGTAAAGATAAGCAAACGCTGAAAGTTCCATTAAAATCCCTGTATCCATTAAAGCGTGACTACTGGTTTAACTTTTTTGGGAGGTGACCTCACTTGACCTTGCCTAACTCGTTGACCCTAGATGACCTGACTTCAAAATTCCGAATAAAATTGATGTGGAAGAAAGTGTGCCAAATTTGGGCACTCTGCCGCACGCCGTTCCTCCAGTATCCGCGAAAAATCTGATGGGGGGTTGGGGGGTTGGGGGCGGTTGAAGACCCTCCTCGAGACGGGACGGGTTAGCAGATTGCATAGTTGGCTAGTCTGGCTTTAACCTGATGTGTGGTTTCTATAGATACAGCCAACAAGTATATTACCACCACCCAGCAGTTTCACCTGTACCCAGATCTGTTTAGATAATGTACAGTTTGAGAAGAACTCATATGCTTGCACTCCATCAACCACATAAAGGCATATTAGCGCAAATTAGCGAAGAAGTGCAGGATGCATAAATTAACGAAGGATACGTCTATAGGCAACTTCCTGAGCGATGGTAGAGAAAATGATAACAAAATGAACATGTACATCGATTAAGTACACTTAATAGATGTCTACCAAGTTTACGAATCTATACCTGACACTCTTGACATGCTCACAACGCACAACTAATAAATATTCACAACACACCTGATGAGTAGGACGTTCTTGCACCGAATTATTTGTTGTTTTTCGTCCATTGGGATATGGGTTTCGGAATATAAAATTGTGTTCAAAGGAAGGAGTTCGCGTCGATATTCCCGCGCAGATGTAGCTTACCATGGTACATCTCGCACCATGCGATACACATTCTATCTATTTTCGATGACAAATTAGTAAAATGTTTGATTGGTATTGCGGGATTTGAAGCCCAGTCCAAAGAAGAGACGCTGCTTTTATCCCTCCGCTAAGCAATTTAATTTGCTGAATGTATGGCATTTGAACTCACCTAAGCTCCGCAGCATTTTAGTTTGTGCATAGTATGTTTCAAGCCGCTTAACTGCATAGGCGTTCAAGGCAATTCATCTTTCACTGATGGCCAGGGAGATTTAACTGCACCGTGCTTTTATCGCCTATTGTCGCTCATTGAACGCCCCTTATCCAACACCCTGATGTTGTATGCAAACGTGATCATAAGCTAAACGGAAGATGAGCCCGTCTGTTCCAGCTGCGTGAGAGAGAGAGAGAGAGAGAGAGAGAGAGAGAGAGAGAGAGAGAGAGAGAGAGAGAGAGAGAGAGAGAGAGAGAGAGAGGGAGAGGCGTACAGTAGAGCTAAAGTGTTTCTGCTGTGTCCGCCTGTTCTGACCCAGTGTGATCCAAGACTGCCGGTGGTGTGGTCTACATGTGCTGGCGTCGTAATCGGTCAGCGGACTCAGCAGAGTAGGCGGTATGTGACCCGTCATTTACGGCCCCAGAATCAGACGGGACGGGACGGGACGGGAAGGAGCCACAGCCAGACTGACGGTGACGCTCTCTCAGCCATCAATGACGTCAATCACTGTAATCGCTACGTATGCGGGCTGTCCTTTGTGATTGGCACAGATCATCAGCCTTTGTCAGGTTTACTCACAGAGCGTAGCCGGCGTCGGAGTTTGTTTCGCCGCCGATGTTGGGCTGGTCACCTTCTGTCGGCGCCTATGAGCGCCACTTGAGTCGATGCCAGGTGCACAGCAGGGCCTGTATGACGGTTTGAGCAGACTGCTGCTGCCGTGCACGACTAGTGAGCTCCCAACCCCGGCAGAGGTGGTTCATCTGCTGGAGCTTCTCGACTGGACGCCAATGACGACACCTCAGGTCCGTTCGTGGACAGCTGGTGGCCCAGTAACAGATTCGTACTGAGATAAACGCTGGTCGGCTGGCCGGCCGTCAGCGGTACCTTGCCACCAGAATATCGACCTCATGAACAGCGCATAGCAGAGCTCACCTGACAGGACGGCTGTCTGCTATAGGACGGCAGGGCTATAGCAGACAGCAAGCCCCGTCTCACGGCGGAGCTCAGCTGTCTGGACGGCTGTCTGCTGTAGGACGGCCGGGCTATACTTCGTCTCACGGGAGAGTTCAGCTGTCTGGAGGGCTGTCTGCTATGGGACGGCCGGGCTGTATTCCGTCTCAGGACAGAGTTCGGCTGTCTGCGGTGGGACTGCCCGGCTGTACTCCGTCCCCCGGCGGAGCTTAGCTGACAGGACGGCTGTCTGCGGTGGGACTGCCGGGCTGTACTCCGTCCCCCGGCGGACCTTAGCTGACAGGACGGCTGTCTGCGGTGGGACTGCCGGCTGTACTCCGTCCCCGGCGGAGCTTCTGACAGGACGGCTGTCTGCGGTGGGACTGCCCGGCTGTATTCCGTCTCGACAGGTTCGGCTGTCTGCTATGGGACTGCCGGGCTGTACTCCGTCCCCCGGCGGAGCTTAGCTGACAGGACGGCTGTCTGCGGTGGGACGGCCGGGCTGTACTCCGTCCCCCGGCAGAGCTCAGCTGACAGGACGGCTGTCTGCTATGGGACTGCCTGGCTGTACTCCGTCCCCCGGCAGAGCTCAGCTGACAGGACGGCTGTCTGCTATGGGACTGCCGGGCTGTACTCCGTCCCCGGCAGAGCTCAGCTGACAGGACGGCTGTCTGCTATGGGACTGCCCGGCTGTACTCCGTCCCCCGGCGGAGCTTAGCTGACAGGACGGCTGTCTGCTATGGGACTGCCTGGCTGTACTCCGTCTCCGGGAGAGCTCAGCTGACAGGACGGCTGTCTGCTATGGGACTGCCTGGCTGTACTCCGTCTCACGGCAGAGCTCAGCTGACAGGACGGCTGTCTGCTATGGGACTGCCTGGCTGTACTCCGTCCCCCGGCAGAGCTCAGCTGACAGGACGGCTGTCTGCTATGGGACTGCCTGGCTGTACTCCGTCTCACGGGAGAGTTCGGCTGTCTGGAAGGCTGTCTGCTATGGGACGGCCGGGCTGTATTCTGTCTCCCGGCATAGTTCAGCTGACAGGACGGCTGTCTGCGGTGGGACGGCCGGGCTATACTCCGTCCCCCGGCAGAGCTCAGCTGACAGGACGGCTGTCTGCTGTGGGACGCCAGGGCTGTACTCTGTCTCACGGGAGAGTTCGGCTGACAGGACGGTTGTCTGCTATGGGACGGCCGGGCTGTATTCCGTCTCCCGGCAGAGTACAGCTACCAGGACGGCTGTTGTCCGTATGACCCCACGCACGCATTGGGTATTGTGGCCATTTGCGTGGTCATATGTTCCTGATAATTGTCGATAATTGTCTATGCACACTATAAAGGGACGGATGTATACTTACCACGATGTTTGCCACGGCAATCACGTGCGATAAGCGAAGAACATCGTTCACGGAGTGGGACTTGCTACATGTGCCGTGTTCCGTTGATACGCGCAATAGAGTGTGTGTGTGTGTGTGGGGGGGGGGTGGAATCCGTCCTCTCACCGGTTTTTCGTAGATCACTCCAGATTTCATCGTAAATATATGCTATGTTTTGCGTATCTGCTTAGAAATGTTCGGCACGTCTCTTAAAGGAAGATAAACGGAAATCGGCCTTTAAAAAAACGGTATATCGGAATGCTATATAATTTCAAGGTCATGTTACGTCACCCAGGTCAAGTCGGGTTAAGTTTATGGCAGGTTAACACGCGCCCTGGAGGGGGGGGGGCGAAATCAGCCCACCCCTCTGGTTTTTCGTAGATAACGCCAGATTTTACCGGCGGATATACGCCATTGTTTGTGTACCTACTACAAAGTGACCGCTGCGTTGTTTGAAGTACGAACAATGAAAATCGACACACAAGTTTTCGAGTTAGGGGTCGCTAAAATCAAAACATTTTCTCAGCGCCAGACCACAAATATTGGCGCTTATGTGCTTCGCGTATATTGACAAAAAGGACGTGTTCTTGGCAAAACTAGCGACTTGTTTGATATACATTGTCATGTTATATTATTTCTAAGTCATGTCAAGTCACCGAGGTCAAGTCAGGTCAAATTCATCACAGGTTAACCTACGCCCTGGAGGGGGATGATAAAATCCGCCAACCCCTCCGATTTTTCGAACATAACTCCATATTGTACCGGCCAATATACGCCACTTTTTTGCGTACCTGTTTAGAAATGACAGGCGCATTGTTTGAAGCAAGAAAAATTAAAATCGGTCAAACATTGTTCAAGTTAGGGGCCGCTAACCCGTCCCGTCTCGGGGAGGGGGTCTTCAACCGCCCCCTCAGGTTTTTCGCGGATATTGAATGAACGGCGCGCTGCGGCGCGCCAAAATTTGGCATACCTATTTCCACATCAATTTGACATATTGTATCAACAGTTTGAAGTCAGGTCATCTAGAGTCAACGAGTTAGTCAAGGTCAAATAAAGTCATCTCCAAAAAAGTTAAACTAGTCGTCACGCTTTAACGGATACAGATATTTTAGTGAAACCTTCAGCGTTTATTTATCTTTTTGGATTCAACAAAACGTACCAGGGGAATTCTTCATTTTTTTTTTGACTACATAGATCTTGTACATTTCTCAGTGAAGTTAAAATCGAAGACTGGCTAAAGTAAGCATTTTTTATTGAAGCAAGGTGACTTCCAACAACGTTTCTCGATCTGCTCTAGCCATTAGAAATGGAAAATTATAGAAAACTTGAAAACTCAAAAAATTTGAAATAAAAAAATGAAATGTTTATTTTTGGGGGTCGAAAAATTGTATAGCCCTGATCGATTTCGCTGTCCTTTTCTGATTCATTTTTTTAATATACCCCAAAATGAATTCCCCATAGCCAAAAACATAATGTAAGTCGTGAAAAGTCGTGAAGATCTAGCCCCCTAACGACGTCACCATGTGGAATTTTTTCAGGGGTGGATCCGGACCCTATTCGTCGAGCGCATTCCGATGATACCTTTCTCGTTTTCGTGCGACGCTTAGTTTGGATTTTAGAGGGTGTTACTATCCGTCCCCCCCCCCCGAGACGGGGTGTGAGGATTTGACCGGAAAGACGGCGAGGGTTAAAGCAAAAACAATTCGCAGCGCTAGACTACCAAAATCGGCGCTGATGCGCTTCCCGTATGTTGGCAACAGGGAAGTGTTCTTGACAATACTAGCAACTCGTTTGATGCATATTGTTATGCTATATAACTTAAAAGTCATGTTAGGTCGCCAAGGTCAAGTCAGGTTAAGTTCATGACAGGCTAATAGAACCAAACTTGGTCAACTGGAATGCTCTCAAAAATGCAAATGTGCGATTGATGTCACTTTACATGTTACTCCCTACACATCCCGAAATCTACTGTTTGTCATTGTATGCCTAAGCGTTTCAATATTTTATTCATGTATTTTACTACTTTATTTGCGAAGCCGATTGTGCCGAGCCGCCGAACGGAGCTGTCAGGTTGGCAGCCCGGTTTCGGTAACTAGAGCCGGTAATGACCTAAGAAAGTTCTCCTATATAGGTGGCCTGAGGTCAAATGGCGGATCTTGCATCTGTATTGCATCATTAGTAATGCCCAAAACATCATTAACGCTAATTTTGGAGTATTTAAACACAATCACAGCGATCCATAACAATGACAAGCCAAGCCACGCAAAACCAGAAAAGTTTGCAATGTTGACCTCATTTGACCTTGAAGATATTGACCGAAGTTCATGAAATTTGGAAACAATAGGGTTCGCTATCGTATCCATTCACCCTGCGAATTTCGTTGCTCTAGCCTTAATAGGAGCCGAGCTTGTAGGGGGGGGGGTGGAATCCTCCCCCTCCAGTGCGCGTAATTTTCAGAGGCCCTCCAGGGCGCGTGTTAATGGAACCAAACTTGGTCACCTGTAATGTTGTCATAAATGCAAATGACTGTCATGCGATTGATGGCATTTTGCATGTTACTCCCTACACATCCTGAAAACTACTGTTTGTAATTGTGTACCTAAGCCTATCCATACAGTATTCATTTACTTCACTCCTTCCTTCATGAAGCCGATTGCGCTGAGCCACCCGATGGAGCAGTCGGGCGGGCGGCCAGGTTCCGATAACTGGAATAGGCAACTGACGTAATGAAGTGCTGATACATAGGTGACTTGAGGTCAAATTCCGGGTATAGCATCTGCATTGCATCATTAATAATGTTCAAAGCATGACTGATGACCATTTCGGAGCATTTAAACACAATCACAGCGATCTATAACAATGACAAGTCATGCCACGCAAAACAAAACAAAATGTTTCAAATATGTGACCTCATTTGACTTTGAAGATATTGACCTGAGGTAATGAAATTTATACACAATATAGTTCATTGCCGTACCAATCCTCCCTGGTAACTTCGTTACACCAGCTTTAATAGGAGCCGAAATCTTAGGGGGTTGGTATCAGCCCTCTCCGTCCAGGGCGCGTAATTTTCATAGGTCCTCTAGGACTTATTGGCCCCGAGTTTGAAAAGCTTTTCTCTTTGAATGCGTTTTCCAACATGGCGCACCCCTAGCATATGCTCGAGAAGTAAATGTTTTGCGGTGTTGTGGTTTGCTAGCTCCTGGCACCTAGCGCAAACTCAGAGTCGCTGTGAACTGTGTTATGGATGATACACCATCATGGATTTCGCTGGTATTACGCGGAGAGAGAACTGTAGTGAAAGGAAAGTGAATATCAAGTAGTTCTTCGTGATTTCGAGTTTGAAGAATGCGATAATTATTTAACAGTCGAAGATGACTATTGCACCTATTTTACATTGCCAATTTTGTGCTCTGGCATATCTATCGTAAAATAATCGCTACGTGGTATAAATAGCCGCGTGGAAGCTGGCTATTCAATCGTGGCATAGTCTTAGGCTATACCACGATTGAAGGACGCGAATGTGCTTCAATTGCTTTGTAATTGTGGTTTTCACTCAGTTTGTTGGATGCTATTGCTGCGTGGTGGTCGAGTTCCTTCGAGAGGTCAATGTGTGAGAAGTTCTTGCATTGGCGTCTTGGTTGCTGATGCTGTAGAGCTGGAACAGTGCAAAGTCGAGTGGAACTAGTGGTTACTGGAGTCGTAACAGATTGGTGCCGAAACTTCTGGGTATTGTTGGTTTCCACTTCTGCTGAAGTTTTCAGAAGATGGCTGACTTTGTAAGACTTGTGAGGTCAATGACCTCCTGCAAGAGCTGGTTGTCGAGGAAGGTAAGCAGATCGCAGGAGTCGGTGGACTACAAGGACGCATATGCTTTTGACTTGGAGCAGGCGTCGCGCTGAGTTTGTCCACCGGCTGACCAGCTGGGACGCTACTCAGATAGCTTTTGAAGTTGAGCTCGACAAGGAGTTGCTGGATGCTGACCTGGGGACCGCTGGTGAGAGCAGCACGGCCTTCACGTCGTCCTGCACCTGGACGGCGTGTAGGGGCGGCTGCGACAGCGGCGACAGGGAGCGAACTGATGCCGGTATCTCGGGCCGCGCTACCCGGACGCGATCCCTCCCCTCCGATCGGACGAGTCCGTTCCGCCCGGGTCTTGCCCACGGCTGACCCGTGTCAGGTCACGCCTGCCGCCGCCAGTACGCTCCTCCGCCCTGTTTACCACGTGACCTGCCGTCGGAGCCGGAACTGGGCCACAGCCACGCGCATGTTTCCGACCCGAAATGATCCGACGGAACGACCGCCAGCTGCTTGTACGGCATGTTACCAACAGCTGCCCATGAGAAAAAGTCCTCCAATAAAACGGAACCAAATGTTTTGGCGCTGGTGACGCTGATGAAGGTCGCCCGTCTCTCGACTGCCTGGTCTGTCAGCACATCTTTCGACCAAAAAAATGCTCCAGCCACCTGGAAATATGTACCGAAAGTCTTACGAGCCGAATGAAGCTGACAAGCTGGGCCACGGGCTGACTCAGCCGCTCGCCGCCGACCTGTGACGTCACAGTTGGTGTCGTCGGCCATCGGTCCCCCAACAAATATGAAGTAGGCTCAGCGATACAGACATATTGGCTGTCCAGTCCCCCCTGGTGGAGGAAGTTGCTAGGTTCATTAGTTTGGCGGTCTTCCTGATCACAGTCTCATGAAAGGAGATAAATGAAGTATTTGGTGGTGGATTGGAGTTTAGTGGCGCGTCGACATATAAATAAAGTATTTAAATAGAGGCAATGTGACGAGAATAACCCCGAAAACATCACAATTAATATGTGCAGGAATGTTTACTGTTGATTATTAGGGCGGCTATTGGGCGGCTATTGATCCGTCGGGCGGCTATTGATGATATTAGTTTAATTATAATGGAGGCCGATAGAGAATTGCATAAGCGATGCAACAGAGGAGGCAACACACTTTTTTTTCTCTCGCAGGCAAATCCTTTTTATTCAAAACAGCACAACAGCCGAAAATCATGAAAAGAAGGAAGCTGAGCCGTTCAAAATCAGACACCCATGTTAGGCTACTACGACCGCTCGGAGTACGAGTATTGCTGCCACTACGACTACGACTACCAATGCTGCTACCAACACGACCCTTCCAGTTGTTAACCCCCTTCCAGTTGGAGGCCATGCGCTTTCATAAACTGTGGAAATTAAAGCAGAGGTATAATTAATCTAAGTGTATTCCTCGGTATGTCCCAGTTAATTCATGGAAGCATCAGGGAGGTGGAGCACAGCACAGTGTCCTTCGATATTTATATCTGACGAACAGATATTAGCACTTTAATTCATTTGCACTTGCTTCAATATATTTGCAAAACGCCTTCAATACAACCCCTTATAAGTTCGTGCCCATACAATTGAGAACCAGTGTCTGACAGCTTCCACCTGAGCATGTGGTGAATTTCTGACAGCAAATGTTCCTGCAGTGGTTTCTCACGCTGTGCTGGCCATCAGCTGATTCAGCCGAACCACCACCTATAAGCGCCGAATGACGACCCATCTAACGGTGACTCGACCGGCACCGAACCTCCGCCAGCTCCGCCTCGGCCCGTGACCCCGGCGTCGACCCCGCCGTGTCACACGCCGCCTGCTCATGGCTTACTCATCTCCCAATGAGTCAGGCGTCGGGGTCCGTGTTCGTGATACCGCATGCATGCATTACAGTGCAGGCGGACCATTTCCGGGGCGGGTTGCGGCGCTGATGCCGGAGTTCCCACGGGACAGCGGCCGGCTGGACGGGCCGTTGTCGGCTGACAGCCGTGCGACCCCTGGCCCCAGGTCGGACCCGGTCGGCGAGGTCGCGGCTCGGCTGCGCCCGTACCGTGCCGCCGGCAGTCAGCGTGGTGGCGCCGGGCAGGCGGCTGACTGGACGCCGCCGGTGAAGGGTCCGGCGGCAGCGCCACACCCACGCGCACCCCGCACTCACACACGGCTGCTTTAGTTGGCCGCGGTCCAGCTGCCTGTGCAGGTCGGGCGCACAGCTGTAGCTACAGGCCGGCCGGGCATCGCGCAACTGCACGGCCGGCAGCCGCGTGACAGCACGGCCGGCAGCCGCGTGACAGCACGGCCGGCAGCCATGTGACGGCACGGCCGGCAGCCGCGTGACAGCACGGCCGGCAGCCGCGTGACAGCACGGCCGCCAGCTGCGTGACAGCACGGCCGGCAGCCGTGTGACAGCACGGCCGCAAGCTGCGTGACAGCACGGCCGGCAGCCGTGTGACAGCACGGCCGGCAGCCGTGTGACAGCACGGCCGGCAGCCGTGTGACAGCACGGCCGGCAGCCGTGTGACAGCACGGCCGGCAGCCGTATGACAGCACGGCCGGCAGCCGCGTGACAGCACGGCCGGCAGCCGTGTAACAGCACGGCCCGCAGCCGTGTAACAGCACGGCCGGCAGCCGCGTGACAGCACGGCTGGCAGCCGTGTGACAGCACGGCCGGCAGCCGTAAAGGTCTGCACCTGCTCCTGCACCTTATCAAAGACCTGCACCTGGCGAAGTTCTTGCGACTGCCTGTCAGGGACGGGCACTGGAGGAAGGAAAATTGGATACCACTGGCGTTGTGTGGGGTCACACAACGGGGCAATTTTGTTCCGCGACTCTCTCTCAATTGGCGCTGCGTAACGATGGGTCTGTGGAAGCTAGTGTACATGGTTATGGCCTAGATACACAGCTCGGATGAACTGGCTTGTATAGGGAGGGAGCTATGGAAGCTATGTCGTATAGATTGGTCTTTAATAGCGCAGCTTGCTTCGGGTATGCGCCTGTTCTGTAATGGGTGGGTCATGGAATGGGACGTGTAATGCGTAAGTTCACTACAAACCAGCTGTATTAAAGAAGATATCAATGCAAGTTTCTTTATTACGACAAAGTGGTTATAGCAGATCCTTCTCTAACCTGATAACTAATGGTGAGGGGGCGTGGTTCTGCCTCCACAAACGTGAACTGCCCCTCCCAGTAAGTCACATTTCCCATTGATTAAGCATTCCTGAGGGGATCACGGAGGGCTGGGAACTGGCCCCAATTAAAGCCAATGTTAGCGCCCCCTATCCACTGAATCAAATCTTACTAGGCGAGACTCTGGGTCATGGCCCAGTCTTACTTCCTGCGTTATTTTCTCACGCTGAGCTGCGTTTTTCACACACGAAGCGTGGCTTGCATATCCGAGATCTCTGGATGTTGGGATGTCGGGTGGGCAGGCTGATGCTGCTGATGGTGGTGTCGTATGGTGGTGTAGTTCCGAGCCAATGCAGCACGCATTCCCATTCACGATGTTCGTTTAGAGGCACTATGTGATGTGGCTGTATCAGGAGCGGATCCAGGAATTGTCGTGGGAGGAGACATTTTGTCTCTTTAGGCGCGCCATTTCTTCGGAGGGCACCTCTGGCTGAAACAAGTCGAGGGGCGATTCATTCAAGCACACTGAATGGGTAACTTTTTCTTCTAAGGGTGCCTCTAGCTGCAAAATGAATGGTGCGTGCACCCGAGCCTTCGCGGAGGGGCGCCTTCTCCTGGTCGGAGGTGCTTCTTCTCCCAGCCGGAGGGTGCCTTCTCCCAGTGGGAGGGGCTTCAAGTTCCATGGGGGTACATGCCCCCAGTGCCTCCCCCTGTATCCCCAGTGCCCGTGGACGGCATAGCACATGCCAAGCTAAATTGGTGTTGCGAAAATAGCAATAAGAACATGATGGATTATCAGCCGCGATAGCTACACTTGCATTGTAGGCAAATAAGGCCACACCACATCAAACAGGCCCAGTCATAACTGTCAGCTGCATATGCCATGCATGAATGGCGTTCCTTTAGTCTCACTGGTCGCCTTGATTTCGCATATAATACATTCGTAGCAATATTCATTTTCCGCAAGATGGTGTAAGTTCGGTCGAGCCATGCTATCAAGATGTCACTGGTATGCTACACTATTGTTGCAGTCTCACGCAGTATAATTGACTGAATTATTCATTCATGTACTTAATTAACGTCGTAAAGACAGATCACACGTATCGCTCGGCGGTTGTTGAGCTTCAGATACATTTATGCACAGCACACTACAATTTGAATGGCAATAAAGTAGATGACATCACGCATAAATAAGTCACGCAAATTGGCGGGTAGCTCAAATACGATATTTAGAAAACAAAATGAGAAAAGCTATCAAGGTACTTATTGCATGCTGCTCATATGAACCATCGGCATAATACACGTGCCTTCCATGGATATTTCTAGCGGGTGAGGGAGTCACGCAGTAAAACAACTCTCAAGTTAGATCTCACCGAATCATCAGAGTAGGAAGTCCTCAACTAAACAAACACCCTTCAAAACATGGGCACCATTTGTAGGGTTCAGGACTTGGGCGACCAGGTCGGTAATAGCTTGCTGATGCTCATCAGGTTTTTCAGCTGCATCCTTAACTCTTCTATTTGTCATTGATTACATGAAATACAAACGTTTTTATAACCCTACAAGTCACCTCAAGTTATCCACTTCCCAACATTGCATCACACAGTTTTAGTCACATGATCCACCTGGATCTCGCATGGCGTCTTCTTTGCCTTTGCTCTCTTACCTACCTCGTGTTATCACTACATGCACACGTTTTATATTATCAAGAAGCAAAGTCTTCGTATGGCTTCATTTTCAAAACTTCGTGATCATTACTACGTCAGCTGTAGGGAATTACAGTCGTCGACGAATTTCTTGAAATTTCGCATGACATGTTACGTCACAGATCACCGATAACTTCCTGGACCATCAAATAAAGAAGCGAAGAGACCAAACGGAAAAGAAGCCAGGCCATCAAATGTGGCTATGCCTCCTTGTCATCCACTCCGCCGCATCGATCCCGACGTGTTGGAGCATCTGTTTGCATTTCCTCGACGTCCACCGGTTGCGGATGGTGCTACCGTCACTGGATGGCGAAAATTATCGCAATACCACACCACTGCCAGTGGAGGAACTCAATCTGTTGGTGCCGGCACTTTTCATTTGACTTCCCACATGGCATACGTATTGCGTTCCGATCAATGTACCTCACACTGGCCGATCCTGATTCTTGAATATAGCCAATGTGCTAAATATCAGTTCCTTAAATAGTGGCACATGCCTACCATTTGTTCTTTTTTGCAGAAGTGGTTCTGCGGTGACTTTCGATGAACCAACATTGTGTCAACGGTCATGGTGGTAAGTTCAAGGTGGTCAAGAAAAATTTGCCGGCATTGATGCTGATTTTTTTTGTATGTTGTAACTTCAGTCGTAGAGCAATTGGTTGCAATACGGGTGGGCTTGTTTATAACGATTACTAGCAGTAACGCAGCCATGATTTCCCTAAGGGGCGAGGCGATCAAAATATAAATTTAAAGAAACAAATAATGCCTTGGGAGCACATAGTGCGCCGACAATTGAACAGTTTTGCGTTAGGATTTTTTTTCTCGTTTCGTCTAGTGCATTCTTGGTTGCTAAGGGGTCGGGGTGAGAGTGGTGATGGTGATACCTCTTATTACATGCTACTGTTGGTCTGTCGTCGCCTCACAGTGTCAGAGCTCGTAGTCGCACAGGGTCAGAGAGGACAGCACAGGCCCTGGTGTCAAGTGATTGTTCAACCATCGGTACAAAATTATTCTTATTAACCTCAGTAGCTAGCTAACTGAGAAGTCATGTATAAGCGTACACTGAAGACAGGTCGCAGATTGCCTATGTCAAACTGTTAATTATAGTCGTGATATCTTGGTCTTTTCACTACGTTCACCAAAATCAACTAACATTAACCATTCTCGACAAGCTTACTAGTATCTGTTGTTGGCCAGCGCCCAACTGCATGCGTCAATGCTATATCATACCGATCAAACAGCCAGCTGTTATTAATGGGTAGCCAAATATTTTCATGGATGAATGTAAGCGATATTTCTTTCGTGAAATCAGATGGCCATCCGAGCTGCCAGCTGTTGAAATTTGGCCGCTCCGGTGATGGCGCGTTGCTCTAAGTTCAGCACTCAGTCGGTGGCTGTCAAATTCCGCGCGCTTTATCAGCCTTTTAATCTTGATTTCTTGCTGCTCGACAGCACATTACACACATAAGAGGGACGCTCGTCATTCGCGAGCCACTCCCGACTGCCGCAGAGGCTGGATACTACTCCCGACTGCCGCAGAGAGCCTGGATACCATTCCCGAATGCCACAGAGAGGCTGGATACCATTCCCGACTGCCACAGAGAGGTTGGATACCACTCCCGACTGCCACAGAGAGGCTGGATATTCCAATCTCTCGACTGCACATTGCAAAGAGGGAGGCTCGTATTCGCGAGCCACTCCCGACTGCCACCGAGAGGCTACATACCACTCCCGACTGCCGCAGAGAGGCTGGATACCACTCCCGACTGCCGAAGAGAGGCTGGATACCACTCCCGACTGCTACAGAGAGGCTGGATACCACTCCAGACTGCCGCAGATAGGCTGGATACCACTCCCGACTGCCACCGAGAGGCTACATACCACTCCCGACTGCCGCAGAGAGGCTGGATACCACTCCCGACTGCCGAAGAGGGCTGGATACCACTCCCGACCGCCACAGAGATGCTGGATACCTCTCCTATCTGCTACAGAGATTCTGGATGCCACTCACAATTGTTACAGAGAGGCTGGATACCATTCTCGACTATTTTTTGACGACCATAGCAACGGAGCAGAATAGCGTCGTGGTGTTTGCCATGAGTAATGACACATGACTGACATTCACGGATTTTAAACGATACAATATCACCATGAGACGTCAGATTGCCAAGCTATTACATCATTTCTCGACTCATGTTTGCCGAACTATCGCTTCAATCGTAGATTTTCGGTCTTGAATTGTACCTCGCAAAAGGTTAAAAAGAAGAAGAATTATGATGATTAAAAAAACAAATATTGACGACCGCTCGCCGATGGATGGTGAGTGTAACTCACACGGATCACGTACTCTGAGCCGGACCCATCTCCCGGCTCAGCTGCCGTCAGCCGATGTCGCGGCTTCCACCCTCCAGGACAGCCAAGCTCGATCACAAGTTGACAGCCACTGGAGTTGTCCGGTAAAGGGTGGCAGAAGCGAAATTGCGCAAGTTTTCTCCGGCCGGGGCTGGGAAGACTCACAAAATTAATCTTGTATGCAAGGATTGAACACTTTAGCATTAATTTCAATAAGTTTTGGCGAAGGTGCAAGGTTTGCTGCACCTGTGGCAAGGTGCAGCAAGCTCGTGTCTGTGGGTAGCACTGCATCCAAGAAGAGAGGCTGCGCCAGGCCATCATTAGCTCCACATTTCGGCTAATCTGAGGTCTGAGCCAATGGAAAGCCAATGCCGATTGAAGCTTAGTTCGGCCGTAACATTGATCTTCAGTGTAATGTACAATAGGAATAGCTTGACAGCATGACGGGTTGAAGACAGATCATATTTAGTTTGGCTCTTAGGTTTAAGCGTATCTTACTTTGCTACATACAGAGTTACTATGAGAATATTTCACCATCGGCAGGGGCACCAAGGGGTGGAAATTCACCAAAATTATTCGTGATGGAAAAAAGCGTCAATGCATTGAGGAAACCGGGGGACCCAAATCAGCTGCTGGGAGGACCACTTCATGAGGCACTATGTAAAAAGATAAAATAATTGGGAGCATGCACTAGCATTATTGGGGTCCCGAATCCATCAAAAGTGTGGGAAGTTCAACTCCTGAGGGGCAGTATTATATTTATTAGCCACACCTTGCAGGCACACCTTTACCCTACGATTCTCCGTTTTACGAAGACTATAAAAGTAGCTCGCGAAGATCGTTGGAACATTCAACATGCAGTACACAACAATCAAGTCAAGTCCAGCATAAGGTCGTGCCAACAACATGGTTCATCACCATTTGCACAACTAGTGAACATATCAAGTGTGCCCCATACAGTTAATCTACAAATATAAAAATATCAGCCAACTTTCATGTTGGTGCAAATGCTGAAGCATCGAATGAAATAGATGTTATCCCAGCATTAATGGAAGGGAGAAGAGCGCTGGGCACTCTCTGTAGTTTGTCTAGATAACTATAAAATTTAGCGTTTCAACGCCTATTCATCTATAATACTTCTTCAGCCATGGATTCTACACCTTTAAAAAATAATATGATATCCTCGAGCATTGGTAATGAAATCATAAAGGAAACAAGGTACTCAGTTCCCGGCATGCACTGACAGCACCTGTCGCTAGTGAGCCAATGGCAAACTAGCGCGCTAGAAATCAGTTTGAGGAAATTACTTCATCTGCTGCTCGAAATTAAAAAATATGGACCAAAAGGCACAATACTGGAATACACTGGGTACACTTCATCATAGGATGGGAATAGCATGGAACGAACGTCCTTGGACAACTTTTGTGAAAAATGTAACATGCTAGTGTACATGGATCCGTGAGGCTTGAAGCCTGTATGCATGGCCAAAATAATTTCAGATGCGAAACCTTCACCAAACTGAACTGTCAGTTCTGGACTGGGGACATCTGGAAACACCCCTACCATCGCACCCACTTGCCACCGGTGCAGGCTCCCTGCCACCGGCGTCAGGCCGGGATGCATTGCATGCTGACCGCGCTCAATAATGCCACCGGAAGCTTCTTTCTGTGAGCAAAGACTAAGACTGTTGTTGAGCAAAGACTAAGACTAAGACTGTTGTTAGGATAATCATTGGTAAAAAATAGATTTAAATGAGTCCCTCGTGCTCCCAAGTAAAACGAAAATAGGACGCTGAGCGGTGTAACGAAAACGTTATTACGGTTTGCAAAGCGTGTCGGTCCAACACAGCCACTTTGATGAACCTTCACACACCACACATGTGAGTGGACTGGCATCGCTTTGCCCTCACTCGCAATTATTGTATTATACTTCGGCAGTGTACAGGGTTTAGGTACATTTGCAAGTGAAGGAAGCGGGTGTTGCAACTGCCCCTGGCGTTTCGGAGGATCGTAGCGGCATCAGACTACATGCCAGTGCACTGCACGTGAGCATATCTGATGATTGATACCAAATGTTTCTGTTTTGATTGCTGGTTTATCTTCCAGGTCAGCTTAAAGGTAATTTTTGTAGACAAAAGTCGAGGTTTCACGTTTCATATTTACCGTGAAAAACCAATAGCTCATGCGAGGTTGAAATGATCGACATCGTGTTCCTCAGTTTGGAATATGGAACATTCACTGGGAAACTCTAAATATGTGATACATTATATTTAACCCCAAACGTCAAGGATGAGCTGGGATTGAAGTATTGCTCTCGCCTTTGGAGCATCCTGAATACGTACCAAATGACTGCTTTCTTGTACTTACCAGTGTCTAAACTGGGACACCAAATTCAGCTTCATCGTATGAAGAAGGCTTGGAAGGATTAAAAAACTGAATGCTGAAAAAAATCACCTTAGATTAAGTTGGTTGAATGATACTGAATGCTTTTTTAAAGGCCAATGATCTATCTAAAATCGTTAGCTGAGGTGTTCATCACCATGCAACATCGAACATTGATCAATTAGAAGCAATGAATTAGATAAGTTGCCGATATTCACTACTTCGGCAGAAAACGGTCTAACATGATTTTCCTTATGTCACTGGTGAGTAACCTGACATGCTATCTTGAACAGTTTTATATCATGATTCGACAAAAGTTGTCCCATCAGCTACATCAAGCGGCGACTCGCTCAAATGCGTCCCTTTTCTCATCATCACGAAATAAAACTTAGGTTGGGATTTCCTCAATCCCATAGACAGTCGACGTTTAACACTGCAGCATACATGTAATTAAAAAATTATATTGTCTTACGTCGTGCAATGCAATGTTTGCAAACCTGTGCAAACATTTATGTTTGCTCTTGCTTTCTTTATGCACAATGGGAAGGCCATGGTTGCCTGTCTCCCTGGGTTCCACTTCTGAATATTAGAGATTGCTGCTTCAAAACAATGAAACGTGTCTTCGGAAGCTGGAAGAAAAGTGTCGGAAGCATCGACAGCTTGCTCCTTCTCTCTCACTCTCTCTCTCTCCTTCTCTCTCACTCTCTCTCTCTCTCCTTCTCTCCCTCTCTCTCTTTCCGTCTCCTGCTCTCTCTCGCTCTCTCGCTCTCGGCAGTGGTGTAAGGGACGCATCCATCCACGCTGCCTACTGCTGGCTTGGTCGGAAGTGGCTGTTGTCGAGGACCAGGCTCTGTTTAGTTAGAGATCCGCAACCCATTTGTCATGGCCTCGTGAGCTGATAAGATCGGACACTTCCTCTTGACGTGCGATGCAACTGCTGGTAATGCATTCATGGGTGGAAATTGAACGCACAGAAATGTGGGCATCCCTTTGTCATGCCAACAATGCCATCACGTTACCTAATGTGCCAGCCTGCTGCTCAATGTAGAAGACAGTTACAATCACCCTGCCAACACGGAACGTCTGCCAGTTGGTTTATTCAAGGAGAAAACATCAATGCAAGCTGAAATGTTATACCTCATTATCGTTGTTTCTACACCACTTGGACGCATTCGTGATGTAAAAGAGTGAAAATTGTGGGAAAACTAAAGCGGAACGTTTGCGTATAAGATACAATGGACGACACTGCACATGAATCGCTCGTGTTCACTTGGTACATGCCTAAATAACTACACCAGCTCGCTCAAGCAAAAGCAGCCCACATTGCACCCGTCTGTAGTCAATCAGCTCTCTCTCACTCTATCTCACTCTGTCTCACTCTCTCTCTCTCTCCCTCTCTCTCCCTCTCTCTCCCTCTCTCCCTCTCTCTCTCTCTCTCTCTCTCTCTCTCTCTCTCTCTCTCTCTCTCTCTCTCTCTCTCTCTCTCTCTCTCTCTCTCTCTCTCTCTCTCTCTCTCTCTCTTGCTCTCGCCCTCAGCCCCCGTGCCACGGACGCACCCAGTGACTATGGGTGGCGAAACGTATGGAGCGTATGGGTGTGGCCCGCCTTCTCCACCTATTGCGCGAGCATGGAGGGTCGTTGCACCACCTTGGTGAGCTCGCCTTGCATACTCTCCCAGCTCCCTTGATACCACGCCTCTTAAACGAATAAATATTAAAAGTTGAGCGCCATATCCCGACGGGTATGTCATCCAGGTACGGCTGTAAGATGGGTTCATACATTGTCGACCATTTCCTAAGTACTGGCAATGCTTCAAGGGAAAATATGATTCTGGTGCACAGCATGGAGTGCTCGGTATCACCTCTAGAAGTTTGCTAAGTGCCATCTTGCTTGCGGCATTTCAAGCGCATGTTGCGACCATTTCATCCGAACCGAGTGAGAAATCCATTTGAGCATGTTTTCCCATATCAATTGGGAAAGAAAATTAATATAGTCGTCTCAAGATTCATACAATGTATGGGTAAGTACGCAACTGTCGACAAAATCCTTCTTTTTCGGCATAATTTTTTTAACCGGAATTCGGCAGATTTAACACATTTGAAGCTTCAACCAAAAAGTTCCAAACGATGTATGGTAGTAATATGGAATTAATATCATCGTATTTCTCTTCCACTTTTAAGTCCAAGGAGGACTCACATGACCCTACAGAATTGACGTGCTTCTGTTGACTTCAGGTCACGTCAATCCGGGTCAACATGGGGTTTTAATATTTGAGTCCCAGAGACATGTTTATGGGCCCTACCGAGTAACAATTAACGTTGAACTGGAATTTAGCGACCAAGATTTCCCCATGCAACAGCTTGGACCACATTTGATGAACTGATCATTGGAATTTGCTGGCCGAAGGTCAACAGATAGAATCAAAGCTGATTCTAGTGTAGTTATCGGTGGCGATTTCAGATTATGAGTTCATGTTTATTCGCTATGATAACACGTTGTTTTTTAAGCCCATAATGACCCTGCAAGACTTACTATGCTAAGCTATGGGTTGCTACAAAAGGTCACATAACTTTGTAGGATCATACGAACCCTGGTTAGATGTGGATTGAATGTGGGAGAGGGGGTATGTGTATTTCATAGTAAGGGTACCACGCATAGTTCCCCATGTATTTTTATCCGAGCTGGAAAAAGGTGCGAAATCTTTAGATTTCCCCGTGACATGTTCAATGAAAAGTCGTCTCAGGCCTGTGACTTGAACCGAACTGGCAACGAGTTTCATACCAATTATTTATGCAATGAATTATCGCACGTCTGTGGAGAGTTGTATTGCATTTTGTCAAGCCATTTATGGAATATGTAGAGTGAAAAACGCGAACCTTCCTATGGCACCACACCCGCGGAAACGAAAGGCTTGATTAGATGCTCATAAAAAGCACCATACTTAATACACTGTGGCATCTAAAGACAGAAACTGAATAGCGAAAGATGTGAAATGCGTGGAAATATTTTCAATGAGGTTTTGACCCGATATCCTTATTGCAAGCTGACAGGAGTGTTTCTAGGGGCGGTCCGCCCATGTAAGGCACTAAAGCAGTGCCTCACCTGAGTAGAGCTGGGAAGTATTTTTGTATGTTATTTTCATAAAATGATGCTTTCATCCACTGGAGAATAGCAAAGTTGAAAAACTGGAAATAAATATGCATTGGCGACTCATAATTATGGTAAACATTGAAACTCATTTACATTTACATCATTTGCATCTTAGCTTCCAAACAGCTCTATCACCGGTCGGCAGAGGCTTGCCTCTCGCACATTTCGCCATATAGTGAGGTTTCGTTTCAAAACAAGCGCAGGGTAGGCAGGGGTCCTGTAATATCGTTTGGCAATCGGTGATGTCACGTGGGCTGGACAATTGCTCAGTCCCGTAGGCCCTCCAGCGAAACTTCCGTATTTTCCGCACGATATTTCCGATCTTAAATACCATCGAAATGGGACAAAGTAGGGTTAATTTGAAAGCTTGAAGAATCGTGTCCACGAATATGAGCCATATTTCCCTTAACACTAGGATTTTTTCGCTTGGACTCACGCTGACTGCATTCACGTCAAGCGCCGCAGGAATCGCGTGGTGCCACGGACAGTAGCAGTATGGTGAGACAGGCCAACTTAAGATCACGGCCGGGCAGGAGGGGTAGGAGCAAGTAAGAGCTAACTGTTGCAACATAATTCCTCCCCACTCGGTGCAGGGGCGTAAACAAGGGTGTGGGTGCTGGGGGCTTTTACCCCCATGGGAAGATGGCACCCATCTGGCCAGGAAAAGGCGCAAACATTATATTTAGGCTACCGGCGGAGGCAATTGTACTGGATGGAATATCACGTCCTTTTCACCCATGTGCAGATAAGCTGGTTTTCAGAATTGTTTTCAATTTTTGATTTATATACGTCTAGATCATGCGTGTTTTCTTTGGTATATTTTGTCCAATGGTAAGTGTCCCCTCAATGTTGACTATGTCCACTAAAAATAGACTTTTAACGTGGGGTACCATGGAGCATGCAATCCACCGATGTGGGGCTTCCCATTAACTTCATGTATTTTGCACTGAAATAATAAATAATCAGAATAACAACAATACTAATTATTATTATATATAAGTACATACATATATATATATATATATATATATATATATATATATATATATATATATATATATATATAATATGTGTGTGGGTATGCTAGCCATTTCGAGTTATGAAATGGAAATATATGAAAACCTCAATGGTATTTTATATATGAAAACTTCCCGGCAATTTCGGAAGCCTTTGAACACGAGGGAGGGGGTTGAAATTCACTGACTTCGGAAGATGGTGATAGGTTTGGGACCTTGCGGCGCCAAATTTAATTGTTCATACGCATCTTAACATAAAGCAATAGTGGTTACTCATGAAACATACTGGTCGAAATCCGGCCATTTTTTCTGCCTCACCTCACTTAGGTGCCACGGACCGCCCCTGAGTGTTTCCAGTATTAAAGCCTGCTCTTACGTTGGCTTGTCACCCTGAGACCATCGTGGCGGCCCGCCTGGCAATTTCCAGCCTGCCAGCTAATTTGAAAATCAACTTCTTCCAGTCATGTGCACTGACCATTGATATTGCACGGACAAGCTAGTTGTCAGAAGTCACCAGCGCATTGCCTATATCCGCCGCCAGTGCAGCGCGCGCCTCGTGGCGGTTCGTTTGGCCGCGCCTGTCTGTGACTGATGGTCGGGCGTCACTCTGGACCGGCGCCAGCTAACGGTGGACCACACAGGTGCACACTGCGCCGCCGGCAGCCTCACGGCACCGCTGCTGTCCCTTCATCGCCCGCAAATCGGATCAAACCGGCGGAACTGTGTCGCTGGAGTACGGCGCTCTGTCGACGACTGCACACTTCAGGAACTTAGTGGCAGAGGACGCGTGCATAACGATAGCAATAGAACGGGTATCTGCCAATCAAAAGGTATAAGCGGAACCCATGTTTACGTGCATGCCATACACCTGGGTACGTTTTGGACGGTACAGATCCAGAAACAAGTTCTGTTATACAACTTATTCAAAATAGCATGCATGAATGTACGCATTCATTCCCCTTTCATCAAACATAAAATGGAACATTGCATTTGTATGCGGAAGGAGCTTTTTCATGCACACCACTGCACTGGTGGGAGGTTGAACAGCGAAGATAACGTTTCAGTTCAACTGTGCATACTTTCGATAACTTCGTGGGGTTTTTCATCATACTTCAAAATCTGTTACCAACTATGTTTCGATGACAACTTGTCACCGTGAGAGGCTTGGTTTTCGGGTGTCAAAATCAGATTGATTTTGGTTGCAGTTCACATATTTTTAGGAAGCTTCTTTCACAACCGAGCGGGTTTTCAGCCGATATGTGCTATGGTTTCCAATAAGCCTTATTATAATTTCAAATATGGCCAATAATGTTAGAACGCACACTTGAGGAGTAGGCAGGTCTGCCGTTTCCCAAAATATTCTAAAGTTGGGTTACTCAGTATCCACCCGCACTGAGCAACGCAGGCGTCGGCGATAGCTTGAAGTAGAGTACAAAGAATAAGCTACAACATATTCCAATTCAATACAAATACATGGTACATTTTCAACTTTATTTTGCACGTCGTCAGACTCAATGACCAGGAGGCCTCCTGGTCGTTGGACATCCTGACGAAAAATCCTGATAGTTGGATATATCACAAGGAGAGCAGAGCTTTTTGTCATCCCGTCGGTGACGTGTGTGCCATGGGTAAGTCTCGGAGATAGTGCATCCAAATTCACAACTCCGGCATGGGTCCCGCCAGAGAGAAAGAGTGAGAGAGAGAGGGGGGTAAATATATAGAAGGTAAGAGAAACAGAGGGAGAGGAAGCGGAAGAGAAAAAGAGAAGAAGGGAGCAGATAAAGACAGAGAAGAGTCAATGCATCTAATCCCACATGAGATCGGAAACTCGTGCTGGTTCCGTTGACGTAGATATATGCAAATGGAACTTCGTTAATATATTTTGCCAGTGCTTTTCAATTTAGAATATTTTCCACAATTTAAAATGTTGCTTTTGCAGTGGTAGGACTTCCTGCATGAAGTCATTTCCATATACCGGAGTAAAACAGTTGATAAAGTTACGAAATCTAGGCGAAAACGTGACAGTGCTCGAGCATACCTTTCTAATGCACATCTCGAAATGTTTTTTGTGCACTTCAAAAGCCTTTTCGCATGTTGTTTTGCATTGTGCATTTCCGTAGGAATTCAACTTCATGGGTTTTAACTCATCCAACTATAGACATGTCACTCTCTGCGGTGAAGAAGGCACATGCAACGGAACACGATCGTCGGTCGCAAGCTCTAGAGCACATAGCCTCCTTTGACGGTTACGTCCTGATATATACAGACGGGTCTAAAACTGATACTGGTGTTGGCAGTGCGTTTGTGATTGGTTCCATGTCGCGATCTTTCTCTCTACCACCTCATGCAACGGTATACACATCAGAGCTGGTTGCCATCATGAAAGCGCTCAGTTTTATAGAAGTATGTTGTGATACCTCGCATGCCATTTTTACTGATTCGCTTAGCAGTCTTGGGGCGCTACTGCAGTTTAACCCATCTGACCCTATTATACAGGATGTTCTGCGACGTCTCACATCACTGACCGAAGCTGGGAAGGCAATCACCCTCTGTTGGATTCCGAACCACGTCGGCATTGTGGGTACTTAGACAGCTGATGCTGCCGCGAAACGTGCCGCCCAAGCCCCATACCGGCGGGCTATGCCGCTCCCTACGAGGGAATATTACCATTTAATCACGACTTTTGTTTTTAAAAAAATGGCAAAATAGCTCGAACAGTTTGCTGGACAACAAACTACGGACTATCAAGCCATGCCTTGCAGAGTGGACCTCGTCCTATCGTAGGATGAAGCGAGACGAGGTCGTGCTCTGCCGCCTTCGGCTTGGGCACACTCATCCAACACACCACCTGTGGAGAGAATAGGCCAAACTGTCCTCGATGTCACGCACCACTGTCTGTGTATCACGTTTTGATCTGCTTGCCGACGACCGAAGACGGTTCTTTGGAGTCGCACAGTCGCTGTCACTCCGCGACCTTCTTGGTGACCATTCGCGCGCGGTAACTTCTGGACAACTGTTTCGCTTTTTATCGGATGTTGCCTTCAAAGCGATTTACACACCTCACTGACGTGTAGCACCATACGCTCGGAACCGTGGCATGTCGCTCCAACTGATTTTCGCTTGCACTTGCTCTTGCTGTTTCACCTTTTCACTGATGCTACTCCCGTTTCACTGTTCCACTGATGTTTGCTCGCGCTTGCTCTTTCTGTTTCACTGATGCTACTCCCGTTTCACTGTTCCACTGATGTTTGCTCGCGCTTGCTCTTTCTGCTTCACTGTTTCACTGATGTTACTTCCGTTTCACTGTTCCACTGATGTTTGCTCGCGCTTGCTCTTTCTGCTTCACTGTTTCACTGATGTTACTCCCGATTCACTGTTTCACTGATGTTTGCTTCCGCTTGCTCTTTCTCTTTCACTGTTTCACTGATATCTGCCCGCATTCTGAATGCTCGCATTCTCTTGGCACCATTCATCCTAAGCTGTCAATCTAACATTGATATGGGCGCTGTATGACCGAAGCAGTCGAAGCGCCCCTAAGCTCAAATAAGCAACCAACCAAGGGTTTTGTCCAACATTCTCAACAAATTTACTGGTGCCTTCTGATGACGGTACTCTTAACAATTACAATAATGTTTTACATCTGGAATGAGGCTGTGCTACATGCCTGTGCCCTGTATGTTGTACTTGGAAATATGCACTTTCTGTTTGTGTTGCTGGATCCTGATGTCTATTTCGTTGTTTACACTCCCACGTTTATATGCGGCGTGGCACCTTGCTTCTTTTGGAATTTGCGTGTAATTTTCACGCAAATCAAATTGTTTGCAATGATTGGCTCCACTATCCAAATAGTAAGGGCATGCAGGTATATCAGAGCTTAATAACAATAGGGACTAGTTACTATTCGCTTTGGTTTCCATTTGCAGTTGAATGCGTGAGTTTAAGCGTGCACTGATCATGAGACAGCTGTCTATTTTCTGTAATTGCACATTCAATATTCAACGGCATTGCTCTGCATTTACTACCTGGAAAATCAAAGCTTTCGTATTAGCTCAGTGAAAGACTTAAGACGTTCAAAATCAGAACGGCAACATACACGAGATGATAGGCGGAACGAGCCTCTTCAAGAAATAGCCGTGAGGTGATTAGCATCCACAGCATTTATTTTTCAGCGGCGAATTATAACTCAGCAACTGACGTGATTCATCTTAGTCCTTGGCTGCCATTGATGCGTAGCTCACAAACGCAGTTCGCATTCACGTTATGGAATTAACATTTCACTTTTCTTCAAGAAGTTTGCTTAAGATACAGAACACGTTTTGAAGACGAAATCAATTCATGCCCGCCCCTCCAATGAAAGCAATCTTAATTGACTAGATATTGGCTTAAAGCTACCTCAAAGTTTAATTATGCATTATTAGGAATAACATAGAAAGTACGATGCATCAAAAGCCATGTAAATTATTCATGCATGTATTGGAAAATAAATTGCCTTTCCGATTTCTATAAACTTGTAGTCCCTTCATCTGGGAAGAGACAACGCAAATGTAAAGTATCCTTGACCAAGATATGCTGTGGTCAAGTATTCATTTATCGTGTGCCGGTGCCCTATCCTGCAACACCGCTTGAGCTGCAAATGGATGTTAGCCATTTCCGGATACCAGGAAATGAGCTTCCTGGTGAGGAATATAACAAATGCCAGAATGTACCTGGATTTCCTCAATAACTGAAGCTTACGTAGCATGTGCTGTTTGTCTGAAGCAATAAAAACAGCAATGATGTCTGAAATTATACTGCCCAATGCCAGCGCCAATCGTACCTACAGCATGCAAATGCAACAACAATTTTGTCTATATGTCTGAATATGGTTCATCATGTTTGTGCACGTTTTGACTTTGTGGTCTAAGCAAAATGATTGTCCCCGGATGAATTCCCCCCAAGAAAATCCTAATCCTAATCCTAATCTTGGGGCGTATTAGGAGACGTCAGATAAGCACCGCAGCCGGGCAGCCCGCCTCCCTGATGGGTGGCAAGATTTGGCCGCCAGTTCTCCCCATGGCAGCCCGCCTTCCTGATGGGTGACCAGTTCTCCCCACGGCAGGCGATGCCCAGACGCAGCTCGTCCGTGTGACTGCGACCGACGGCTGCTCATTCTCGCCCGTAAACTACAATACCTAGCTCTCTCTCCCTCTCTCTTTATCACTCTCTCTCTCCCTCTCTCTCTCCATCTCTCTCTCTCTCTTTCCCTCTCTCTCTCTCTCTCTCTCTTTCTCTTTCGCTCTCCCTCTTGCTCTCTCTCTTGCTCTCTCTCCCTCTCTCTCCCTCTCTCTCTGTCTCTCTCACTGCCACGGAATTCACGCCGAGCCGGAAGCATAGACGGCGCTGACTTCGTCGGGCATAATTCGCCTCAGAACACAGGCTTTGGTGCCACCAGACGGGATGCGATCCACTCCATCTGTCATTCGGCCAGACCTTTGTTCCCGTACAGCGACATCCACTCAATTTATGCACTCCTGTCATGGCGCGCAATCTGGCAACAAGCATATGTTGAACTTTGTGTCTGACTAGAGCCCAAACTGTGTCAGCTGTCGCGGCTCTGTAGTGATTGATCATGTAGTGATTGATCGAGTGATCAATTCGGATTCATGGTGCCCTGAAATTGCAACTGGTTGGTTGACACCCATGTCAGAAGCATGCAGAGGACGTGCATGAATGTGTTGTAAAGTGGCTCACAAGTGACAGGAAAAGCGCGTGCTGGGATACGAGCTAAGAAAAATTGCGAATAAATATAGTTTGCACGATGAGAAATGTACAGAAATAACACCTACACATAGCTGCCCCAAGAAGTTCAAGACAATCTATGCATAACTGACCAGCAAAGGGCATTTTTCATACAAATTACAAAGCAAGGCATATTTTCCATAAACATAATAAGAGCAATGAACTGCAAGGGACAGTGAAACCAACGTGGAAGGCATATTCATTGCGATCGAGTCGGTGGACGAGTATTTGCGGTTTCCAGCTCGGCAAATCTTCAACGTCGCGAGACAAGCAGCATGTGATCTGATGTCAAAAGGTAATGTGCATTTTACAGTTAATGGGTGTTTGGTAATGCCCAGACAGCACAAAGTCAGGTTACGTCATTTGCAACATACTCTACCTCGATGAACTTTTGGTATGTACGTATTATCACCAAAAAAGCGGGCTCCTCTTGGATGACTGGCTAGATGAGAGATTCATAAATCGCAAACCTTTCACCTAACAGTGAAAGAACGGCCAAGCATATCGGATTCAGAGACACAAAAACGCGCTCAAGTGGAAGCACAGTCTGTGCTTACAAAGTACATCGCGAGTTCGTGACAATGCATTTCGTTGTGTCAGTCAATTGCTTTCCAAAACGTCGTGGTGAGGCATTTGTCCGAAGATGAAAGAGAGGGAAATGTCTTTCCACAAGTGTTATACTCTATCGAGTTGACTTGTGAATGAGAGCGCAGACCGCACCCTCCAGAGGCCATATAAATATAGGCTATCTTAAAGCATGCTGCAGCCGATGAGTCGCTCAGTAAAATTACTACACTTAGGACATATAAGTGATTTGGGACACATCAGTGATCTAGTGTGTATTACAGTGGCCTAACCCGTTAAGGACCAGTGGCCTAACCCGTTAAGGACCAGTGGGACCCTTTGGTGCCATGTGTTCAGAGCGGATTATGAGGAAGTGTTCCTATGGTGAGAACCGGCTTCATGACATTCCTACGTTGACGAAACTTTGACCGTATTGGCAGCCGCTTATCAGTTTGTGGGAAGGGTGGGGTGGTATTCGCTGGAGCCGAAAGTTGGCAGAAGTATTGATGTCAGAGGTTACCCATGATATTTGCTATTTTTGTTTATTCTTTCCGGGGATGTGATTTATTATTGACAGTGCTCATGTCAGTGACAGTCGACACGACATATATGCGATACCAAATTGCATGACATACATAACAGGGCCAAGCTGGAGGCCGCCAAAGTTTGCCGACACTAAATGGGCCCCCTGGTCCTGAGCGCTGGCCGCGGGCGAGGATACTGGGCGCTCTGGAGGGAAGCGCAGTGCGCACGTGGGAGTGTGCTAGCTTCGTTTCTTTGGTAAACAATTTGGTGCTAGTGCTCACAGGAATCGCCGAGTTCAGCGTTATGTCATGAACAACGAAACGGTGTGTATTTGCGAGCGAATAGACCGAGATGCTCGGTGACATCTATCTGGAAGATGAAGATGGCAAGATGAAGACTGTCATAAACGTGCCACCTGACCAATCCAAGTGATGCAGACGAGCTGAATGACGATGCTACTGGACCACCAGAAGTGCACGACGTTCCTAGCACCCTGGAAGTGCATATCAATCTTCACCTGAATGAATCAGAACAGACAGACTCTGAAAGTCAAACGTCAGGAGCAAGGAGCAAAGAGGCGACACAAGGAGAAAAAACATGCCAGCTTGGCGGCATGCCTTACCCGATTGCACTAGATGGGAGAAAGTGTGCAATTTGACTCGATGCACCTCCCGCCGAAACATCACTAAATAGATGTACACCAGAGGAGATCGTGGAAGAGCTGTTGACTCTGGATATATTCCAACAAATGCAGTCGAAGCCTCTGCGGTACTCTTTACATGTGAAAATGACCCACTCTTCTCGATAGATGACAGCGATCTGAAGAAGTTCACCGGAATTATCATCATCTCTGGCTTTGTCACGCTGCCAGACAAAAAAGTACTGGTCAGGGGTAGATGATCTATCCCATGACATGATCTATCCCATGATCCGGAAGGCTATGCGACGCAGCAAATGCATGCAAATAAAAAAAGTATCTTCAACTGCAGGACATCTCGAGGAAGCAGACAAGCACGGATTGAGCTTACAAAGTCCGGCCATTGATTGATATGCTGAATGAGTCGTTCCGAAAGTTTGGCATTGATCAGGACAAACTCGCTGTGGACGAGATGATCGTCCACTACGGTGGAAGTCACGGGCTGAAGCAATTCATCCACGCGAAGCCCATCCGTTTCGATTGCAAAGTGTGGGCTTTGTGCGGAGAAGATATACTGTGGAAATGAGCAGCGCCCTCAGTTTCAGGACATGCCTATGGGAACAAGTGTGGTGTTCGACATGATAAGCTTAGTTTGAGACCCAAGAGGTAACGAGGTTTACTTTGACAATGTATTTACGCGTCGGGCGCTGTTCACGGAGCTCAGAAGTCTTGGCATCGATCCCACCAGTACTGTGGGGGAAAACCGAATGGAAAAATGCCGCATCAAACTAACCAAGATCCTTGAAAAGGAGAAACGAGGTGCGTTTGATTACCGGTTTGAAATGACTGAAGAAATCTTGGCAGTTTCTTGTCCAAGGTTGTCAGCGCAATGTAATAGATGAACATGCAAGATGACAAATCAGTCAAATTTCCTAACCAAAAACGTTTGACTGATTTAAAAAGATAATAACTGAAACAATGCTCGATGATCCTATTCTTTGTATTACTTCGAACCAGCGACCATTTGTTTGCCCCTCCCCACTCGCCAAACAGCAGCCGTCGTGCCGGGTCGAGCTCGCGCGTCGTGGCAACTGCGCGGAGCGTTCAGGACCAGTGGGGCCTTTTGGTACCGGTCCATATCTCGAAAACGGCTGAAGAAAAGTTCTTTCACACCACTGATCTTCTCGAAATATGCACAGGGAACCATCACTGCGCCTTGAAGATGAACCGCTATCTTTCTGGCAGCGATCACGAACATTGTAATTTCTGCCGGGCTCGTTTCGTCCGTTCATCCGAGTGAAGCTTTACTTGTGGCGCAATATTGTTGTTGTCTGAGCACCCACTGACAAGATGTCCGCTGGGATTGGGTGTATTCATGTCGGCCGATGCAGCCATAATATTTACATTATCATGCTGTCGCCGACGCAGCACCGGCTGAGATTACGCATTATGGGCGGATTTCTAAGGCAGGACCAGAATCATGCTACACCATTTGCTACGGGAGCAGATGGGACAAATGCAACCGTGCTCTGGATTGTTTGCTAAGGTAACCGCACTTGAGATACGCCACACGTCTGTTGACAAGGTAACCGCAAGAGCTATACTAAACGTCTGTTGACAAGGTAACTGCTGCAGTAGCGTGGGATGAATGGCTGTTATGAAAAAGAAGCTCTGCGGTTACCTATGGTGGGCTACCTATGAGTTGATATGGTGCCACACGGATTCGTTGTACCATGGCGGCAGGCTAAGCTATGCAGCGCTGGTTGGCTGCTAGAAGAAGAGCTGGCATTATGCCCCGGAGGGTTTGTTGCCAGGCGAAAGGCTTACGTTACGCTGTGTGGCTGCTGTGCCAGGTCAACATTGGGGGCGATGGTGTGTGGATAAGTTGACGTGACCCTGAGCACCACACCCCTCGCGCTGGCACGGCCACCCTGTCCGACAGGTCCCACAGCTCTCATTAATTGCGCGCCTCGTGTTTACCTATCCCAGGATAGCGGCGGCCGTCATTTTCCGGGCGTGAATCACGCGGCCCGGACAACAGCGCACACCGCGAGCAGGCAGCTGTGTGAACGCTGTGTGAACGCCGTGTGACTGCCGTGTGACTATCATATGACTGCCGTGTGAATATCGTGTGAACTCCCTGTAACTGCCGTGTGAACGCCATGTGAACGCCGTGTGAACGCCATGTGAACGCCGTGTGAACGCCGTGTGAACGCCGTGTGAACGCCGTGTGAACGCCGTGTGAACGCCGTGTGAACGCCGTGTGAACGCCGTGTGACTGCCGGCCAGGCGTGCCAGCCTCTCAGTGCGCCGTAACCTTATCACAGCTGACCGTGGCGCCGCTGTCGTGCCCGTTGTATTGGCATTGGCTACCGGGTACGTTTTCTGGAACACTGGCCGGCCAAGGAGTGTGGCCAGGGTCCGTCGTCAGCACCGCACCGAACCGCACCGAAAGTCAATGTGGGTGTATCGTGACGTAACAGGGGGGTGGGGGTCGGAGGTCCCCGACATGCATTCAACCGCAACAAGAGATCGGGAACAGTGAGTAACCTCGTGCGGTTCGTCACCGAGGCTTCTGTGGGTTGCCGGGTTTCGTGGAGGTGGATTTTTAGAGAGTTTGGCAGTGTATGCGGTGCTGAAATATATCTCGCCGTGTTGCCGAGCGAGCTTTGACAGTGAAGAATGCCCGGGCTGGTTGCGATGTTGGCAGAACGTTCATCGCTGGCTCCGCCACCAGCGAAGATACAGCTAACGAATCCTGAAGGACGTGCCGACCGACGAGCGGTGTGATGATTCAAAAACACGTCAACCACTTTGCTATGTGTATTTCGGAGGATTTCCCAAATATATGCTTTGCGTTAATAATCTTATGCTGATAAATTCAATCTGGTTAAATTACTGAATTGCAAAATATCCATTAAAAAATAATTTTGTTCATTTACCTAGTATTTTACGGAAAGCTTCGCAATGACTGGGCTTGGGCAACCAATCGCTTTAATCGTGAACAATAGTGGAATCCTTTTAAGTTGTTTTCTCAATGCTATGCTGGGCTATACTTGGAATTAGTCGACCATGAATGATCCATTCAGCGATCTGCGGCGTAGGAGTGGCGGAAGTGAGTGTATATTTACATCGGATTCATTTATGTGAATTGCTAAACCAAGCTGAAGTAAGTCATTGTTACGAATATCAATAACTGGCATCAAAACAGATTTTACAAATGTTCTAATCGTCAATGTAGCTCTTTAGTTTCTCAGTGGGGCATTGACGTCAGCAGCAAACCTTTTACTCCATTTCCTGCTCACCCTGAAAGAGACCTTGGCAAGTGTAAGCAATACAATCACTTAGGTTCTCTAGTTAATGTCCTTTCAACATGTTTGGTAGAGGACGATCAAATATCTTTGAACTTATAAATTGTAGCAGCCAAATATGCTACGATATGACCAAAATAATTTCGGCCATGGCTCCAGAAGTTCTCTCTTGGTGTGGCTTTTGAGCCAAGTGGAAGCATTCTTCAAGGCTACTTATGTGGAAAAGATGGATAGGAAAAGTCACAACATTTCCTAAGCTCTACTAAACCTCCACCTCGGACTCATCCTCCTACCCTACGCTACTCACTCCCTTGCACATCTTCTATTCAACCGGAACCAGCGAATATCACCACACGGTGGCAGGCTGGCAAAATTCACCCACACACATTTCAGATAATGGATCCAAGCAGCCACTAGTTGCAAAAAAATAGAGTCAAGGGAGGGCACCAACAAAAGGGGTCCCTGAGGCACCTGTAGGGGGCACCTCCATGAAGAGTCCCTGGGACAACGGAGGGTCTCAAGCCTACATGAAGGGCGCCTGGGCCGATGGAGGAACCACAAGACGATGTGAAAGCCCCCTGGGCTGACGGGGCTTCCTGGGCACATGAAGTGGTCTGAGCGGATATGTAGGGTCTGACCTGATGGAGCTGGATCCGATTCGTTCGAAACGCCATTAGCATGATATAGAGGGCCCCTACAAATAAAGAGGGACCCTGAGTCAAAGAAGAGTGCCCTGGGTCGACGGAGATGAACCCTAGTCACCAGATAGGCTACAAGGCTAATAGAGAAGGCTCCGAGCTTCGATGAAGAGCCCCTGTGCCGTAAATGTAAGAATTAGTTTTTCCTTAACCCTACTGAGCAACTCAAAAACATCTTCCTGGATCTACCAATGTATCCAATTTGCATTGGTAGAATGAACTTGTTCAAAACCAGACTTGGTCTGAGTACATAATGCTTGACTTGCTTTGGACTCATGAGTATGCTCATGTTCCTCCTCATAATAGGTAGGGAAGTGCGAAAGAAGTTTGGTAAGGAAGTGGATCCCTTGTATATTTGGTTAAAATCAAAGGACTGTGTTTTCAATGAATTTCTCTCAATGGTGTGCTGTGTATCGGTAAAATGGATAAGTTTAGTCATTCCAATATTATTGAATATTGATTCAAACTACACAATTTTCGTGCGAAAAGCACTGATGTAAAACTCATGTTATGTAGGAACAACTCCACGTTTCAAGTTTGCTTCATGTTTACCAGGTAGATAACATCAGCTTTCCCTTCAAGTAAGGATAATAAATGGAACAATGTTCGTCATTGAAAAAATGGATATAAATGGGTGATGAGCATACAATAATTTCTTTATGTATATTTGGGGAGAGGATTCTAAAATAAATCGTGAAACCACTGTGTATTCGAAACATTTACTACGATGTGTCAGACGTTTCAGGTGTATCTACTTTGCTTCATTGCATTGCTGTTCTTTCCTACTGCACTTAAATACTAATTGAACATTTAATGCCATTCTAGATCATTCTTTGTGCTTTTGTGTGCCGTTCGAAATTTTTGTATATACGAGTATAGTGCAATAATAGATGTTTCATCTTCCATCGATTATTATTTGATAATTTTATCGCCTTTCTAGGAATCACAATACAAAATGATACTAGTGATGCTATCAACTCGGCTATTCATTTGTACGAAGAACGGGCCAAGATGAGCTAAAACTGACCTGGAAAAATAGGATTTTCTTTCTTGCACTAATGAATAACATGGATCTTACGTCGGGCATGTACAAGCAGGCAAATGTGTTCACTTCTATGCTCTGCATGGCCATACCCCGGTGTTAAAAGTGGTGGACCACCCATGCACAGCAGATACTGCGTGGATCTGTATCACTGGTGATCTGTATCACTGTATCACTCTTTTGCTGGTGTGTTTACCAACGTGAAAAATGTAGCCTGTACATGGGCCCGGTGAATGAGAACGACCACGATGTGCCTTTGTCGGTCGTTTTCGAGAAGCGTATCCGATAGTACAACGGGTTAAAAAAAATCCACTGTTTCGTTGCCGCCCTCAGTCGCGAGTGTACATGGCACGGGGCACGTGGCACATGGTACGTGGCAAGTGTAAAAGCAACGTTTGCACCGACGCGCTTCGTCATCGATCTGGCTTCACAATGGTGTTTGTTTCGTGTCGACCCGTTCACTGGTTGTTGGTTACTTATTGCTCATCCAAGTGAACCCGCCTCGACGCATTCACATTTGTTAAATTACGTTGAAATAAATGGATGCTTCTATTGCTAAACGAATCAGCAACGGTTGATATGCCTGGAGCCAACTCTCCTGCTGTCTGTGTAGAGCTCACGTGCCACGTGCTGGCGGAATCGCATCGAAACCGTGACCGGCAGATGGCCGGTACTGCTGACTTCCACGTCTTAATTCAGTGTTGTCATCTAATTCTCGACGGCTGCCAGGTGAGCGTCGTTGGGCTTCAATAATTCATCGGTGTTTTTGTTGAGGCATTTCCAACTCCATGTTAAGTTAATTGGGTCGTCGGCCGTCCACTTCTAGCGTGTCACGCTTTCGCAACCTCCGTTGGCATGGCGGGACCGGCAACAAGCACCGATCCGATATGTCCTCAACCGATAACCCCCACCCCTCAGAAAACAGCCCGCACCCAGGTTTCGTTTCCGGTGCATAAGTGACAAAAACCTTGTTTGCCAAGTCTCCTATAGCAATATTATCTGGGGTTTTCTGCGATTTGTTTGTCATGCAAAGTTTGTGTTGTTGCTACTTTCTGTATAACCATTCTATTCGACTCTTGCATCTGTGATATCGTGCTTGTGGCGCCCGTCATATCGTACTTGTGGCGCCCGTCATATCGTGCTTGTGGCGCCCGTCATATGGTACTTGTGGCGCCCGTCATATCGTACTTGTGGCGCCCGTCATATCGTACTTGTGGCGCCCGTCATATCGTACTTGTGGCGCCCGTCATATCGTACTTGTGGCGCCCGTCATATCGTACTTGTGGCCCACGTCATATCGTGCTTGTGGCGCCCGTCATATCGTACTTGTGGCGCCCGTCATATCGTACTTGTGGCGCCCGTCATATCGTACTTGTGGCGCCCGTCATATCGTACTTGTGGCGCCCGTCATATCGTACTTGTGGCGCCCGTCATATCGTACTTGTGGCGCCCGTCATATGGTACTTGTGGCGCCCGTCATATCGTACTTGTGGCCCACGTCATATCGTACTTGTGGCCCACGTCATATCGTGCTTGTGGCGCCCGTCATATCGTACTTGTGGCGCCCGTCATATCGTACTTGTGGCGCCCGTCATATCGTACTTGTGGCCCACGTCATATCGTGCTTGTGACCCACGCCCCTCGACATTAAGCATCACCATTGAAAACGAAACAAAAAATCACCATTTTTCACCTGGCTGCACTCCTATCAAAATGCGCTGTTCAGTGTGGATTACTGTGCACGCATCTCAATATTCAGTCTTGCATGTCGAGCTGTCAACATCACTGAAGTGTGAATTCCATTTGCTGAAATGAGACAGACAGGCAAACTTCAACGGCGGTACTACATCGCGGTATGTGGCGAGCGCGTCCCAAGTAATCATTTTCCTGTGTGGGTTGTCTGCTACCGTCGAGCAAGACTACACCTCTTAAACTTTAGAAGGCTATTTTTGTCCCAAACGGAACCAGAAATCGAACGAGCTGTTGGCACATAACAAGCGAGAGTTGCTGGATTCAAGTTGTTAAAACATATACATCGTGTGCCAGTGATGTGCCGCCTATTTACAAATTCGGATAATTATCATGAACCGAGTGTTTTGCGATACTCCATTAATGATAATCCTTATGGCTAGCGATGTCACTAAATGCAAGTATGCCAGTTCGGAACAATTATAAATGGTCGAAATAAAGATATATTTTCCATTCAGAACTCAGCTGAACTTGACCACCGAGGGTGAACAGGATTTTCGGATGCAGAATACGAAATATTTCCTCCTTATCCTTCCTTTCCATTATTTTCGTTGAGCTATATTGTTAGCAAGATGAACACATGCCGGCACGATCTTCAGCATTGTTCTGCCGAGTCGCTGCTTGTTTTCACAACTGAATGGTATGATCTGATGCGTTAGCTGTCTATGTATCGGCTAAACAGTTCTATAATTCTTTTTGCATTGGATGTAACCGTCATTGGCAATCGCCGCCGTGATGCTAGCGGTGGCATGTATATACCAGCCCAGTACTGATAGCAAGAAAACAGCTAAGGAGTTAATAACTATTAATAGCTATGTGGATCAATATATGCGTGCACTGCATAGTGGACATATAAGCAAGAAAATATGGATTGTGAATCATCTCTGGACATGCTTGCAATGTGAACTGTTCGGAAATGTCTTCTTTTTCTTCTTCAAAACCATTGAAATTTCTCAAATCCTTCTTGAGGCGACTGAACAGAAAGTTGGAGTGGCTTTAGCCACCCAAGGGTATACAAAACGACACTCCTTGCATGGAGCATTGATACCTGAGCGAGTTTCGTTATAGTCTCAGTCCTCAGAGACCTCAGAAATCTCAAAGATATCAAAGATCTGAAGTATCTCAGAGACCTCAGAGATCTCAAATATCCCAAAGATCTGAAGTATCTCAGAGACCTCAGAGACCTCAAGTATCCCAATGATCTGAAGAATATCAGACCTCAGATATCTAAAACATCTAAAATATATCAGATATATGAAACATTTCAAATATATCAGAGGTATCAAATATTTCAGAGACCACAGAGATCTCAAATATTTCAGAGACTATAGCCAGACAGGAACGGACCGCCAGAAGTTGAAGAGTTCCTGTTTGTTGAAGTATCTTGAAGTGAAGTTTGTTGACTGCGTTCTCGCTCTAGAAGGTAATTAGCTGTTTCCTTGCATCGTATATGTCTGAATGGGCTGTAACTAGATCGTGAACCTAATTCGCACAAATGGCCTGTTTGTCGCACTATTTAAAGACCAAAAGCCCGCAAGGAAACTGCATTACCTGGATTCGACAAGCCTGGTCACAAGCTATTGCCGACTTTTCTCCAGCCCCACTGGCTCGACGGGGTACATGCGTGCCGAGAGTAGAGCATTCTCGGACCAACACCACGTCCCACCCCACCCCAGGCCAGCCCGACATGTCACCATCTCCCACCTCACCCCTGGTCAGCCCCACATGTCACCACCTCCCACCCCACCCCTGGCCAGCCCCACATGTCACCACCTCCCACCCCACCCCTGGCCAGCCCGACATATCACCACCTCCCACCCCACCCCTGGCCAGCCCCACATGTGACCACATCCCACCCCACTCCAGGCCAGACCGACATGTCACCACCTCCCACCCCACCCCAGGCCAGCCCGACATGTCACCACCTCCCACCCCACCCCAGGCCAGCCCGACATGTCACCATCTCCCACCCCACCCCAGGCCAGCCCGACATGTCACCACCTCCCACCCCACCCCTGGCCAGCCCCACATGTCACCACCTCCCACCCCACTCCAGGCCAGCCCGACATGTCACCACGGCCCACCCCACCCCTGGCCAGCCCCACATGTCACCACGGCCCACCCCACCCCTGGCCAGACCGACATGTTCCACCCCCCCCCCCTGGCCAGCCCACATGTCACCACCTCCCACCCCACCCAGGCCAGCCCGACATATCACCACCTCCCACCCCACCCCAGGCCAGCCCACATGTCACCACTCCCACCCCACCCCGGCCAGCCCGACATGTCACCACGGCCCACCCCACCCAGGCCAGCCCGACATGTCCCCCCCCCCTGGTCAGCCCGACATGTCACCACCCCACCCCACCCATGGCCAGCCCGACATATCACCACGCCCACCCCACCCCTGGCCAGCCCGACATGTCACCACGGCCCACCCCACTCCAGGCCAGCCCGACATGTCACCATCTCCCACCCCACCCCTGGTCAGCCCCACATGTGACCACCTCCCACCCCACTCCAGGCCAGCCCGACATGTCACCATCTCCCACCCCACCCCAGGCCAGCCCCACATGTCACCACCTCCCACCCCACCCCAGGCCAGCCCCACATGTCACCACCTCCCACCCACCCCGGTCAGCCCACATGTCACCACCCCACCCACCCCGGCCAGCCCGACATGTCACCACGGCCCACCCCACCCTGGCCAGACCGACATGTTCCACCCCCCTGGTCAGCCCGACATGTCACCACGGCCCACCCCACCCCTGGTCAGCCCGACATATCACCACCTCCCACCCCACCCCTGTTCAGCCCGACATGTCACCACGGCCCACCCCACCCCTGTCCCGACATGTCACCACGCCCACCCTGGTCGCCCGACATGTCACCACCCCACCCCACCCCTGGTCAGCCCGACATGTCACCACGGCCCACCCCACCCCTGGCCAGCCCGACATGTCACCATCTCCCACCCCACCCCAGGCCAGCCCCACATGTCACCACGTCCCACCCCACCCCAGGCAAGTCCGACATGTCACCACGACCCACCCCCACCATGGGCCGGCCTCGCCCCCACCACGGGCCTGTCTGCCGGCCGCGAAGGTTCAAGGACCGCCGCCAACGGGACGCCACCTCCCGGCCAGGTCGCATACCTCCGGGCGGATGTCATACTGAAACCGGTCGCCGCTGACTCCGTTGGCAGCCGCTCAATGGGCCCGCCGTACGAGATTCCGCTGTCCGCCTATGTAAACAGCCGGCCGACGGGCCAACAGCGCGCCGCCCGAGTGTGCGGTCGCGGCGGGCCACCCGCCGTCGGCAGCGACGTCGGGCGGCCGAGGCGTCCGTCGGCGCCGACGAAAGGGGAGCCGTGGCGCCGGGCGGCCGCCGGTCTGTGCCGACGCGCTGGCACGCGCCCGCTGCCGGTGTAAGCGCGGTGGTGCGCTTGTCCGCGTGGGACGGGTGGGAGTGCTCGCGGCGGCCGACAGCACCGCTCCCATGTTCGCGCGCCCGTGTCGGTTGTCGGAGTTTCGCCTGGAGCGGCTGCACAAGGGTGATGCCAACCTGCGCGATCGGCCCCCGACGCGCAGAGGCCGCACTGGCTGCAAACCGACACGTCGGGATCGACAGAAACTAGCAGTACCATAGCGAATGCTGGCTCCACATTTTGGCTGCTGGATAGTGTCGACTGTCTGAGTGTGAAGTGTGATTTGTGTATGAAATGTTCTCGCCGTGTCTAGCCTGTCGGGCGCTAAGGTTAGCACATCGGTCTCTTGAACCTATGGCTTGGCACACCTCTTGCAGTGCACACATTGACGTACCCATCTGGCCACGTCATATTGCACAATATTCCGACGCGCTACGGCATGCAGTCGCATAGCCCACGAATCGCCACCTGTTCTCCTGCATCACGTTGGAGCAGTTCCAACATACGTGGGTCCTAATTACCACTGGGCCACTGGACAGCTGGCCCATTCCACGACAAATCGACAAGGGCCAAAATAACACCAAATATTAAATGTTTTGATGCAAATATTCGTGTGGTTATCTTATGCGCCGAATCCAGATGTGCCATTTTATAATTTCAGGTCAACGGTCATGGAGTTATAGCCTCGGGCATTTTTGAGATATCACCTAACAAGGGTGTCTTTTGAGGTCTTTGACTCAATGAAGAACAATCTGAAGTGCACAAAAGTATGTATATATACTACCATCAGACAAATAATTTGTGTGATATATATTATCTATACAGCAGAAGTATGAAAACTTTCGCACCGGCTTCTTAACCTTGCTGTCCTTCGTCGAAACATTGCGTCTTGGCAGGCAGCAGTGGGACGCAGTCATGTGTAGTGGACTTATCATCAAACACAAACGTTCCGCTTTCGGCCTCCGCCAATGCCACAACCTCCTCGGTGTGGCATGTGGCACGAAACCGTGATTGCATGATGCACTGTGAGGACTATCCTGGTAGTCGGCGGATGAACTTCGGAGGTTTCCTGCGGACAATCGGGGAAGAGGTGAGGTGATTTGTCCCAGATGATGAGATGGATAATACGATTGGCACAACATTGGATGAGCTAGACCGGTTATTTCAACTTTTTTTAAGATAGCTCATCTCGCATATTTTCCCATTGTTTGGTTCATTTTAGTCCATTGGTGTTGGTTTTAGCGGATCGATCAATATCTTGGTGCCGCATCGACCCCAAGTTTGGTGTTCGGACTCCAACTTGCCGTTTTGCCGCAGTCTGCGGTTTTCCTCTGGTATTCATCGTGGCAACATTCTGGAGTTACCTACCGCGCATCCAGTAGCTTTCTACCTCGACATGTTCCAGTGCATGTTATTTGGCCCAAAGAGCGCGTTTTTGCGAGGAACTGGATATGGGTAGTGACGGTATGGTTGCCCGTCCCCTGACTTGCTCCACCAGATTTTTGCCAAGTCGCTCGCCCTGCGAAATGACGCCCCCAAGTCGGTAAATGCATAACTCACACTCATCAGGTGTTCACTATACCTTGGCAGTGAATTGAGTGATTTCCGGCATAATAACACTCGATAAGAGCCTTACAATTTTAATCCAGATAATAAATAGTCGCAGCCACTGAACCATCTCGATACAACTGCAAATCAGCCGTCGCGTTTCCGGCATTCATTTATTTATGGTGACTGGTGGATCGCCAATGTCTGAACACTGGATATGACTGTGACTGAACACTGAACACTGACGGTTCACATTTCACCTGTTTCGAAGATAACTTCATCTCGTTTTTCCCATTATTTGGTTCATTTGAGGTCCATTGGTGTTGGTTTTGGCGGATCGATCAATATCTTGGGGTGCCGCGTCGACCCTAAAGTTTGCATGTTGACTTCCAAATCCATTTTTTTGGTGCAATCCAGCGGTTTTCACTTTGGTATCATCATAGGCAACATTCTGCAGACTTACACTTGCGACGTCACTGTCACCATGTGGTGCAAATTATGAGGTATGAGAGTCCGTCCTTGTTGGCCAAGAGTCTTCGAGTTGGCCGTACTTGATCTTTTGACCATTTTTGTGAGGCTTGAGGTGATGGAGAGTGCTGAATGGGTGGGAATGGACAGATGAGATCGCCATGATGCCACATCATCCTGAAAATGATGACTCCAAACTTAGCTCCAAAATCATCCCTCAAAAGATTTTCCTGACCCACAAAGGAAATTATCGCAAGATGCTTTGCAAAATATGCCATATGTTGGAGAACCTGGGCCAGTATTTCAAATACCATCCCAGGTTCGTCAACTCTTCCTACCCTGCTTTGTAACCTGCTACGTTTTTATGGTGATGGACGCTCACTGAAAATCCAGTTATGAACACTTGAAACATAAAGCCTAAAGTGCTCTGTCAATGCCAAGCCAAAGGAACGGCTGTTGCTGGATGGAACTTCACACAACAGGGACTGATGCTCGTTTTCCATTAATAACTAACCTACTGATTTTTGACAGGTGAATTCTAGCCACTCATGAGCTTGAAAGATTTGTTTATAACATTTTGGTATGTCCATAAAATTACCTTACACCGCATTGGCTTTCACCGCTCCCCTCTTCCCACCTTCCAATGCTACCTATGCATTCTTAACACTGGATCATATGGGTGACGTTGTTCATTATCGGTCCCCCTCCCCGCATAATGAATTACAGACATCCTTTGGTGTTAGAGACACCAAAGGAATTGTCTGTTTGGAGCCAATCAGCGCAAGAAGTGGGAAGAACTGGTCGCGCAGAGCCTCCTCCGGCGCTGAAAAGACAAATCCAGAGACCAGAAGGACACTGAGAGTTCTTGGTGGGCCAACCAAGACCATCAATCACAGGGTCTCGTTGCCCACGTAAGGCAGTGTACAGTTCTTGTTTACGTGAGAGAGGAAGGTGTGAGGGCAAAGTGGCATGCAGGATCACAGGGAGATGTGTTTAGTGGCCCGTATCGGCCCATGCGGCCATCAACTGCAGCAGAGGTCGAGTTACTTTTCACGGGGGCGGAACTCGAGAAGAATACAAGGCGATCAACCCACAGGGCAAGAGAAGGCTTTTTGTAGAGAAGTTGGACCAACTCTGGGACATTGGAGCCTGATGCTCTGGATGATCGAGGAACCGCGGCTGACCGCTCGACCAGAGCTGAAGATGAGCCCTATGGAGACCAGAAGGGTCCTGGCGTTTCGATGATTGGGCAAGACAAGATCTATGCTGGTGGCACATTTGGGGCGTGAGGAAAGAGGCAGTGAGGCGTGGGCCGCCCGGGGTCTTGAGGATGTCTGGACTGACAGTCTGAACCGCTGTATAACTGTTGAGATGTAATCGTTTGAGATGGGGTTGTATGTTGAAGGTCGATCTGTGTACAGTTGAAGATTGTGTGAACGTTACAGAGATTGAGATGGTGCGGCTGGGTTTGTTGAAGACTTGATGATGTTTGAATCGAGATCTGAGATGGGGACCGAGTTATTGAAATTTAACCTGGTGAAACGCGAACGTCGAGGCCGATAGTCTATTCACATGCCTTGTTTACGTCGACAAAGTGGGAAAGGTCTGAAAAGCCTGGGGAGCAAAACTTCATTACAGATGTGCACGGACTGCGGGCGACGCCGCGCTCCGTGGTCGGCGGCTTGAGGAGGACGTGCCCGTAGTTGCCTGGATGCGAGCACGCGACTGTCGGATCTCGTTGACGAGACCTCTGGTCCTTTTTGTTGATCGGTCCGTCCACGCACGCCTGGCTGAAGCGGCCGCCGCAGTGGTGCGAGGACGACGACTACGTGAAATTTGAACTTTGTCCGTGAGGTAGTCAATGATCTGCCGGCGGGGATCAGCATGCTGAAGGAGTTCGCTGGAATGGTCGGGACGAGTCCCGTTCCAGTGGTCGGCTGTTGAGAGCCACAGAGCGGATTACCGAAGTAGCAAGCTGCCATGAACGTGAAAAGCAATAGGTCTCGTCTCTGCATGACAGCAACACTGGGGCTTGCCACCGCTCGATGTGATTTGTTATCTCGATGTGATTTGTTAACACGATGTGATAAGTTATTTGGTATCTACTTCATGTTCGTTTAAATTGCCTGCAATTGTTTCGCCTATTGTCGAGCGCTCATTGATGCTCAGGTGTTCGTGTTCAGTCGCAGTCATATCTG
The DNA here is from genome assembly GCA_034440575.1 of Imbricaverruca yamaguchii. Lineage (NCBI taxonomy): Eukaryota > Metazoa > Arthropoda > Thecostraca > Neoverrucidae > Imbricaverruca > Imbricaverruca yamaguchii. The sequence continues at coordinate 1,413,967 of JAOTOL010001541.1, forward strand.
TGTTCAGTCATTGGCGATCCTACCAGTCACCATAAATAAATGAAAGGCGGAAACGCGACGGCTGTTTAGTTGTATCGAGATGGTTCGATGCTTTCGTCGGCATTGGGGGCACAGCCAAGCTTGCCGCGGCCCAAGAGAGCCTCAAACGTCCGCTTAAGAACCAGATGCTGACGGCGGAGGACATGTTCGAGTATCTGTCGCACAAGCTGTGTCAAATTAATATTTGCATCAGAGCAGGAGGCAACGGACTTCACGACCCACCTCACCGAGTGCTCCTCGAAAGCTATCACGGTGAAGGGAACACAGGTTCGCATCGGTGATTTACATCACAATAATAAATAGTTCATGAACTTTTTCACAAGTTTCACAAGTTCGCATCGGTGACTCACAGCACATTAATAAATAGTTCATGAACTTTTTACCGATGCAGGGCGTGTGCTAATGGTATTTTGGTGAAGTGAATCGTGTCAGTGGACGCGCTGATACAAATTGTGTTGATTAATATTATCGGAGTGACAAATCGGCAGTCTGAACTGAGATTCTGACAAGGATGATCTGCACATCTGTATATCGTTATATTGCATTGCATTATAACGCTGTACTGCGACATCTTATTGTATTGCATTGCATTGAGTAGTCATGTTCCTTTATTTTAGTACAACGATGTAGACAGCTCATACCCAACGCGAATTCCTTTCAGGCTCAATATGTGTCAATGATCGCGTTCGCGTCAAATTTGTCCCAAAACAGTTCAAGATGAATGCGATTACTGAGTCAGTGAGGTTCATCGATGTGTAGCATGTGTGTATGTAAGTGAATTATAACAGCCTGCCACCGTGTGGTGATTTCGGCTGTTTACGTCTTTGAAGTCGGTTGGAGGTGGTGGTCCGGACGGTGCCTGGTAGTGGTTGGTGGAGGGGGGTGGGGTCATCGCCTTTGGTATTAACATTGCAAACATACATGGTCATACACTGTTGGTTCTTTCTGTCAGTCTTTTTTTGTCTTTTATCTTGTTCTTTGTTGTTGTTGTTGTTGAGGTTTTTTTTCGGTTCTTTTTTTACTGTTTTCTTTCTTTTTGTTTGTTTGTTTGCTTTTTTTCCAATTCCTCTTTACGTTTGTTCAAGGTTCTGATGTCGGTCTGGCACCGGCCTCTTTCTATTTTTATTTTTTAATAATATAAACACATGTCATGGGCAGAGTTGGGAGAGACTGGGTTGAGGAGGTGTTCGGATATTTGTTCCTATGCTGTCTAGTGTCGAGTGGATTTGTTACGTGTTCTGGTTTTCATGGGTGTTGTGGTTGGTTTGTTCGTGGATGTAGTGCTTGGCTTGTTGGTTGCTCGTGTTATCGGTGCTTGGGTGGTTTGTGGAGTGGTTCCTGCGCTGTTTGAGCTAACGTCTTCTTCCTCTGAGTCTGTGCGTTGTCTGTGGTGAAGAAGGAGTCTGAAAAACTCCCCCTTGCGTGCTTGGGGTGGGTCTGGGGGGAGTGATAGGCGTGGTGGTTTGTATGCTTCGCGGTGTGGTAAGAGGGGAGGTGCCTGCGCTTGTGCCGTACATTTTGTTGTGGGTTCTGGCCGAATGACAATTGTAGGGTCTGTCTGGGTTTCCTGAGGGGTGACTGTAGGGTGAGTGTGTGTCTACGTGGGCCGGGCGGGGAGCATCGGGTACTGCTCGTCACCCCACTCCCGTGCCCGCGACGGGGCCACGCCCTCGATGTGGATGAGTCGAAGGATGTCCTTTTCCTTCCTCCACCGAGGGCAAGCCCCGTCCCGGGAGTGGTTCCCGCGGCAGCCCACGCATTTTCTAACCCCACTAGTGCACTCGATAGTGTAGTGTGGTTCGGTACAGAGGTCACATGTGGGGTTTGTGTGTTTGCAGCCCCCCCTCGTGTGACCATATCCTTGACAAAAGGAACAGCGACGAGGGAGGGGTGCACGTGGTGTTACTTTGTATGTGATGTAACCAGTTGTGACATGTGTGGGTTGCTGTTTGGATGTGAAAGTCAGGATGAGAATGTGAGTGTTTGGTTTGTTTGTGGGGGGGGGGGGGGCGGTATACCGAGGAGATCCCCTGGCTCGCAAACCTGCGAGCCAATTTCTCCTCAGGCATCCATTCCAACTCCCATGCATGTATTATCCCCTGAGATGTGTTGCGGTGTGTGTCTGGTGTTATGGTGACCTGTGTGTTTAAGAGGTGTGTGATCTACTTTAAGATGTGTGCGTCCGTGGTGTCGCAGGCCTGGATCAAGAGCTCCCCAGATTTTAGAGCTTGTGTCCGACGGGTGGCTTCAGTTTCCACCTCCCAAGGGTCGAGGCTGGTCATGGGCCGACCATCGACCCGGCGGCAGACATAGAAATCACCCGTCGGTTCGTCTGTTGTGGTGTAAGGCATGGTGCGCAGGAGTGTTCAGTGTGGGCCTTGGGTTTGGCGATGTTGTAGGAGAGAAAGGTGAACACTTTACAAATATCGGCGGTATTGGGGTTGGCGGCACCGCCGGACCAACCTGAAGTCAAGATGCAGATCCAGCGAAGATGATAGTCTGAGGCAGAGATGATAGAGGTGGCAGTGTAGGGTAGAGCTGAATCCGTGGTGCGGTATAGCCGGAGTGGTGGCAGCTGTTGGTCGGTGTCCTCCGTGCTTGGTGTCCTTGTCGCTGGACAGCTGGCGTTGGTGCGGCTTGTGCAGCACGCCTTCGGCGTAAATCAGGTCTTCTTATGTTGCCCCGTGCTAGTGCACGTAGGCAATGACCTCTGGGTCACATCCGTGGCGCCGAGGTCTCTTGGTGGTGTTCGGCCTCACGACGCACTGTGCAGCTGGTCCAGGCTTCAGCGCGAGTTTGCGATTTGCAAAATTCTTTGGCGCTCTTTGCTTGGTTGGCTTGTTGGTGTGAGAAATCGCGGATTGGGGGTTCATCGATATAACGGCAGGGGACATACTAGTGTCAAAGGCGAACATCCGTTCTGCGCATGCGCAATTTCTTGCGAAAATACTCTTGATTTTGTTCGCATAGTGGCGTTCTTCGCGCAATCATCGCCGCATGACATAGATTGTTTACGTTTTCGCCACATAATGAAGCTTGATGGCATCATATTCATTTTGTTGTAGACTATGTATATGGGAGTAGGTGATATTAGCTGTATCAGGATTTTAAAAAAACAGTGACACAAGCCATCATATTACATGTGATTTCATAGCAAGGGATGCCTGAGTGAGAAATGTACCTGACCATGTGTTTTTTAGTATATCAATTTTCCAACTAGCAAATTATACAGTGATAAATTTCCCCAAATACCACAATATCTCAGAATCATTATAGGAATATCTGAACATTTAAAATTGACCACACTCATTATTAAACTGGAGATGGGCAGCATTCATCATACAATCCTAGTATTTGAATGTTAGTTTGCTGGATAAGCATACCCTGTCTGGATACCTACATGTTCAAGTTCCGAAGCAGTGTTCAGATTTGTTTGATTTGGATGTCACATGCAAATGGTATGCCTAGGCTTGTCCTTTGTTTTGCAGGATTGTAGCAATATGGATACCTACACACCATGCCTGGTGACATTTTATATGAAACATTTGCTGCAAGAGTGCATAACTTCCAGTATTGCTGTACTTTAAGGCATTCACAGCACATGTTTTGGGTGTATTTTAACTCCATAAAGAAAACAGGATATATGTTTTGTTAGCTTCAGCAATATCAGTTTTTATTCTGCAAAATTTTGGAGCTTATTTGTTAATTTTCATTTTGTATGACCAATACATTATTCTGTAAATGCCTACATTTCAGGAGGTAGGCAATAAAGGGGCTTTGAGTTGGGTAACATTCCAAGAATAATTACATTAGGAATGAAGATAGAGCATAAATTAACCTAACTCAGCTTAACCTCTTGTCAGAAGAAGTAATCCTAAAAACTAAAGGTCTAAATGACAGCCAAGGTACCCTCAAGCCAAATCATCTAAAAATGTGTGTTTTTTAATGGTATTGTAGTTTAAGGCAACCATGACAAGCTTTGCACACATTTCACCTTTATGAAACACACAAAGAGTTAAGCTAAGCAAGGTAGCCTGTATGCTGGGTACATTTTCAATGTTTTTAACATTAAAAAAAATTGAGCTTTCTTCTTTTTTATAACTGTTCAGGCTAGGTTGGCTAGGTAAAATGGTTTAATATTTTTCATTTTCTTAATTTGCCTTTCTAAAAGGAGGATTAGGCCTGGATAGGTTACCTTAGGTTACATTATTAGGCTTGTTAGATTGTATGCTATTTTGTTTTTATCAGTCAATGTTATGATATCTCATTTTAACATGCATTTCACATTGTATTATCTGAATGGTAAAATACAATTTGTAAATTGTATATGCCTTCAGAATATACAATTTACAAATTGTAAATTGTATATTCTGAAGGCGATCCAGGGGGAGCATTTTTAGTTCCTACCATTCTTTGATCAAAATATTCAATTTCACATGCGACCACATCATATTTCCAGCGTTCCCCATGCTTAAGCTATAGGGAATTCCGCCGACAAGACAACTTTAGAACAAAATTGACGATTACTTACGACAATTATACTGGAGTCTAAGTGATATCAGCTGATACAGAAATCATGAATGTATCCATCACAGGTGGGGCAAAATCTGTAGATAGCATACTTTCTTTGTTTTTGACAATTATCTTCAAGATTTTGCATTAAGCGGCCGCGGCCACCATAAGACCCAATGGCATGCTTACAGTTCAAACATCCGCCGCTAGGTGTAAACGAAGCGCCACCAGTAGCGTGGCCGCGCACGTCCCCTATCGACAGGGATTGGAGGTGATAAAAACCCTTCAGTGTCGTCGTTTAAATATGATCGTACATGTTTTGTATGCCGTCATTGAGGCAGAAATGTACTGCATAAGGTGAAAATATGTCTTGTGCTTTTCTCCTTACAGGTGACGATCGAGGATGTCACAAATCACCATTCGTCGCTTATGAATTTCCGAAATATCATTGTGACTGTCTCAAGGGTGAAGCTAAGTCCCGTTATCTTTAGTCACAAGCTCACGAATCGAAATTTTGTGAAAAAACGTGAACACCGAAAATGACACAAGATGCAGGGGATCATGACGAGTTGAGCGATATATAATTTAGTGCGTTTGGTGTTACTCTTCATTGAGTTCCAGGTCCCAAAAGATTTAGATAGGCTCTGAAAACATGTACCATGCTATAACTCCTCAATCGTTACTTCGATCTGTCCCAGGATTGGACAGCTAGATTATAGAGACAATTAACCCCATGTAAGTATTTTCATCGAGATATGGAGTGTAATTTGGCTCCTTCGCTTGTCAAGTTGTGGAATGGACCACCTACCATAATTCGGAGATATTTCTGCCTTGACCTCACAAGTTAGAACGCTCGTGCAGCATAACACTCAGTATCAGATGATTAACTTTCTGATCCCATCACGTGTCACGAGTTTCAAAATGCTTGTATTTCAGTAATAAACTGTTCTAAAATAAACTGCCCACGATAAACTAGCGCAAAAACAAACATGCATCCCTGGCTCTAAACGGATATGTAGGTTTTTAGGGGGCAAGCCCATTTTTTTCCGAAAGATAAGATATCGAACTTCATTTCTGCACTGTTTCAAATCGCATTGTGACTGGTCCGATAGTTCAAGTACGTTACTTGACCTTAGGTCACGATGTCACGAATTAAAATGTCCCGTAAACGAAAATTCCACAACAGCTAAACATGTAGTGGTTTATTGTGAGTTCAGCGACATATACTTTTGCACAATTCGGATTGTCCTTCATTGTATTAAGGACCTCAAAACACCCAGGTGACATGTCATAAATGCCAGAGGCTATAACTCCTTGCCCGTTGACCTGATCTTTCTAAAAATGGCATAGTTGGATTCGGCGCATCAGGTAATAACACAAATATTTTAATCAAAGTATACACTATTGTGTGTTGCGCCCTTGTCGATTTGTCGTGGAATGGGCCAGCTAAGACAGTTGCACGCAGTTCTCTAGCCACTGCGTGGTTAGTCACTCTCCATTCGGTCTTTGCCCGCAATGCTCTCTCCCTCCCTCTCTCCATATTTCTCTCTCCCTCCCTATCTGTCTGTCCGTCTGTCTCTCTGTACATCTGTCTGTCTGTCTGTCTGTCTGCATGCATGTCTGTCTGTCTCTTTCTCTCCCCCTCTCTCTCTTTCTCGCTCTCTCTTTCAAGTGTTGTGCTCCATATGCTATCGGGACCAGATGAGATAAATGCTGATAATCAGATGATATATGGTGAGATATATGATAACACAAATGATCAAATTTTCATAAGTACTCTTTTGCATTTTTATATACTCCATTTCAAATCGACAACCAGAAGTTTTATATAATCTGTTTATTAAGTGTATAAGTCTGAAGCAATAGTAATTTACACTGGCTCCCATGGGCCAGCTGTGCACTTTCCGAACGACGAGGCCATGCTGGAAATGCGACATATGGTCGCACCATGCGCACGCTGTTCTTTTAATAGAACAGCGGTGTCTATAATGGCTCACGTATTGAATACGATGCATCAGGGTCGTGCCTGGAGGTGCCTAGAAGTCACTTCCTGATAACATATTGTGACTTTTCAAGTGATTCATTGCCAATAAATCGACAGCCGAGTTAATGCAATGCCAGACAATGATAAATATGCTTCACTCCTGGAGGGGAGACACTGGAAAAGAGAATGCGGTACTCGAAGCATTCAACAGGTTGTCGTGAATATGTACCTACTAGGTGACATTGATGTACATGCAACGCGCATAAGGTGATAATACCAGCATTAAAGCGTGGCACATCAGAAGAGTTATATCAGTGTATATACATTGCCAGAGACACCGATAATTATTGCCTTAAATCCAGTAGAGGCTAATCCAATTGCGAAAGGATTGCAGATTGCTGAAGCCTCATCGTCCGTTTGCTTAGATACATTTGCTAACCGACATCCATCTGGAGAGGGAAGATCCACCTGCAGGACAAAGCTACCAAGTAGCTCCCTCAGACATTCTGCTGCTCTGGAGAAATCCTGCCGGTGCTCGCAGGTCTTTCGGTGTCGTTTATAGCTATCACATCTATTTACGCCATTCTGCCATGGACTCACGCGACTGCGACAATTGGCAAATCGTATAAACATCTGCACAGTAGCGTGCCACTCCCGATATAACCACTACACCGGTCTACTACTGCCAGAACACACTCAATAACTGACGTAACCACTGCGCCGATCTACTACCGCCGGAACACTATCGACAACTGACGTAACCACTGCACCGATCAAATATCGCCGGAACACTATCGACAACTGACGTAACCACTGCGTCGATCCAATACCGCCGGAACACTATCGACAACTGACGTAACCACTGCACCGGTCTACTACCGCCGGAACACTATCGACAACTGACGTAACCACTGCGCCGATCTACTACCGCCAGAACACTATCGACAACTGACGTAACCACTGCGCCGATCTGCTACCGCCGGAACACTATCGACAACTGACGTAACCACTGTACCGATCCAATACCGTCCGAACACATTCGACAGCTGAAACACATGACTGCCATATATCCGAACCCGTGTCCACGAACACCACAACTCACATAGAGATATGGCGTATCAAGTAGTATTGATTTTAAAGGGCAAAGGCTGGGAAAATTGGTCATATTGAGAGCTGGTTATTTATAATTCACCTCAACTTTTTGCCTTCGTCATGACTTCTAGTCAACACCCTCGTAACGCCAGAAACGGGGCTACATGAAGTCATCCGACAGACATTTCGACCCCAACTTTTGGAAAACGTTGGGGATAAATCTTTAGTTCGTGTGCTACTAATGCAATTTTTCGAACACCTCAACCAAATTCTAAACATAGCTGCATTGCAAAAAATAACATTCCATGCCCATGTCACATATCTACAAAACAATCATAAGAAGCCTCCACAGCAGTCCTTTATGTCTCCTGTTGGTAGGAGCGAAAGGAACAGCAATTATTTTCTGGATGATGTGGAGCGGGCTAATGTTCTTCAGAATTGTTTGTCGTATTCCAGTCATTGCAGTACACGAACGCACAGCCTAGACCTCTGGAATCTCTGGGAAGCCGGAGGTAACTGGTTCGATTCCCTGTGGTGCACGCCCTTCCTCCCAGGGTGAGAGACAGGCGACGCCACATAGTTCCGGCTGGCGCATTGTAAAGCAACGTAAACAAACAGAAAACTGTACCTCACAATTCACGCCATTGCTAGCCATTCCTATAGCTGCCTATGACCCTTGATTGACATCTTAAGGAGTGAAGTATACATACACAGCAAGGTGAGTGTCTCATATACCAGTGAGCTGGTATTGTAAATGAAAGGAAACGAAATTCTCATCTTTGGGATGACATAATTCGTCCGTACGCTTGACAAAACAGACACTGACACCAAAATCCATGTATCACAAGTTGCTTCAGTATCATAAGAATAATAATAATTTGTTTGAGAAGGCAAATCTACTGTACTTAACATAAAATTACGCCCATAGTTATATGGTTCTTTCCTCTGTTCAAACACTCAGTTTGATGTTTTGCGTGTGTCAGTGTCATAGAGGCCTTTCGGGAGAACCTAAGCACTGAGTAATTTTCGGAGCGTGACTGAATGTAATTCTAGAAAATGGAGAAAAACGTGAAATGTTCCTTTTTGGGTGGGTGTGGTGGTACGGATACCGAGTTTCTTGTTTGAAAAAGTCTTAAATACCATTCAGTGGAAAACAAATCCGTGTTTGCTATCATGTACGTAAAAGATCAGACAATAAGTGCTTCGAGTTTTCAGAGGAGGACGGAAACTGCCACAGACATTGATCTGAGACGATTGCCTGCGAATACGTTTCGCGGGCACGTGTGAAATAATAGCATGTGCGAAGTGCTATTATTTTCCTACGCACAATAGCACGTGTGAAGTGCTCAAAGCAAAGTCAACATCTTCTAGCACTTCTCCAACTTACCGTCAGAGCCGGATCAGTCGCAGTAGTATATGCACTTACTCAGCTCTCCTCAGCCAGGCGCGTGGAGTGTGGGTTTGTTGAGTGATTATGCCGTGCGGTATCCCATACAGGGTATCAGTGAGGTGGGTCGGGCCCGCTGATTATCCCATGCGGTATCCCACACAGAGTATCAGTGAAGTGGGTCGGGGCCCGCTGATTGTTTGTTTGTTTTTTATTGGTGGTTCACGACGCCCGCTGATTATGCCGTGCGATATTCCGCACAGGGTACCAGTGAGGTGGGTCGGGGCACGCTGATTATACCGCGCGGTATCCCACACAGGGTACCAGTGAGGTGGGTCGGGGCACGGTGATTGTGCCGTGCGGTATCCCACACAGGGTATCAGTGAGGTGGGTCGGGGCCCGCTGATTATGTCATGCGGTATCCCATACAGGGTATCAGTGAGGTGGGTCGGGCCCGCTGATTATGCTGTGCAGTATCCCACGCAGGGTATCAGTGAAGTGGGTCGGGGCCCGCTGATTGTTTTTTTTTTATTGGTGGTTCACGATGCCCGCTGATTATGCCGTGCGATATTCCACACAGGGTGACAGTGAGGTGGGTTGGGGCCCGCTGATTATACCGCGCGGTATCCCACTCAGGGTACCAGTAAAGTGGGTCGGGGCCAGCTGATCTACCTTCGGTGACGCTCTGGTACAGTGTCGGACGCCGGACACCGTCACGGGCGGCTACGCCTCATCATGCAGTGCGGTACCTTATCTGTCGAGCTGTCGCCGACTGGTGGTCAGCTGAGCACCAGCTGCGGTGGAATGCCGGCACACTGAACAGAGAACGATTCCCGGACTGCGACCGACGATACTTTTGGCCCAGGCGACCCGGATGTAGCTGATGAATTAACGGGTTCGATTTTCAGCAGCGCCTCCGCTAATGAAGTGGAGCAACGCTGGCAGTTTCCAGCTAAAAGTGAAGACATCGATCCGCAATGGCCAATTACCAATTAGACATTAGGAGCAAGAGCGGACCATGCAGTGGAAGGCAGCGTCAGTCCGCAAACATCAACACGCTATTTACTCCAGCCATCCCGACTCACTCGTACCTCGCATGGCTAATGGTCGTTCTGCCAAGATGACTTGCCCGAGTCTGCAGGCGGAGGTACAGGCTGGCTGAGGCCTCGATGGCGGGTGCGACTGTCAGCCGGTGCAGCACCACCGAGCAGATCCGCTGCGATCTGAGAGCCTCATTCAATTGAAACGGCGACTTTGGGCGACCGTCATGCTCGCCGCCCACTCTCCATCATCCAGTGCCTCACCACCATAGAAGAATGCCGACATCATACAGACTCGCGTATGTAGCGGCAAAATCAGCGCCCGTCTTCGGCCATCGCCTGATTCCAGACGTCCAGCACGTTCAGCGATAGCAATCCCACTGGTTAACAGGGTCTCGCGATCTGTGGTTATTGCCGTGTGACTCCTTCCAGCGAAGTCACAGCTGGGCGTGGCAGGCTTCAAGGGCACCTTGGCTGAATCTCTCCAGCAAATGGACATCATGCCGCTTGCCTTCATGAAATGTAATATTCAGATTCAGCATAAAATGGTGCCCGTGGTTGGCCCAGGACTTATTGATTTGGTGTATGATGACCTGAAAGAAAATCACATCGTACACACCCCATGACGGAGAGCTGCCACACACTAGTTATTTTGTGTTTTCATTTGTGACAGAGATTAGTCAAACCATTGGGATTCAGTACGTCTCCCACCCAGAGGTCGGAGTGAAATTCTGAAACCTATTATGATTTGGAATGAGGTGAAGGGTAGTCCACACTGATTGTACATCAGGGTGCGTAGCATCGTGCACCAGCTGGTCCTGTGCGTGGATATGCAAACGTTACGGCTCCGTCAGAATATCTAATTCATTGTCATTCAATTCTTCATTCCGTAGTCCATCCACCTCATGACCGCCCTGGTAGCTCAGTTTGTCAGATAACTCACCTGCACTGGTCTCCCCCATCCTGACAGGTTTCGAGTTTCTCCACGTACTCGTGATTAGCCACCGACTGGGAGGGCCATTTGGCAACTGGCCCGACAAGGCCGGAAACGAGCTACTGTGGCGACCGTGTCGGTGCATTGACGGCACGTTAACCCGAGCCGTATTTCCTGTCAAATCCTCCCACCCTGTCTCGGGGGGAGGGGAGGGAGGCGGTTGAAGACCCCCCTCTAAAATCCAAACTAAGCATCGCACGAGAACGAAAGAGGTGTCATCGGAAAGCGCTCGACGAGTAGGGTCCGGGTCCACCCCCAAAAAAACTTTCCCCCAAAAGTGACGTCACCAGGGGGGGGGGGGCTAGATTTTCACGACTTTTCACGACTTGCATTATGTTTTTTTACTCTGGGGAGTTCATTTTGGGGACATATGAAAAAACAAAATTTATTTGGAATGAGAAAAGGACGGCGAAATCGACCAGGGCTATAATATTTTTTTTTGGCCCCCACAAAATATTTTTTTCCTAATTTCAAAATTATCAGTTTTAAAGTTTTCTTTAATTTTCCTTCTCCAATGGATATAGCAGACCGAGAAATGTTGTTGGAAGTCAACTTGACCTAATAAAAAATGCTTACTTTAGCCAAAATCCTGTGTTTGAACTGCTATATGGCAAATACGCAAAATTTATATGTAGTCAAAAAAGAAAAAAAGAAAAAAAATTCAACTCATACGTTTGATTGCATCCGTAAAAATAAGCAAACGCTGAGAGTTTCATTAAAATATCTGTATCCGTTAAAGCGTGACGACTGGTTGATCTTTTTTGGAGGTGACCTCACTTGACCTTGACTAACTCGTTGACCCTAAATGACCTGACCTAAAAATTTTGAATCAGCATGGCAAATTGATGTGGGAAAGGTATGCAAATTTGGGCGCGCTACCGCGCGCCGTTCGTCTGCTATCCGCGAAAAACCTGGGGAGGGGGCGGTTGAAGACCCCCCGAGACGGGACGGATTAAGCTCTCCACCATAATTCCTCCGTTGAACTAGAATTCATGGATCGGGTGGTGGGGCCAGGGTTTAAACAACAAGCCTTGCTTGGCAATCGGACACTGGTCCATAAAGCCTCCCAACAAGAATTCGGACCAAGCTTCAAAAACAACAAAATATTGTCGAAGCGACCCAGCAAAGCATAGTCTCTGATTTACGTTAAAAATAGTGGACTAGCATGACCTCTGGGAAAGTGTTTCGCAACAAGGTGTGGAATTCATGATCAGTGCGGGGGGGGGGCTCGTTGGCGGGAGGAGGGAAGGATCAATGGAAGTGGGGTTCCATGTCGCTTAGTTCTCCAGATATTTCCAAACAAAAATAAAACAAAAGGAATCATGTGTGGGATAACCGCCCCAGTCAATGTCTGGTTGATGACGGCCTGATTAATAAACGACTGTCTCGGCCTAGCCGGCCACAATATCGCTCGGCAGGCCGTTGTTGAGTACGGCCATCGCCGACTATCACCAGCCGGCTGCACGTTGGCCAACGTCCGACCTCAGCTGGTGATGAGCTCGATAAGTCGTGGGTAAGATCATAGACATCGCCAGTTCGGTTGGAATCGGGTCACGCACTGCCACACCAAAAGGGATGGCCTGGTGGTCCGTGTGTTCCTGATGGGTCGAAGTTTTGCTTTCTCAACCTGAATGCTGACAAAAACAACAGCTTTACTCATCCCTTCAACAAACTGCACTTGAGAAAAACAAACTGTTTTCTGTGAAATAAGAGACCAGCCTTCCCATCCCACCCCATTTTTCCTTCCCCTCAACTATAAAAGATGGGGAGCTCCGTCCATCCTCCTGGAACCTTGAGAAGGTAATATTTTGAGTGATCCACTGCATGCATGGCATTAGCTGTATATACATACTGACCGTAGAATACCAGAAGGGGGGGGGGGGCAAAGGATACAATTGCCCTCTGACAGGTTGTGGGGCCCCAAGAATCGCGCCGGAGTGTGGAAATGTTGTGCCAGGGCTCTTGTTACGTTTGGAACCCCGAACGCTTGGAGCCCCCAACGCTTGGAGCCCCCAAAAATCACCCTTGGAGCCCCCAGCAGTCACACCGAGGCCCCTAACAATCACATGGGGCCCCAACAAGTCTTGTCGAGGATATACAATTTACGTTGGAGCCTCAGAAGTGACGTCGGAGTCCACACAAAAACAAAAATGTGAAACCCCAGAAGATCTGGTCGGAACCCTTCATAAATTCACTGTAGGCCCCAATATATTGCACCATGTCCCCGCAAATCACACTAGGGCCCAATAAAGTCCGACCTGTGCAACAAAAAATCGGCTGATGGCTCCAAAGAATCAAGCCGGGCCCGTGAAAATAACTCCGGAGGCCAAAAAGTCGCCCTGGGGCCTTGGAAACCATACTAGGGCACCAAAACGTCGGACCGGTGCAACTGAATATCATGCTGTGCCTCAAAAGTCGTGCTGGGGTCCAAAAAGCAACATCTTCCCCTGAAAAATGGCGATCCAAGAAGTCCCTGCGGCCCTTGGAATTGTGTTAAAAGCCTCCTAAAACGCATCAGGCACCGAAAAGAATGGCGTGCAAATATACATTTTTGTGAACAATAGCCACTAAGGAAAATCACAGCACTAATCCGGTGATATTTCACAAAAATGTGGGTAGGATGGGCCTTCTTCACATCCGTTTACCATCCCCCATTCTGACGCAAATCCTAGGTATGGCACATCATGCTGATTCCTAATACCACAGTTTTTCTACACCGCATGCATGTGTGATATGGTACATCTTTACGACTAGTGCAATCGGCTTCGCGAAGAAAGGAGTGAAGTACATTAATACAGTATAGAAACACTCAGGTACACAATGACGAACAGTGGTTTTCAGGATGTGTAGGGATCAGTATGCAAAGTGACATCAATCGGATGGCAGTCATTTGCATTTATGACAACGTTCCAGTTGACCAAGCTTGGGACCATTAACCTGTCATAAACTTGACCGGACTTGACCTCGGTTACCTGACATGACCTTGAAGCTATGTAGCGCAACAATATTCATCAAACAAATCGCTAGTGTTGCCAAGAACACTTAACTCTTGCCAATACACGGGAAGCGCATCAGCGCCGATTTTTGTGGTCTGGCGCCACGAAATATTATGACTTTAACGGCCTGTAACTCCAATGATTTTCGGACGATTTCCGTTTTTCGTGCTTTAAACGACGTGCCGGTCATTGCTAAGCACGTTTGCATAAAATAGCGTATATTGACCGGGAAAATCTAAAATTACGTACGAAAAGTTGGAGTGATGGGTGGATTCCCCCCCTTTCCAGGGCGCGTATTAAGACAATGAACGGAGGAGGGCATTATTTCCAAATAATGTTGTTTCCTAGCTTGATTCATGATCAGTAATAGCCGTTCCGGATATCTACTGTAATGACGAATTATAGGAAGCACTCCTTCACTATGTAGTAAACAGTGGTAAATGGAGTGATCCTCAAGGGAAAAGACAGATAGGAAATTCCTGAATCGCGCCCGGGCTTAAAAAAACATTGCTCCGGGTACCAAAAAAATCGTGCCTCAGTCAAATAAACCATGCTGAATCTCCTCAAAATAGTTCTGTGGCACGGAAAATTCAAGTCGAAGCTAAAAAAAACTTCGTGTCGAAGGCTGAAAAATATATACAACGGAGCCCAGGAAACCCACGCTGGGCCCCCAAAGATCACATTGCAGCCACAAATTGCTGTTAGAGCACCAAATAACCGTGACTAAGGCCTAAGTACAAATACGTGCGGCTCAGAAATCTTGCACAGGGCCCGTAAAAGTCGGGCAAGGATCACCAAAAAAATTGGAGTCTGGAGTCTCCAAAATTTGTGTCGGCGCTCCCACAGCTTCACATCGGAGCAAGCAAATAACTAGAGCGGGGTCCAGAAAACTCGCACCACAGAACGAAGAAAACCGCGCCTGAAATGGAACAAAAAACATTTCGGCACCCTGAAATGTACAGACATGTAGCATAGGCCCCGAAATGTAGCGCTGAAATCTTCAAAATTTGTATCATGGTGCCAAATGTTCAGGTCAGGAGCAACACAATTTCGTGTTGATAGCCATAAATATGCATAACAGAGCACTAGAACCACACCAGAAGCTTGAAAGCGCATCGTAGTCCATCAAACCCACCATGTTCCGTTAAAGAGAGACAGGTCTTTAGCACTGCGCCGGGCCCCAACATAAACACATCGAGAGCCTGAAAAGATGGAATCTCAAAACGCACCGTGACCTTCAATTCACACCGTGATCACAGAGGTGCATGAGGGCCTCACAAACAGACCCGGAACTGCAAAAGGCGGTGTGATCCCAGTGATGTACCAAAAGGAACAAGTGGGGAATTGCCCTCTGAACGGTGGTGGGACCAATAAATCGCGCCGGTGCTCGGAAGAATTGGCCCATGGCCCTACAAAATCACGTTGGGGCTATACAAATCTCACCGTGCTATCACAAGTCTCCGATTGTATCAAAACTGGACCCGTTTAAAAAAATAGTGGTCGAAATACATATATTTTTAATGAGGGTGGATGAGGCCCTCCTTATCAGTTTCCCTCCTCTGACGCAACTGCCCTAGGTACGGAACTGGTATCAGGCATGGTGGGCATTAAATTCACGGAATCCTTAATTGGAGGGGCTCAAATGTTTGACAACTAAACCTAAGCATGTCTCACTCAAAGTCTGCAGCGACACGACGTAATCCTAGACATAATTGGAAATGAATGGACGCTATCAAACATACCATCAATGCACTCAAATTAATGCCATTGGATTAGTTTACAGTCCAGACGGCATTCCACAACGCGAAAAGTAGCGAGCCGACCGGCCGGGCGCCACATGGTGGCTGCACTGATAACTCCGCTGGCGAGCCGCCACGGCCGAGGCGAGCTTGTAATGACATTATCGTCGGCAGCGATCCTCTCTCCGGCGATCGATGGGCGCCAGGAGCGGGCCGTCTGGGGGAGGCACTGGGCCGGCTGGGTTCCGCAGGTGGACTCGACGACGCCGCAAACGAAACTCAACTGGCTTTGTTCATTTTCTGTTGTTTATTTCGCGACAGATCACGTGCATCCTGCCTGCTGCAGACCGACAGGATTCCACCGGTGATCTTTCCCGAAGTCTCCTCGATTTTATTTTGCGCATCTGGTTTTGTTTGTCTGCCCGGCGGCAGCATGCGCCTCAAAGCCACCTGAGGAAGCGAGCGGCAGACGAGCTGACAGTCAACAGCCTGCGAGTCTCACGGGCTCCTCACGCGCGGTAGAGTGCGAGTGGGCTGAAGTTTTGCCAAATAGATAATACTGTGTTGCGTTCACAGACGCAATAAAAGGCATAGCTCATGTAGGGGTGGCGGCTCTGCCGTCGGTGAGGTATGGCGGTGTGGCGGGTTGGGTGCGGTGGTTTGTGTGTGTGTTGCCAGGGTGCTCGGCGTGTGGGAAAGATAATGGAAACATAACCCAACTGATTGGACTAATTGAAATGATTGTAGGCTTATTCAAGGTTTGATATAAACTAAAACTGAACTTTAACAAGGCTTAATCTGGGCTGATTATATACTTTACTCTCCACCTCTATTAAACTTTCCCCAACCTCGGCTGGCTTGGTGCTGTTTGAGCTACCGTCCCTGACACGAATTTATATGTGTTCGATGTCAACGTTTTGGTGGCACCATATAGGTAAGTGAGTGTCTTTAGCCAAATTAGAATTAATGCGTTACACTAGAGAATGAGTGAGAATGTAATTTGTCCGTGGTTTTAATGACTTGTCCCGAATAGAGTCTTTTTGGATGCTAATAGTAATATAATTGTGTGCAATGTATCGCAAGAAATAGGTGCCTGTGTTTATCCTGAAGTTGTTGCCGCTGGTACTTAAAGCTATCTAACACACATTTATTCTCCTCATTCACTCACATCCGCTCGTTCCATTCACTTTCTCCTTATTAGTTAATGCATTTCTTGGTCCCAAAATTGTGTTCCCGTCCCCCTCAGCGGTACACAGCCACATATACTGATAAACCACTGCTCTAATTTTGATGGTACGTTGGTCGAATATGTGAACCTTTCACTGCCAATCATAGCTGACCTCGCTATTATTGGCAGCGTTTCTCACCTCGACAACGTCTTAACTGGAACGACGGGGCTCATCGTACTGGCTCCGAGGGCTTACGAAAAGTGCTCTGATGTCTTTAACCAGCCTACCTAACCTTAAAAGAGCCGATGCTGCGCCGGACCTTATTCGCCGTAGAAGTGCGAACAGGCCAATGTGTCCACGGGTGGGCACGGGTCCCTACCACGTTGGGCACGTCCCCTGGACGTCTATATAACCTAGCCGGCCCTACCCTTTCAGCCCCGGGGCTTACGGCACGTCAAATATGTCTGTACGTTCCACCGAACCACTGTACACTCACATCGCCTGCGATGTACGGAGGATCGGCGGAGGTGAATTATACTACGAATACATTTCAAGATGAAGTAAATGATCCGTAGGACGTTCACTAAACTCTGCCTGGTAGTATAATTTCGTCAACCATCCTGTCTGAGATGGGCTGTTACCATGTCTCAATTTCATCCTCCCTCCCCCAACTGAAATTTAGTCCAGCGCCGAATCTCGTTCAGATAGAGCAGCGACCATGAATGCTGAGGAAGTGTCCTAGAAAGCTTTGTTTTTGTGAGACAGAACTGCACCCAGGACTAATTGAGGGTAATGAACCTATTTAACTGTGAAACGTTCACCGGTGGGACAGCCAGATCTGGAAAGGATGCATGAAATGCGTAGCAGAAGCTAAGTAAAAACATTGGCGCAATTAGGAATTTCGTAAGCGGGCGGCCGACGAAAGAATTGAATGAAGAAAAGAATTGAGAGGATTTTTTTGGTGCTCTTTGCGCGCCGAAAATGTAGGTTTTTGTGCAGAGAAATCTCAAAGTTTCTTCTTTTCATCTAGATTATTTTGTATTCCTAGGGGAGGGGGAGGGTACCGGGGGGGGGGGGAGTATCCACCCTTGCTGTGCCACTGGTCTGAAAGCATTAACTACAACACAACTGGCAACACACAAAAAAGAAACGAAGACTTCAGCAAAAATCACTAATATGGCTGGGGAACAACGACGTGGTCTGGCGATCTCACAAGACCTGAACATTTTGTTCTAAAGTGAAAGTTCAGTGTTACCGTAGACGCGTTTCATGGGCCAGGCAAAAAATGGTTGGGGGAACACTGAGCACTCGGATGGCGAGAGTTCACACTTGAGATCTCAGAAGCAGACAACACAATATTCACATGCTAGGGGAGGTACTCTGTGAACTGATGCCAGCCATGAGGAGAAGCTGCGTAGACCTGAGTGAACTAAGGCCAGGCGCGCAAAATCCGTCCGTCTAGGATTCAGACCTTACCTGACCATCGATTAACGTCAGATAACCCTTGCTTAACAACATCATTTTGTTTTGTGTTTTTGCTTTTTTTCTCCTCGATTCAGGTTGAACTGACATATGCCCCTTATGCAAGCAATCCGGTGTTCTGGGTATCTTCCGAAAGAGTTCTGCCGGGATCCGTTAAATAATTCACGGATGAGGGACACCACCGAAAAGATCAGGATTGAAAGACTCTCATTCTTGCTTTGATTTCCCCGAGGCCATCTATGCTGTGGATCACATCGCTCTCACTTAGCCATTTCGCATGAATTTGACATATATCACATCACATCACTTATCCGATAGACGCATCACACCAATTTGTCGTATGTCACCTCACATCACTTATCCGATAGACGCATCACACCAATTTACCATATGCAACATCACCCCAAGTTGACATATGCCACATCACATCAACTATGACAGCCATATCACATCACTTATCACGTAATGGATCGCCCACCATCACACATACTAGTCTCCCATCAAGCTATGCCAGGATATTTGGAAATGGTCCCAGAAGAGAACCACCTGACGAACTGTTCTCCGAAAAAGCTGACTCGATATCACATGATAAGCATCCATGCTAATCTCAGAAAGGTATCTATGCATCCATCAGCCTATCATTAAAATCCCCGTCCTCAAATGCAACGAACACTTTGAGGGATCCAACTGCGGGTCTCCCCGGTCCCCTCGTGATGCACTGCATGTCGGAGTCGGGTGTGCTACACTGAGCGAGTGAACTGCTTCCGACTCCCTATATTTTACACTAAGAAGCTTCACAACGAAACAACTCAGGTAACTGCACCACAGAACACCGAATACACTGTTCCGCATTCACTATGAATGAACGTACATAAGGGCGTTCCTGATTTTACGAAGAAGCTTTTTCTGTCAGTTCTCACCCCATTGTACTTCCTTTGATTTTCTCTCGTGACAGGAAAGGTTATTAGATAATGCCCATCGCCTACATTGCTCAATTTGCAAGTGCATTTATTGAGGTGAACAATTCTGTCTACGCCGCCGCCCAATATTTTAACATTAGCGAGCACAGATGCCAGGCTATCTCCATCCTCTCCCAATCTCTCTCTCGCCTCCGCATCTCTCTCCCCCTCTCCATCTCTCTCTCCCTCTCTTTCTGCCTTTATCTCTACCTCTCTCTCACTCACTTTTCTCTCCCATTCCCTCTCCCTCTCTCTCTCTCTCTCTCTTTTTTTTTTCTCTCTCTCTCTCACTCTCTCTCTCTCCCACTCGCTATCTTTGTCACAATCGCTGTTCCCTCTTCCTGAATGCATACACATGTATACAAATGCTATCACGTCAAAGACCACAGGCATCAAATAGTCGCTCTCGGCAGCACTTCCTACGGATCCCTGTGGGAGAACCAGCTTAAGCGCATTATTGTTTGGTGCTGGGTACGCTTTGAAGACCGTTTTCGGATGTCATGGTACGTTTTCCGCTCCAGCCCTCTCACCGTTGTGCTTTTAGGGCTCCGCTATGCATTTCTTTTTGGGCCTCGACACAATTTGTGAGCCATAGCAGGATTACTTTGGAGTGTCGGTGTGGAGTTTAGGAGGGAGGGTGTGCCGCGATTTCTCGGGGTACCGGTGCGAGTCTTTTTTATCCCGGCGCATGGTTCCGATGCTAGTTCTATGAGCACGGCGCGAGTTTTCGAAACCTCTTCTGAGTTTTGCTAAGCCCGGGTTCCGGTGTGATTTTTCTGGTCCCCGTCACCATTTTTGTGTGTTCCGTCGTGATCTTCCGAACCCTGGTGCGTTTCTTTGTCGGACTACGTGATTTTGGGAGGCCTCTGGCACAATTCATAGGGCTCCATAGCGATATTCTGAAACCGATGATTAGTTTTTTTTCTCTCGAATCCCTGCTTACTTTTGGGTAGCCCCAACTTCTTTTCGATTCTCAATGTGATTTTTCGGGCCGTGCTGCTTGCATTTGGGGGCCACGAGGTCATCTTTCTCTGGGCCCCAGTGCCAACTTTCAGGTCCTCAGAGCAATCTTTCGGGCCCGCTGGCACACATTGTTATGGCTCCGACGCGAGGTGTCAGGCCCGCTTCGAAGATTTTGAGGCTGCTGTAATTTTTGGGGCTACGACGCAAATTGATGGAGCCCCGACGGCAGTTTTGGGCCGCCGCGCAAACTATGGGAATCCGACGCGATTGCGAGCGCCAGCACGAATTGTTTTGGCCCCGCTGTATTTATGTAGGACCACAGTCGCGATTTTTAGGCGGCCTTTACAACAATTTATATGGCCCGAGCGCGATTTCTAAGGGCTCAGGCACGATTTTCACAACCCAGCTCAAGCTCTTGGGGCATGGCTGTATTTAGGTGGGCCCGATGTCATTTTGGGAACCCACGTGCCAATGTTTGGAGATCCGAGGCGCATTTTTGGTCTTGACGCAGTTTTTGGACCTCTGGCGTGATTTTTCTGGCACAAGTTGCTGCAGTTTTCGAGGTACACTGTATTTATTCGAAGCACACGACACTGATTTTTTGGGGTGCGACATCCCAGTAGTGTGGCTGTTGGCCCACCACCTGTCAAGAGGGGGGATTTGCCCCTCTTGCTCCCTCCTCGGTATGCCAGTGACGATGATCTACATTACTGCGGAAAAAAAACATCGGAACCAACACCTGGCCACGACGGTGGCGGGCGCACACACTACCGCGTGACTGGAGTATGGCAGCGGCCGGCGCACACACACCGCTGCCGCGGCCGACCCACACCTGCACCGCCACAGCCGGCGGCCGTGCCGGCGGCGGCGCACCTGTGCCGACATGCACCGGCCAGATAGTAGCGCCGCTAATCTGGCCCGTGTCGTCCCGTGGGGCTCGTGACGCCGGCCGTACGTGTCATATCGCCCCGGGCGAAATGTCGCCCGTTGCGGCGGAGAATTGAAACTGTCGAATTTGGTTGGTGTCACTGTGGTGTCGCTGGGTGTGTGTGGCACGGCGGCAGTTGGTGTTCGGCTCGGCAGGTGTCACTGGGGGGGGCACGGAGGCGGCTGGTGTTCGGCTCGGTAGGTGTAACTGGGGGGAGGGAGCACGGCAACGACTGGTGTTCGGCTCAGCAGGTGTCGCTGAGGGGGGAGGGGGCATGGAGGCGGCTGGTGTTCGGCTCAGCAGGTGTCGCTGAGGGGGGGGCACGGGGGCGGCTGGTGTTCGGCGTGAGAGGGATCGCGCCGAATCGAAGGACGGTGCCGAGATGGGCCGTGATGTAATACAAACTACAGCACGCCGGTCACGGGCAGACCAGGCAGCAGGGTGCGTGCAGAACTAAGCTAGTGCAAATGTACTAAATGCGTTGAAGGTTTGGCCGATTTTTTACTTATGTGATTTCAGTTCTGCAGTCGACTTCCACGAGAAGTCGAGTATGACCCCTTCAGTGGTCCTAAGCAGGCACACGACTCCCTTTCCCCTCTCTGCATCCGCCCCTGTGTGCTGTGTTCAACATGCGATGCGCAGAGTGGATAGATGTAGTGGCACACCTTGAGAGGGCACATTACATGGGATTGCGCTCATACATGCATGTGAGCGCAACCACCTGCGAACGATTGAATATCCTATTCTCAAATGTGTGATTCGCGATCAGTTAAAGATGCAAACGAGGTAGCTTGAACACCACCACTAGTGGTCACGTTTACCTGTGATCTCACCGCACAGAGACAATGATGCATTGCAGCAAGCGACGGTCGGAAGCGAATCATTCGTTCATGTGGAACTCAGCAGGGCATGCTCAGAGGATGGCATGACCAGTGGACGCACTTGCGGCGTCGTTCCCCCTGTGCACCTCCCACGAAGTGGACATTACCGTGGATACTCATTCGTTCCCAGTCTGAGACGTGTTGGACCGCCGCACCAAGCTCGGTCCTGGACCAGCGGGCCATGTTCGGCATTGGACCATCGGGACAATTACGGTCCTGGCTCACCGGGTTAATTGTGATCCTGGACCATCTGACCAAGTACGGACCTGGACCACCGGGCCATGTACGACTCGAGACCACGAGACCATGTCAGAGCGTGGACCATCGATCAACTTGGACCACAGACGGGCTCCACTCTCTCTATCTCTCTTTCTCTCTGTCCCTCCCTCTCTATGCCCCTTCCTCTCTCTCCCTTTCTCTCTCTCTCTCACTCTCTCTCTCTCTCTCTTTCTCTCTTCCGCACTCTCTCTCTCTTCGAGCTGAACAAGTTCGGACAATCCAACAGACGCTGACGACGTTCCCGAAACGTGAGAAGCAAAACACGCGCGGACGAAGATGGATGTGGTCATCCGGGGAAACCAGGGGTTGTGCTAAATCTGAGGGAGTTGAGCTGACTGCTTGCATTGTGTGATGTGTGTCTCCAAGGTAATTGGGATAATTTTTTGGCCCGAGATTCTCAGTCTTGAGCAGTCCCCAGATCCATGAATTGTGATGCGCTATAAACGCAATTTTGAATTGCATGAAGGCATTGTACTTGTTGATATATATATATATATATATATATATATATATATATATATATATATATATATATATATATATATATATATGCAACAAACACTGAGAAATACGACTTACTACGGTATATGTATTTCTTGTATCCTTAGTTCATTTATTCATCATAACACTACATGCAAGATATATTAACGATCAGATTACCTTTCCGCTTCCTATCCGTTGGTTATGCATTATGCTCAAAATTCATCCAGCAAAGAGACAAGGCGTTCGTACTGATGATCATTCGGTGCAAGGTGCAATCGAACATGCATATCGTGTAGGCTTTAATGAAATAAGAAAGTGTATCCCTGAGAACAATTTTCGAAGCTTCAGAGGGATCTGAGGGCTGGTCGAGGTGCGGGCGAAACCAAAAATTTATTTGGAGATTGAGCACATTGAATAATCTACTGTGGCCTGGGAGTTTTTTTACGACAAGAGTAGGTCATGGAGTCACATATTGGACGATACAAATTATACCCAATCGGCTGCAAAATGCAACATCTAGCTGAGCAAAATTCCTCACCCAGAAGTTGTGGCCACATCTAGCGCGGGCGCCTTGTCTGACCGCTGGCGCTCGCCAGATGGCGCCGCTAACAAGTGGACTCAGTGACATGCAACTTATTCGTGAGGCCGTGGTGCGTTGAATGAAAAACGCCGATGGAAATGTAGCCAGGGATTGGCATCAAACCATGTCAATTAACGACAGTTTACTAATTTTACTTCGGGTGGTCCACATTGACGATAATTCCGTGTACCGCACGTAAATAAGCGTAGACTAACGCCCAGCCGTCTGCACTTGGGCCGATCACGAGCAAGTGGTCATTAACGCACGTAATCAATCCAATCTGTTAGGCAGCTGAAAGCTAGGAAACTGACACCGATAACAGCCTTCAAAAGGCGCTCCCGTACAGTGTATGTGCGGCAGGTATATAGTAAGCAGCTTCATACGATTCAGGCGAAGCTGATTTCTATGCGTCTTGAAAATCGCATAATCGCGATCTGAATAGCAGCAACACACACACTTGGTATGTACGTGCGCAGTAAAGACAGACACACATTTTGCACTTGTGAGTCAAGAAGATAGTGAAAATCGCGATGCACTCGTCCAGTTGCTAGTGAGATGACATAGACAAACGCGAGCTACACAAAGATTGCTGCAAGCAATTCCTACCACACCCACGGTGCCGTGGACTCCTTAGCGTTCATCCAACTGCTCAAGTGCTGGTTACAAAATGCTTTTTTATCGCAATGCCTTCACTAATACTCGGTGCACGTCGAAATGTGCCGAATCGCCTTCCAATCTGCTTTCACATCGCCCAGCAAGAGTGCATGATTAAATATGCAAGACTGGGACAGCCTCAGAATCGGGACATCTCCTGGACATATTCCTGTGTTGATTTTCAGCGCAAGTACCCATTAGCCCGTTGCTGAATAATTTGTCTGATTCGAAAAGCTTCGGGTCGTTTTTTTTCTTCTCTCGATTGCACAGGGTGCAGCTGCATAGTTGCAACTTACAGGGAATACGGCTGTTTTCCCGTGTATTTTCATCGCAATGAGTTATGGTGTAGGTCAGGGGCTTCGCTAACATTTGGGTGGCAGGGACAAATTCCCAAGGTTCGTACATGTGGGGCTGGTTCATCTGTCTCCGTAGTGAATGTACACCAGTCAAGGCCGAGATGGACTTCAAGCATGGACGATGTAAAGCAACTGCATGGACCTAACATTATTACTTCCTTTTTTACTACTTTTCGAATGAAATTTGTGGTGGAGGATATTATTTGTGCAAGCAGGAATCATACAGCCATGTAAAAACATCAAGTGGCTTGTTTCTGTGATGAAAGCATCATCTTATTGGGAAGATGTGTTCTTGAAAACAGCTCAGATTCATAACCAAAATTGGCCTTAATTGGAAGACGAAGATGGCTCATAATGTACGAAAAGTGATACTGAGTGAAAAACGATTAGGATTGGTGAGATATCAGCACGCTGGATGGCAGCATCAGTAGTGGAGTGCACAAAAAGGTAGCCGTCTCAGATCCGGAATCATTGAATTGATGGAGAGACTTGTATAGGCATTTTAGGTGGACAGGGTACTGGTGACGTTCAGGCACGCGCAAAGAGAGCCAAAACCCTGCTCGGAGACAACAGAGATCAATCGAACTATGTATTAAGCACTCGAAACCAGCAGGGGCATTTCTACGGGGTCTTTGCTGAACGGCGCGCCCACTGGCAAATTTCCTATCACAGCTAATCCTACTGCTCAATAACAACAATACTGCAACACCACTGAAGAGTGTGCGGGAGGGGGACGCGGTAGTTCAGTTCTTAGAGCGTCGGACTCTTGATCGCAAGATCATGGGTTCGAATCTCACAACCGATGGCATTTACCGAGTCCATCCGCGACCAATCGGCGTGAGAGGTTGGCGACGCTATATAACCTAGCCGTTGAATGTGTCGTAACAGAACCAAAGGTTTTTCTTCTTTCCACTGAAGACGGGAAGAAAGTGAACAGCTCAGCTTACGACCTCTAATCTGAATGTCGTCTAAACATTAGCTAAAAACGAGAAAACGCATGCGCTTAAAGCCATCTAACCCCTAAGTCAAATAATAACGCCGGGAAATAGGGTACTGAATGCGTTGAGATTGGGCTATGTATCCAGTACCCAGGCGTAAATGCAGAACACGACCCGTGAACAGCCATCGTCCGTCCCCAGCGAATAGGTCAGACATCCAACAGTGCCCAGCCAACAGACAGTGGACAGGTGCGGCGCGGTGCAGCTGGACCCTGGCCCATGTTGACGCTCCAGCAGTTCCGCATCGATCTGACGATTAGTGAGCTCCGCGTGTCAGACTAGTGCTCCCGGTCACCTGCAACACAGAGCTAATAAGCTTCCATGACACGCTGATGCAATGGCACCTCCATGTACACAAAAGAAGACTGGTTGGTGAGTAATTTGTGTGCAGAGTTGCCGTCATCTCTGGGCACCATTAGCGGGCCCCAATCCCAGATCAAAACTCGAAGATGCCCATCAGCCATTAACTCTTTTCGCATTATGATCACGCTCACACCAGGTAATCAAGGAACCAGGATTACCAGCTGCCAGGTAATCAGTCATCAGGGATGCTTTCGCTATAAGCTTGCAGTTCAAATTATCTATAAATATATTTGCAAAGGCAACTGTTTCAGACATCGTTAGAAACTACAGTCAGAATATGATGCAGTCGTAATACTGCGTTTTCTTCAACGACGATTTGTAAAAGCAGGATCTGGCTGATAGAAAAGCCTTCCACAATGCATGTGCTATCCTTTGGATTTCTCTGAGCATGCTGAATCGTATGAATTCCAAGCGACGGAATTTCATCTACGGAGAAAGATGCACTTCCTGTGATTCCAAGTCAGTGCTTGGGTATAACCATTTGGCCGATAGGTGATATATCGAGCGAACGGACTCAAAAACCCGAAGGTCTTCCTGGACTGCGAATATTGTGTAGCCATGCACAAGTGTCGTTGCTATCGATAACGGACTGTAAGTGAATGTCCTTACCTCGCGACTCCATAGATCTCCGTAGATCACACCCCTACTTCTGCCGGGTTAGCAAATGTCTGCTATCTAACTTTTGGTCTAGACCGCCTAGAGAACCACAATCTTCACAGGGGTGGCTTCACAGGGGTAATGCTTCACAGGGGTAATGCTTCATCTGCTCAGTGGTGCATATGCATTGTTGTCAGCCTTTTATCGTTGACCCTCCAAGTCGGATTAACGAGGTCAAGTCGGGTTGACGGCGAGTTACTGGAGGAATATGAGCCAGTGACGATTGAGAGGTGAACATGGGTGGCCGGCTTTTTTTCGGTTTTCGACCCCTAACTAACAACATCAGATTTTTCGGTAACATCTAGCATAAATAGCCAACCAAGCTTCTAATGGCAATCAAGATATCATCGTAATGCGAGTTCAAGATCAAGGTCAGGCATAGGAGGCGTGGAAAATAACAGTTGTTCTGCATTCGAAAGTAATTGTGGGATAATTTTCCAACTGGGAACGATAAACGATGAATTAAGGACAAGTGGACTCAGAATGTTGCGCTCCAACACATGGTGCTGAAAGACGCAATGCAAGTTCCTGCAGTACCACTCGACCGATTGGTCAGCCAAGGTCACCCACCGTCAGGAGTACACTTTTCACATCTGATCGATTTATATGAGTCATGCATTTCTGAGATAAGCAGAAACGTTGTGGTCTAATTCAGCATTGACAACTATCTAGAAACAATTTACCGTCAAAAGGTCAATCTAGATCACACAATGTCAACTGAGTGATTTGTCTTGGATAACCTATAGCCTCTTACTATAACTTTGCCATTATATGGGTAAATGGCTCTGAATTCCAATGTAACATTGCAAACTACCCCAGATGTCAATTGTCTGCATAAATAGAATCGCCTTAGGCCAGCCCGGATCACCTACGCCATTGATTTAGGATGGCCTTGTAAACGTGCCAACATTTATATTCAGGTGGAATACATTTCATCTCATGTAATAAGGCCATGCTGTTTTAATGAATTGCCTACAAGGAATGATCAATGGCATTCCAACAATTGGTCATTTCTGTGGGGATGGATACCGGTACACATTTTGGGTACACTTTCGTGACCTAAACTGATAGTGATCCAAAACTGTACATACGCATGGAGGACAACGCGTTCTATCACAATATTCCCGTTTTTGTGCTTTGATTGTTAGGCTGGAAATGTGGAGCATAGGGGCAAAAGTTTGGTTTCGACTTTCACCTAACCTCTTAACATGACTTGGTTGGTTGGTTGGTTCTTTGGGCTTACGGGCGCATCGACTGCATTGGTTATACAGCACCCATCTTAACGAGACTTGAGGTGATAAAAGTATGTGATGGATTTATACAAAGATTACAAGCAACAGAAGGCCGACAGCGCGGCTTCCTGTGCTACATATGCACACGTAGGTATATGCATCCGCTTAGGCTTGCGGTCAGGTCTTCCTGTCTGCATTGAACCACCAATATATCTCGAAAAAAATTGCGAACTCCGATTATTGTTATAGGTGTCGTACTTGGCAGTTTCGTATTGTATTTCAAGCAAAGTCGCATCCAGCCGAGACGGTTATGAGTGATCAGAGAGTGCACAGCTACGAGTACACGAGTGCACAGCTAGGACTACACGAGCACACGGAAAAGGGTTCACGGGTCCTGTTGGCAGGGCATACATGTCTGCTCAGTCAATGGATATCACACCGAGCCTTGCGCTACACGGCGTAACTCATATACTTGGATGCTATAACATATGCACCTGCTTAACTGCAACGACAAAGGGGAAAAATCACAAACAGGCGGATAGACATACAGAGTTAAGCTGTGGGCTTTCAGGCTACTTTTCAGCACCCATTAACACAAATAACATGAAGAATGGATGAGGAAAGGTTCCTCCTGTAATCCCAGTGGGTGCCCTATGATTTCAAGGGGCCACCTATAATCACAGGGTGACTACTGCAGTTCTAGGGAGTCTCCTGTACTTCCAGTGGGCTTTATGCAATCCCAGTAGGCTTCTGTAGTCTCAAGTCACCCTCTAAACCCAGGGACCCTCTGGAATTCTGGGGTCTTTCTGTAGTATGAGGAGTGGAACTTCCTGTACTGTTCCGGATGAGGAGGCTAGGTTCCAGCTGTAACTCCAGGAAGCATACCGTAGTCTTAGTCTCATGGAATTTCGAGGAGCCCTTGCAATTCGAGGGTAGCCTCCTGTAAGCTGGTCCTTCTCAATGGCGGCGCCAGGCCCTCTTGCCATCTTAAAGGGGAAACTGGCCCCTACCGCCTTCCCCATTCGGCTGTCTGCCCTCCTCCCAGAGGGCAAAAGGCCACCGTACACCTGTACCATCGTACCATCACTAGGATCAGTGAACAAATCCATCATCAGATGCGCTGTAAGACTGGCGATGCGAGTGCGCCAGGTGCATGGGCACCTCACACGCGGGCCATGCGCCACGTGGCTACTCACCGGTGCACTCGACACGTCTGGCAGCGGCTGGCGCTGATCACGTGACGCTGACGCCGGTCGGCCGGCAGCGCGAGGGGGCCGGGGAGCCGAGGAGCCGGCCCCACCAGCAGGACCACCCGACAGCAGCCAACACAAACACAGCACGCGTCCGCTGCCGACGCGCCGGGCCAGCTCCGGTGCAGCGGGCGGCAGATGGCTGCCGGTGCGTATACTCTGGTCATGGCAGGCTGGACATCTCGCACCAAACCAGGGGCGGCAGGCAGCAGATGGCTGCCGGTGTGACCATGGCTGGACATCTCTCACCAAGCCAGGGGCGGCAGGCAGCAAATGGCTGCAGGTATGGTCATGGCTGGCCATCTCTCACCAAGCCAGGGGCGGCAGGCAGCAGATGGTTGCCGGTGTGGTCATGGCTGGACATCTCTCACCAAGCCAGGGGCGGCAGGCAGCAGATGGCTGCCGGTGTGGCCATGGCTGGACATCTCTCACCAAGCCAGGGGCGGCAGGCAGCAGATGGCTGCCGGTGTGGCCATGGCTGGACATCTCTTACCAAGCCAGGGGCAGCAGGCAGCAGATGGCTCCCGGTGTGGTCATGGCTGGACATCTCTCACCAAGCCAGGGGTGGCAGGCAGCAGATGGCTGCCGGTATGGCCATGGCTGGACATCTCGCACCAAACCAGGGGCGGCAGGCAGCAGATGGCTGCCGGTGTGGCCATGGCTGGACATCTCTCACCAATGGGCGCAGGCTGGACATCTCCCAGCCAGGGGCAGCAGATGGCTGCCGGTGTGGCCATGGCTGGCCATCTCTCACCAAGCCAGGGGCGGCAGATGGCTGCCGGTGTGGCCATGGCTGGACATCTCTTACCAAGCCAGGGGCAGCAGGCAGCAGATGGCTGCAGGTGTGGTCATGGCTGGCCATCTCTCACCAAGCCAAGGGCGGCAGATGGCTGCAGGTGTGGTTATGGCTGGACATCTCTCACCAAGCGAAAGGGGTTCACGTCCTTGTTTTGAGGATATATTTTCGGGTTTAACACGCGTCCTGGATGGGGGGGGGGGGGTGAAATCCGCCCATCCCTTCCATTTCGTAGATAACTCCAGATTGAACCGGCCGATATACGCAATTATTTGTGTACCTACTCATAAATGGCCGGCACGTTGCTTAAGTAAGAAAATGAAAATTGACCGAAAGTTTTTCGAGTTAGGGTCGTTAAAGTAAAAAAGAAATCAGCCCCAGACCACAAATATCGGCGCTGATGCACTTCCCGTATATTGGCAAAAGGAAGTGTTCCTGGCAAAACTAGCGACTTGTTTGGTGTACATTGT
This sequence comes from Imbricaverruca yamaguchii, assembly GCA_034440575.1. Taxonomy (NCBI): domain Eukaryota; kingdom Metazoa; phylum Arthropoda; class Thecostraca; family Neoverrucidae; genus Imbricaverruca; species Imbricaverruca yamaguchii. The sequence continues at coordinate 1,444,250 of JAOTOL010001541.1, forward strand.
TATCCTATATTGTTTCAAAGTCATGTCAGGTCACCGAGGTCAAGTCAGGTCAGGGTTATAAAAGGTTAACACATGCGCTAGAGGGGGATGGCGAAATTATCCCACCCTTCCGATTTTTCGTACATAACTCCATATTGTACCAGCGGATATACTCCATTTTTTGGGTACCTACTTGGAAATGATCGGCGCATTGTTTAAAGGAAGAAAAATTAAAATCTGCTGATAACTTTTGAAGTTAGGGGCCGTTAAAGTAAAAACAATTCGCAGCGCAAGACCACAAAATTCGGCGCTGATGCGCTTTCCGTATATTGGCAAAAGGGAACTGTTCTTAGCAACACCAGCGACTTGTTTGATGCATTTTGTTATGCTATATAATCTAAAAGTCATGCTAGGCCGCCGAGGTGAAGTCAGGTCAAGTTCATGACAGGCTAACAGAACCAAACTTGGTCAACTGGAATGTTGTCAAAAATGCAAATGACTGTCATGCGATTGATGTCACTTTACATGTTACTCCATACGCATCCCGAAATTTACTGTTTGTCATTGTGTGCCTAAGCGTTTCCATACTTTATTCATGTATTTCACTCCTTTCTTTGCGAAGCCGATTATGCCAAGCCGCCCAACGGAGCAGGTAATGATCTAATAAAGTGCTCTCATACAGGTAACCTAAGGTCAAATGGCGGATCTGGCATCTGTATTGCATCACTATTAATGTCCAAAACATCATTAATGCCAATTTTGGAGCATTTAAACACAATCATAGCGATGCATAACATTGACAAGCCAATCTACGCAAAACCAGACAATTTTGTTATTTTAACCTCATTTTACTTTGACGATTTTGACCTAAGGTCATGAAATTTGCACACAATAGAGTTAACTATCGTGTCCATCCACCTTGTGAATTTCGTTGCTCTAGCCTCAGTAGGAGCCGAGATCTTAGGGGGGCTGAATCCGCCCCCTTCAGTGCGCGTACTTTTCCGAGGCCCTCCAGGGCGCGTGTTAATAGAGAAAATGACAACTTAGCATTAGCAGGGTACCAAATCAGGGGTACCCTGACCCATTTGTATCTGCAGTCGTGACTACGGTCCATATGCTGGGGTAAAGGCGAGGTATGGATTTTTTAGCTTGATGATTATGGGGGTGACATGGTGCGTGTGGCAAAAGTGAGATTGAAAAAGCATTGATTGGAGGGCATTTTTGGAGGAATACTCGTAGTTCAAGGAAACAGAACATTTCTCACCGGGAAGCTCAGCATATTCTCAAAATATTGGCACGGAAAATGCGTTCTCATTTCGGTTTGCAACTGGAACTTGCACTTCAAACGCTAGAGGTTTTGATCACCATATCACGAGGAGATGATATCCCGCACGAACAAGCTACAGAAACAATGCTAAGAACATGCGGCCACGATAGCTCAGCTGCTCAGAGCGCTGACCTGCATTGGTCTCTCTCGTCTTGGCACGGCCCGGTTGGCGCCCGGGGAGTGTGTGCTGGCATGGTGAGTGACCCAGCAAGGCCGGAGACGGGTGTTGGTGCCGTGGTGTTGGCATGGTGAGTGACCCAGAAGGCCGGAGTCGCCCGGCTACGTTGGCGCCCGGGGAAGTGTGTGCTGGCATGGTGGTGCAGCAAGGCCGGAGTCGCCGCGGCCACAGTTGGCGCCCGGCTGAGAAGTGTGTGCTGGCATGGTGAGTGACCCAGCAAGGCCGAATCGCCACGGCTACAGTTGGCGCCCGGCTGAGAAGTGTGTGCTGGCATGGTGAGTGACCCAGCAAGGCCGGAGTCGCCGCGGCCACAGTTGGCGCCCGGCTGAGAAGTGTGCGCTGGCATGGTGAGTGACCCAGCAAGGCCGGAGTCGCCGCGGCCACAGTTGGCGCCCGGCTGAGAAGTGTGCGCTGGCATGGTGAGTGACCCAGCAAGGGCGGAGACGCGGTGGCCTGTCGGCCGTGCTGGGGAATCGGCCAGACGTTCGCACTCTGACCAAATTTGGTCGCTGAACTGGAACTCTAAATTCGTGGAGTTTGATTCACTGCACAAGCTGTTATGAGTGCAAAGGACCTGCTTCGTGAGCCCCTCAGCAAACATTCGGATTAAGGCTAGGTAAAGGATGCTATGTGTTCCCTAGTCCGGGAAGCAGCTGATTACCAACTCAACTTTCGACCGTTGCTTTATGCAATCTTGTTGAATTTAATTAGTACACAGTTTCTGTGACGTGAAGTGGGTAATATTAACTGCAAACACTATTATAACTCAAAGTACAAGGTCTTTGATCCTGCAGGATATCCCGCAAAACACGAAGTGCGACCATAAATAATGTATTTTCCTCCCGATCTTCTACTAAACGTGAAAGGTGCATGCTGGATCCTGAAGGGCCTTCTGTTGAAGCTTTCAGCCTGGAACCAGGGAACACTGACACTGGAATAAGGAATCCACGATCCACTTCCCAATTGAATCTCAACACCTAGGCATTCATGGGTGTTGCATGCTACAAGGGCGGCTCTTAGTAGGAGCTTTGCGCGGTAAAACAGCCAAACACATATATGTAGCAGGTCGCTGTACAATCTATTAGCATTTACTGTCAGTCGTACGGAGGATAAAACAACGCCGGAATGCCGGGATGTCATGTCTCGTGGCGCAGTTGCAGGGCATTTTTCTTGCGAGAAAGAAACACAGAGAGGATTGGAAAAGAAACACGGAGAGCATTGCCACATAAACGCAGAGATCATTGCCAAATAACCACAGAGAGCATTGCTAAGCAACTCATAGAGAGGAATGTCAACAACACACATATAATATTGCCAAATCAACACAGAGAGCACTGCCAAAGAACACACGGCGAGCATTACCAAATAACACAGATAACAATGCCAAAGAAACACAGAGAGTATTGCCAAAGCTGGCCGGCATCCATTTCCATGGCAGGCTCCAGTTTTCCGTTGCCTTTAACATTAGGATGCGATGAATTACCCAACTCTGCCTACTTGTCTATTCTAGCCTACCTCTCTTCACTATATAATGTCGATTGGCATCAAGCAAGATACGTTGCAAGCTGATGACATGTAATTTGTTTTATGGCATGCCGGTAGCTTTTCAACTATGTTTCGGATTAAGTATATACGTGCATCGGCAAAATCGATCCAACATCACCAGTGACCAACTAAGAAACACCTCTCGGCAATTATTCGAGAGCGTGTGACTATTGCGCTACATCTATACCATGTGGTCGTTTGTTTAAAGCTTCTGATGCCAAAACGTATTTGGATGTAAGCTCGTCAGGTCAGAAGTCACTAAGACCTGGATTCGCTACCTTCGCTCATCACAGACGGCGCCAATTTAGCAGGAATTAATCGAGTATCGAACAATCAGACAAGAAAAGACAAGGGAGGGAGAAAGGGAAGGAGTAAAAAGGAGGGACAGGGGATGCACGATTCTTATGTGTCAGGTCGTCATGATTTTCACCCCCTCTGGAAAAATGAGATTTCCTATCGCTGACAGAGAGCGGACGGGTGAGCTGGTCGGTGCCTCTCCCAGAGAATTACACCGCGTGCTCTCAGCGTGCTCCGCTGTTCACGGCGAAGAAAACAGCACCCAGCCGCCCACTCAGGTGAGTCCACTATCACAATGGACGGATACACCATCGGGACCTATTGGACTCGTTTCCACCACTTTTCGAGTGCCGACAACTCACCTTTTAGAAACCGCGACTGCCGAGGGATGGGCTCCCCTGGTCTGGACAACGGGGCTCCCCGATACTGGGAAATGTGCACAATGACACTGTCAAGAATTTAAGGAGTGTCTTCGATGCTTCAAATCTTCTCGAAGCTTTTAAGTGTGCTCCCACGGCTTGAAACAATGTCTTGAAGTAGTTCTTCTAAATAGCGCCCGTGAAGCTTCGAGTCACCACAGGCTTGAAAGGGCGTCATGGGTTGCAGGCAGTTGTCGATGAAAATAAGGCACAAGATAGACTCGACACGACTTGTCTGTTCGATATTGGCGTGCGGTCACACCAAACAAGCTACCAGGACGTCTGTTCCTCAATGCTTCTTGATTTCGTTCCGTCCCAAGTTGGCCAAGATTGTCTAACCCCGATGATCATGGCGTTGTTCAGCATTGCCGCTTCCTGGCGGGTGCCGCTGGTGACATGTGGCGCCCGAGGCAAAGACTAGTCATCACATTTAGCACGTCAGTGCACGTCAGCGGTTGTGGTGGAGATGGCTGCCGGCCGGCCACCCTGACATCCGGCCACCCGGACGAGTCCACCCTAGTCACCGGCCACCCGGACGTGTCCACCCTGGTCACCGGTCACCCGGACGTGTCCACCCTGGTCACCGACCACCCAGACGTGTCCACCCTGGTCACCGGCCACCCAGACGTGTCCACCCTGTGGACCGGCCACCCAGACGTGTCCACCCTGGTCACCGGCCACCCAGACGTGTCCACCCTGGTCACCGGCCACCCGGACGAGTTCACCCTGGCCACCGGCCACCCAAACGTGTTCACCCTGGCCACCAGCCACCCGGCCATGTCCACCCTGGCGACCGGCCACACAGACGTGTCCACCCTGGCGACCGGCCACCGGCCAGCGCCGTGGGCCAAAGTTTGGCCCGGGTCGTGGCAGGGCGCCACCCCGACACCCGCTCCCCGTCAATGTTGGTCCGGCGGCGCCCGTTCCGATCGATGCTGCTGCAAGGGCTGCCGTCGTCCCGTCTGGAGTCGATGCCCTGCCCCGACGGCTGACCGACGTCGACATGGCTTAAATCGGCGCGGTCGTGCCGACGTCTCCGCCGGAACTGAATACATGCGCAGCGCTCACGGTCGGGTCAAGATGGCCGCGAGTCCTGGCACGGCTATAGCGGGGCTGCAGTGCAGAACGCTGAGCTGGCGATGAGTGTGGTGTGACTGTAGTCGCCGCGTCTGGTGTTGTCATCGCCGCGGTCGTTACAACTGCGAGCTTACGCACTTGAATTCCCAACAGGCATCGATCAGTCGACGTAAAGCTGACATCGACATAGTTTCCGTTAACACGGCTATAGTCTTCGGCATGGTTTCCTTCACGGACATGACTGAGGTCGACACGACTGCACGATCCCACGGTCACTGGGGTCCTTGACGGTCGCGTCATCGACGACCCTGTCAGATCGACTCAGCAGCCAGTCGGCGATCAAGAAGCTGCCCACTCCCGGCGCGCTTCCGGCTGAGCACGACTCGCAGCTTTCGACCCCGACGTGACGTCATTGGCGGTGTGACGAGCTCCGACTGGACGTCGTCTGGACGTGCTGGCTGTGCTGGAGTGACGGCTGGACGTCGTCTGGACATGCTGACTGTGCTGGAGTGGCGGCTGGACGTAGTCTGGGCATGCTGGCTGTGCTGGAGTGGCGGCTGGACGTAGTCCGGGCATGCTGGCTGTGCTGGAGTGGCGGCTGGACGTCGTCTGGTCGTGCTGGCTGTGCTGGAGTGACGGCCGGACGTCGTCTGGTCGTGCTGGCTGTGCTGGAATGGCGGCTGGACGTCGTCCGGACATGCTGGCTGTGCTGGAGTGGCGGCTGGACGTCGTCTGGACGTGCTGGCTGCGCTGGAGTGGCGACTGGACGTGTCTGGACGTGCTGGCTGTGCTGGAGTGACGGCTGGACGTCGTCTGGACATGCTGGCTGTGCTGGAGTGGCGGCTGGACGTAGTCTGGGCATGCTGGCTGTGCTGGAGTGGCGGCTGGACGTCGTCTGGACATGCTGGCTGTGCTGGAGTGGCGGCTGGACGTCGTCTGGGCGTGCTGGCTGTGCTGGAGTGACGGCTGGACGTCCTCTGGACGTGCTGCGCTGGAGTGACGGCTGAACGTCGTCTAGGCATGCTGGCTGTGCTGGAGTGGCGGCTGGACGTCGTCTGGACATGCTGGCTGTGCTGGAGTGGCGGCTGGACGTCGTCTGGGCGTGCTGGCTGTGCTGGAGTGGCGGCTGGACGTCGTCTGGGCGTACTGGCTGTGCTGGAGTGGCGACTGGACGTCGTCTGGTCGTGCTGGCTGTGCTGGAGTGGCGGCCGGACGTCGTCTGGACGTGCTGTACTGGAGTGACGGCTGTCCGCCGGCCGCGATGGCCGACCGCCTCCAATTGTTGCTGATTGCACGGCGGTCGGCCGCGAATCTCGATTGGACGAGCCGGGCCACCAGCTGGCAGCGTCGTCGACGGCGGCGGCCAGCGGTGACGGCACTGGCAGCGCCGGCTGACGTGACCACTCGCAGACGCCAACCGCTCCGCCGGGAGATGTGACAGCACTGTCGCCAACGCAACTGCAGCTCCTGCCGCTCCAGCTGCAGCTCCGGCCACTCCGGCTGGAGCTCCGGCCACTCCAGCTTCAGCTCCGGCACACTCCAGCTGCAGCTCCGGCCACTCCAGCTGCAGCTCCTGCCACTCCGGCTGCAATCAGAGCCCGGGCTTATTCACTGCCGGCTGTGCATGGCACGAGAAGACGATGTTGATGACGGCTGGAGCGTCTAATTGTAGTCATCAGCTGCACTATCGCTGTCGCTGGTCATCGTTAACTATCACCCTTGCACAACATTCTACCACCTTCCCCAGTGCGGAACGGGGGAGGGGCGGCCCCAGCGGCGCTTCTGAATGGAGTGAGCTAGAGAGATGAAACGCAAACTGGCATGCTGGACGAATAGGGCAGCGCCTGACTTTGGCACCAGTCTTTGGCACCTGACTGCTAAATGTCGGGTAATTGGTTAACCTCGCAGTTCAGTATAGAGGTAAATGTTTTGTTTCACACAAATGGATAATTCGCCACCATGATGGTGGCTTATGGATGGCTTACCATTCACTATGTAATATAATGATTTCAACCATTCGCCTGAGATAATATTCACACATCATAGCATTCCTCAGCGTCATGGAATAGTAACGTTGAGCGATGTTGCATTTCGACCCGTGTTATGCATAGGTCAAGTCACAGATGAGCTCAAAGTGCTGACCCTTTCCCTTGGACCTGTGCTCCCACAAAAAATAGCGCGCCAAAGGGCACAATTCTTCAGTGGCCACGACAAACTTTCGGGGGTTGCATCAATCCTCTATGGATGCGACGGCTAACACATGCTGTGCAGTGACTGTATGTGACAAGCAGTGGAGAGGGCTGACTGCCATACACAAAACTCGAAAGCTAAGAGAGCAAGTGATGAAAAGCTTACAGGAAGGTCATAGGTCAGATAGGTTCTCCAGGATAGGATGAAGAATGTAATCGGCTGTCGTTGCTACGTGCCAATCGGTCGCGACATACCGAAATTAGCCGTTTTGGGAGCATTCACCTTGCTGTTGTTTGTTTTGACTGGGAACCTTCACATGATTATTGCTTGTTTTGACTGAGAACTTTCACCTGGTTGTTGTTATGACTGGGAGCCTTCACCTGGTTGCTGCGTGTTTTGACTGGGAACTTTCACCTGGCTGTTGCTTGTTCTGACTGGGAACCTTCACCTGGCTGTTGCTTGTTTTGACTGGGAACCTTCACCTGGCTGTTGCTTGTTTTGACTGGGAACCTTCACCTGGCTGTTGCTTGTTTTGACTGGGAACCTTCACCTGGTTGTTGCTTGTTTTGACTGGGAACCTTCACCTGGCTGTTGCTTGTTTTGACTGGACCACAAGTCGTGTCAGCCACGCCACGCTGTGACTGCTGCCACACCTATAACTTGCTTTTTGGCTAGTATCGACATCATCATGCACACAATGTCAACGTTAGCCACAATAAGTGATGCCGTTCACCGGACTTTAACCGTAATTTCTGATGTATGCAGTCATTTGCATAACATAAAACATTTGGAACAAAGATATTTGTCAAAATCATTAAAGCTGTTGGAAATATGAAAGAGAGAATGAAACAATTTCCAAAATATATCAATTGCTTTCAGTGTCAACGTGATGTCCAGTATCCAATAAAAACACAAGTAGCGGCTTCACATCCCCCAGCCCCGCCCTGACCAAAGCGTGTGCCAGTCATTATCTTTCATCATCATCACCACCATTAACCGTCATTTAATCGTCGGTTATATAATTTGTGCTGTTTATCTAGCCCGACTAATGGTGTACCTAGCAGCCCGTTCGCGTGAACAAGAGCAAAACACTGTGGTATCAGGTGAAGAGCAGCCCACTCGCGCATCGATAATGCATGGTCTGGTAGCCTAGTTGCGTCAGCATGTAGTCTTGCCAGGCACGCAGCCAGACCGGCATGAGAACAGTGGACAGCCACATTGGTTTCGCCGTTGGCAACGTTGTCAGTGGTGGAGCGTCACCGTTGATTTTAACTATCTTATTACATAGTGGTGCCAGGTCATTACGTTATTCCAGTGAGGCTGTGGCTATACACGATTTTTTTGCTAGAATTTGAGAATAATTGAACATTTGAGAGCTCATTTGAGAGTCGTTGATTGCTGCACTTGGGAGCTCTGTGACAGCGATATCAAGAGGTGCGCAAATGGTTAAAGCTGTCTGATGCATGGACACGAGTAGCTCAAACTGTCTCACTTGCAATGTCTGCTCTTCGCCGATAGTGTGCATGATAAACATTGGTGCGCAGTTTCAATGGCTAAGCATTGCAGCCAGGCCGGTCTCGTAAGACAGTGACAATTCAATGGGACATTTTCACGAACCAACTCGCGAGGGACGGGGCAGTTGGAGACCAGAATTACAGTGCTGGCTGTGGGGCTGAAAGGAAAGGAGTAAATTACGTTGGTGCTACTGAAATGATCAATGCCATTACATAGCATGTGAGATAAATGGACATAGTTAAGCGAAGTGTTGCGAGTGGTGCAGCTTGTGATCATTGGTGCTCCCGGAACTTTCCTTGTTTGAATGTTTAGCTGTCGAACGAATAATGAGCCGGTCTCATGATGGCCCGACTTCTGTCATTTGCACTGGAAGGAAGCAGGAGGCTTTGTGTACCTTTGGCGACCACTACACAATATGCACAGAAAACACAACACAAGAAACTTGAAATGAAGAATCGCAAAAAGGCGTGCGATTTGTTTGGATTTCGTGTTGCCAATATTGAATGCTAACCCAGGAATGGTCGCATAGCAAGCCGTATTAAAATATATTCAACCCTTGTCTTCCACGTCAATGCCACGAGCGAGAAAGCTGAAGGAAAACTACCAGTCGCAAACGAGATCTCGCTGGTCCGGCGTGGGGAAGCTGATGTCGGAAACTTCCCGAAGTCTGACATGCCATGTTTTCCTTCTGACTCATTTTCGATATTGCACGCCATTACGAGAACTGCCAACGGCACGGGGAGAAGGGGAAAGTGGAAGATAGTGTGGTACGCTGGAACTGCTGTTGAAATTTGCTCTGGAAGGAGTTGGGACGACGTCCGCTACGGGTATGCACGTTGTAGGTCAAGTTATTCTTCACAGGTATCTTCATTGCTTCCCTCCCGTGTTGTGCGCTACATGACCAATGTAGTGGATGTGTCCTACAGCTCTAATAATTAGCTAACTAACTCCCTCTCGGTGGCACCGTTACTTCTCTGTGCGGTGTCAGTCGTCGGCATGAAGGGACGGAGCTGCCATCCTTCACTTCCCTATGTGATGCCAATTCCAGGCATGAGGCGACGGTACGGTCAACTGAACTGTTAAAACAGTCACGAAATGTTGGTGCACGGTATAAACGGGAAGCAAACATGTTAAGCATCCATTACAGGAACATTTTTTGTTCTACATGTCGTATCTGTTTGATCAGTACTTATTAACTTGCATTTTTATCTAACTGTAGGGATTAGCCATGCTGGTTAATTATATTTTCATACTGACAATTGTTCGTTTACTTCGTGTTGTAATACATGGCGGTTTGGTTTGTTTGGCACTTTGCTTGGCCTTAACGTTATGCTTATAAGTTGAAGCAAAGTTTAACATGTGGGCATTCTGCCCTTGAAATTGAATTGCAATTGGAATGTCGTGCCGAGATCGACTTTTAAGTGATGTTTGTCTAGCGCAGTGGAGATGGAGTGGCGCACCGTCCACTCACTAGTTCCAGTGTCGCTCGCCGCAAGTATGGGAATATCAAACAGGATAAAAGCAGATCAGGTTCTGGAAGATCAAGAGGAATATAAAGATGGCAATAGCCAAATATTGCACCAGTGTCGGAGAAGCTTGTAACCTCTTGACACCCGAGAAACTGATCAACTCTTATCTTAGCTTACCTGGTGAAAATAGCTACAATGCCCTTATCTGACGGTGGATGCTCGTATACCTTGCCTTGCCGGCACAACAAACACCAATCAAAATATTGGTGCTACTATGCAGTGCTAATATTTTGATTTCCCTCCTAACACCGTTCTCCAATACCGGTATTCACTACTTAACTTTGGAGAGGGCACCACGCTCCTTTAAAAAAGAAGAATATGCTACTCAATATAGTAGAGTTAAAATTGATGGAACTCATGGATGGAAACGCCTATAAATATAATTTTGTCAATGTCATTCAGGCAATTTTGACGACTTAGCATTCAGTGTGCAGTATGGAAGCTTAATTCATCGTGCTTGGTGCGTTAAGGTGCATTTTCTATTTTGACTTCGCTTCATGCTAAAATGATTTTGCTTCAGGGCAAGAAGACAATTGAAATGGACTTGGTGAGGACTACGTCGGGATTATGCAATATTTGTACGTGTTCAAGTAACATTAATCTATTTGCACACATTAGTTACGTCAGACGTTCAGCTGTCACGTGTCCGAACTTGCCGGCCGCTGTCCGCCTCGTCCCAGTACCGGACACGGAGTGATAAGCTGCAGATCCAGCGTGAACGTGCCGACGGTTTGTATACGGCCCGTGTGACTACCGCCAGGTGTGGTGGGTTATATGCTACGTCTGCCGGCCGGTGGGGTGCGGAAGCTCGCAGCGTTCAGCAATTCGTTGAGTTGTCCGTGGAAGCGGTCTGCCACGCTACTCTAAAGCAGACAGTCACGATGAACCTTCGCCGAGCAGTCTGGCACGTCAGTTGCATGCCCAGCTGCTTATGTTGTCCATTACCAAGCTCAGTTAATATTTATGGCCATTTAGCAGCAAGCGCACTTTCGACCGATGCCTGTAGCAGCTCAGTGGAAGGACCTGGTGGTAGCGATCCGGATGAGGTTACGCTAGATACTGCAAGCCACAGAAGCCTGGAGCTTCCAGCTTGTGCCCCAACAGCTTCTCATTCAATATCCTTGAAGAGTGATATTGAAAATACAGTGCGTGTGTGTGGGTTAATTTTGCCATCCTGCCACCGTTTGAAACTAATGTCCATTTACGCGTTCATTGCAGTTGTTTAGGCAATCCCTTGTTGTTGCGTCCGAGCTTTCCGTGCCGATGTCGACTGTTGGTGTTGCCGCTGTTGCTGATGAGATGCCTGACCCAGTTCAGCGTCATCTCTGCAGCCCAGCGCTCCCGTCAAGCGCCCACTGCCCGTTTGGATGTTCGGAATGTCCGCACCAGCGTTCAAAACTGCTGCTGTGGCTGAGGATCGTACACAGGGATCAGTACGTGTTCCAGTGAGGCTTGTCGCCACACGTCAGCACCTATGTTTTGACCCTCAGTAGTTGGTGCTTATATCAGAGGCAGCCGCCCGATGACTCCTCCCCTGCATTTGGAGGAGCCGGGGGATGCTGGGTACAGTTTGCTCGCGCACAGCTCCAGCAGCCCAATCAGAGTGGCATCTTCCAGTGAACATTAATGAATTATACCCGTCGATTTTCACACTTTGCCAATCCACTTGAGTTCCTCCACACTGCCACCGCTTACGAGATACCCGGACACTTTTTCGATTAGTCTGCTCAATTGTCTCGTGCCAACTTAACTGCCTCCAGTGCCATCCGATGGAAATGTTCAGCTTCCCTTTCTCAGTTATCAGCAAGCTTCACGCCCACTGCAGCCCAGGTGGAATGTGATTAATGACAAATCTGAGCTGACTGTGTCCCGAGGCAGACCGTGTTGGCGGGGTTCCGTGGCGGTGTATTGGCTAGTGATGTAGCCGTGCATTTTTATCTGATCCTTAGGAGCGATTTCTTCCTCCTTTTCGGATGGAGGTTTCTTCGTACCGCAAACGGCTTGCTCTTACTAAATACAAGTGTTCGCCGTTCCAAAAGCCGCACTTTTTGTGATGCTGAGTGGACTCTGATGAATTGGGGGGGGGGCTGGCGCTGCGTCCCAGCCTTCCCAGTCAATGTTGCTAATGCTGCCAATGTCCGTTGTCATGTCAATGGATCTTTGGACTTGCGCCTTTACTTTCGATGATTATAATTCGCAGCAAAGCCATTGCAGGATGAGGCCAACTCTTTTTGAACTATATTACAATTGGCGAGGTTAATATCAACTTTGCGATTGCGCAATCAGGCATCAAACTTTCTGATGGTAAGTTGTGTGCCTTTGCCCGTGTTTACCGGCCGGGCCACGCTATCTAGGCCAAAGTCGTCTTCCTTCAGCTGAAACAACAGAAGCTTATCATTGCCAGAATCTTAATCCATTTTGCGTGCATCTATATGCTGCACTGGAGTCAAAAGTTGCTCCTCAGTCTGATTAACAGTACCTATGCCATAAGTCGATCCCACCTGCAGTGTACAGTTCTGACTTCACTACTGTGTCAAAATCCTTCCACTAGATTGTGATGATCTACAGCCATGTATATGATGCTCAATCAGCGGTACTTCATGATAGGTCAATAGGAAATATCATTGCACGTGAATATTTTGAACAACACAAACATGAATCCGGTGACTTTAGGGCACACCATCCTCAAAATTGGATGACCATTAATCTTCTCGTACTTACACCACAAATTATGTATCAGGTTTAAGAAATCTATTAGAGCCGATACTCAAAGCTAATAACAATTAAATTTACATTAAAGAAGCGCTTTTTGGGGGCTATTGCTATCCAGTGCATATTCATCGACCGTACAGACCAAATAGATAGTCAAGCTACAATTATTCAATAAGGAAATTACATACTGCTCATGACAATCATGGGGCTGTATGATTGGGCTACAATGATGAAAACTGCATTTTATTCGTTCAGCAATCGAGCTGTCAGCAAAAAATGAAATGGATGCTTCAGAAGTGCAGATGATTACCTTCTGAACGCATCAGCTGATAGCATACGTGTCGCCAGCTAACTCGCGCCGTCCCAGGGGGGGGGGGGGTCGCTGACGACCCCCCTAAGGTTTTCCGCGGACAGTGAAAGAACGGCGCGCGACAGCACGCCGACATTTGACATAGCCTTGTCTCCATGAATTTGGCATGTTGTGACAACATTTTGAATCAGGTCATCTAGGGTCAACGAGTTAGCCAAGTTCAAGTGAGGTCACCTGCAAAAAAGTTCAACCAGTCGTCACGCTTTAACGGATGAAGATATTTAAGGACACTTCGAGCGTTTGCCTATCTTTAGGGATGCAACAAAATGCAAAGAAGAAAGGTTTTCTTCTTTATTTTCTTCAGTTTTTGATTACTTATTAGTTTTGTATATTTGCCCATTAGAGTTAAATCGAAGATTCTTGCTAAAGTAAATATCTTTAGTGGAGCAAGTTGATTTCGAACAACATTTGTCGGTCCGCTCGACCCATTAGAAAAGGAAAATTGAAGTAAACTTGAAAACTCAAAATTTTTACCTAAAAAAATATGAGTTTGATTTTTGGGTGGCCCAAAAATTGTATGGTCCAGGTCAATTTCGCTTTTCTTTTCTGATTCTTTTTTGCTCTCAATTTTAACTAAAATGAACTTCCCAGCGCCACAAACATAATGCAAGTCGTGATAACTAGGCCCCTAGTGACGTCACTTTTCAGGTGGAAATTGTTTTGGGGCGGTGTCTGGCCCTGCTCGTCGAGCGCTTTCCGATGACACCTATTTCGTTTTGTGCAACGCTTAGTTTGGAGATTAGACGGGGTTCCTACCGACCCGCCGGGACGTGGTGTGAGGATCTGACAGGAGAGACAGAGTTAATGTCAACTTCACCCGGAAAATCACTACTAACACTCAGAAAGTTAGTTATCTGGAGGTCGAATGGATGGGCATATGCCATTGAAACCGAACATGGACGAGCGTCTCGGACGCTTTATGCTATTTGTCCTGTCGACATCGAAGCAGCATTGGCTTCCTCATGACGTCAAGGAGGCAACGGGCCAAGGGATTTGCCCTATTAGATATTGAGTTTTGTTTATTTGTTTTGATCATTCATCATGTGATAATCGGAACGTTATGACGAGTGAGACAGAAGGCCGATGATTTCCCTTCAACTAGCAAAAGGAGAATCAACTTCAGCGACCTGGCCTGCCATCACGCTTTTCAAATACCTGGAGCTTTGAAGAATCTTGCTGTAGAATCGCGAAATGAACAAGGACAGGCAGCTGCAGCTGGGAGCAAAGATTCGCCGCCAGTTTTTCTATGCAATAAGATATAATATGGTAAAGTGTCGAGCATATTTCAAGCACATGGCACGGAAGTGCATATGTCATACACAACATTGCCTCAACGTCAGGCTCACTGCAGATTTCCAATTATGTTGCATCATGTAGCAAGATTGACTTGGTGAGTGAGACAGAAGGCCGATAATTTCCCTTCAACTAGCAAAATGAGAATCAACTCCAGCGACCTAGCCTGACGTCACACTTTTGAAATACGTCACACTTAGAAAAGTCGAGGCATGGTCGGATATGGTGTGTGCATCTAACGTTTTACTGCACCACTCCGAACTGTCAAGTCAGCACAGGCTGTGCCATAGTTCAGCTTGTTTCTCAGCTTGTCCCGCTAGATGTATGCCACACACAGCCAATCAGCGGCACACCCTCCATCGGACTGACGCTGGTCACGCAGTCGTCGGGCCTTGAGGCGCGCAGGTCACGTAGCATGAGAACATGACCACGTGGCCGGCGGCTGGCGGGCTTGCACATCGCCGGTGCCGGCCGAAACAGCGCCCATTAATTTGTGCCATGAGATCGTGTAAAAATATACCCACTTCAAAAGAAGATGATGGCAAAAACAGCAGAAAAAATCCAAATTATAAGAGCAATATAGGGCGTGACTGGCGGTCTGACGGACGCTGAGTGACGGAACCGGGTCACAACATGCTGCGACCACAGCACCGTCCAGGTGTCATAAGTGTGACGGTGGAGCCGGGTCGGGCCGGGTGGCTTAATACACGCCTGTCGCGTATAGCAGCAGCTGGAGCAGAGCAGGGGACTCGCTCAGGCCTCGTCCTCACCCGCAATAACCGATCCTCACGACTACTTAACGACATACTTGCAACACTGACGACCACCACAAATCAGGCCCGGGTTCGCAGAACAAAACACTCTTCCGTCTCGGCTCTTTTACAGTACAATGCGCTCCTGAATATAAATTGTTGACAATGTCAGTTTTAATATGATTTTAGAAGCGCTTCTTCAAAGTCATGGCGCTATGCCAAAGCCCTTCTTTGTGCTGCGATATACCTATTATTGCACTTCGGATCATGTATGTGACGCTTTTAAATGCACCTTGAATTGGTGGCTCATTTTGTGAATATGTTGAAAGCCCACTTGTTTGAATTGTCTTCACAGTGTACTTCAAATGTATTGTGCAGTGAAGCCTATAATGGTGTGCATCGTCCTCATTATTCATGATTTTGGGCTGTGAAAAAAAAAAATCCCTTTGTATTAACCCCAAATACCAATTTGCACGAAAATAGCAAAATTATTACTCTGAGATGGCAATAACGACACGCATGTATGCTCACTTAGCCTGTGATCGCTACGTGCGTGGTTGTTACGTCTGTTGGAGATATGCGCGCAGGCGGAGCGAGGGACAGGGCTATTTCTGGAACGCGCGCTGATAACCTTTTCTGCGAGCTTGCGTCAGAAGTGTGCTAACGAGCGCCAGCTAGCGAAGCCATCATAGATCATTTATCTGCCTTCTTGTGAGCGTTCGAGTCGGGTGTACGTTGATGGAGCGGTTCGGCTGAGTTATCGCAATCGATTGGCGTCCCTGTCATGGGGTAGAATTCCGTGGTACAAGTACCAGACCAAGGTAGCATACAGTTGTGGATGCACAATAGCCGCTCACTTGCAGTACATTTCAACATCAGTACGTCATGTACGTTTTATGTGGCGACATATTTACGGCAGAGTACACCACAAGGAACGTTTTGGTCACATTTTATTTTCAATTAATCGTGCTAGGATGCACATGTGGATAGATGGTAACTAGGTCAGCGGACAGCCACGACAATCCATCTCAGCCTTTCCCGTGTGGTCTCGCATATGGCTCCATGTTGAACAAGACAAGTAAATGGAGCAGGCAACCGACCTGCAAGCATTTCATGACACGCTTGAGTGGCCATTGATGTGAAACTGGAAATTACATTCGACCAATCACTACATGGGCTGGTCACTTCCATGGATGACGTACAAGGTCTTGCATGATATCGAATTTTACCCCCGATTTGTATTGGGTGGACACCGGCTAGCTATGTATGCCCATGTCACCAATGGGAGACTGACGCGTCAGTGATTCCATCAGAAGCGTGTGGACTCCAGTGGCGGTTCATTGTCTGACCTGGACAGTGGACAGTGGACAGTGGACAGTGGACAGTGGACAGTGGACAGTGGACAGTGGACAGTGGACAGTGGACAGTGGACAGTGGACAGTGGACAGTGGACAGTGGACAGTGGACAGTGGACAGTGGACAGTGGACAGTGGACAGTGGACAGTGGACAGTGGACAGTGGACAGTGGACAGTGGACAGTGGACAGTGGACAGTGGACAGTGGACAGTGGACAGTGGACAGTGGACAGTGGACAGTGGACAGTGGACAGTGGACAGTGGACAGTGGACAGTGGACAGTGGACAGTGGACAGTGGACAGTGGACAGTGGACAGTGGACAGTGGACAGTGGACAGTGGACAGTGGACAGTGGACAGTGGACAGTGGACAGTGGACAGTGGACAGTGGACAGTGGACAGTGGACAGTGGACAGTGGACAGTGGACAGTGGACAGTGGACAGTGGACAGTGGACAGTGGACAGTGGACAGTGGACAGTGGACAGTGGACAGTGGACAGTGGACAGTGGACAGTGGACAGTGGACAGTGGACAGTGGACAGTGGACAGTGGACAGTGGACAGTGGACAGTGGACAGTGGACAGTGGACAGTGGACAGTGGACAGTGGACAGTGGACAGTGGACAGTGGACAGTGGACAGTGGACAGTGGACAGTGGACAGTGGACAGTGGACAGTGGACAGTGGACGGTGGACGGTGGACGGTGGACGGTGGACGGTGGACGGTGGACGGTGGACGGTGGACAGTGGACAGTGGACAGTGGACAGTGGACAGTGGACAGTGGACAGTGGACAGTGGACAGTGGACAGTGGACGGTGGACGGTGGACGGTGGACGGTGGACGGTGGACGGTGGACGGTGGACGGTGGACGGTGGAAGTGGACGGTGGACGGTGGACGGTGGACGGTGGACCGTGGACGGTGGACGGGGGACGGTGGACGGTGGACGGTGGACAGTGGACAGTGGACAGTGGACAGTGGACAGTGGACAGTGGACAGTGGACAGTGGACAGTGGACAGTGGACAGTGGACAGTGGATAGTGGACAGTGGACAGCGGGCAGTGGACAGTGGACAGTGGACACTGGACAGCGAGCAATGGACGGTGGACGGTGTACGGTGGACGGTGGACGGTGGACGGTGGACGGTGGACGGTGGACGGTGGACGGTGGACGGTGGACGGTGGACGGTGGACGGTGGACGGTGGACGGTGGACGGTGGACGGTGGACGGTGGACGGTGGACGGTGGACGGTGGACGGTGGACGGTGGACGGTGGACGGTGGACGGTGGACGGTGGACGGTGGACGGTGGACGGTGGACGGTGGACGGTGGACGGTGGACGGTGGACGGTGGACGGTGGACGGTGGACGGTGGACGGTGGACGGTGGACGGTGGACGGTGGACGGTGGACGGTGGACGGTGGACGGTGGACGGTGGACGGTGGACGGTGGACGGTGGACGGTGGACGGTGGACGGTGGACGGTGGACAGCCTCCGGCATGAAACGAGCGTGTCAACACAGGGAGCCATGTCGGAGACACGACCGGTGACCTTCGGGACTCGGACAGACCATTCAGGGTCGCGCAGCAGCCCGACGATCGACCGGCTCAGCCCACCGTCACGAGCCGCACGGAGCACCACCAGAGCAGCAGCACCAGAGCAGCAGCACCAGAGCAGCAGCACCAGAACAGCAGCACCAGAGCAGCAGCACCAGAGCAGCAGCACCAGTGTAGCAGCACCAGAGCAGCAGCACCAGTGTAGCAACACCAGAGCAGCAGCACCAGAGCAGCAGCACCAGAACAGCAGCACCAGTGTAGCAACACCAGAGCAGCAGCACCAGTGTAGCAACACCAGAGCAGCAGCACCAGAGCAGCGGCACCAGAGCAGCACCACCAGAGCAGCAGCAGCACCAGAGCAGCAGCACCAGTGTAGCAACACCAGAGCAGCAGCACCAGAGCAGCAGCACCAGAGCAGCACCACCAGAGCAGCAGCACCAGAGCAGCAGCACCAGTGTAGCAACACCAGAGCAGCAGCACCAGAGCAGCGGCACCAGAGCAGCACCACCAGAGCAGCAGCAGCACCAGAGCAGCAGCACCAGAGCAGCAGCACCAGTGTAGCAACACCAGAGTAGCAGCACCAGAGGAGCAGCACCAGTGTAGCAACACCAGAGTAGCAGCACAAGAGCAGCAGCACCAGTGTAGCAACACCAGAGCAACGGCACCAGAGTAGCAGCACCAGAGCAGCAGCACCAGAGCAGCAGCACCAGAACAGCAGCACCAGAGCAGCGGCACCAGAGTAGCAGCACCAGAGCAGTAGCACCAAAGCAGCGGCACCAGAGTAGCAGCACCAGAGGAGCAGCACCAGAGCAGCAGCACCAGTGTAGCAACACCAGAGCAGCAGCACCAGAGCAGCGGTACCAGAGTAGCAGCACGGGAGGAGCAGCACCAGAGCAACAGCACCAGAGTATCAAAACCAAACAAACAGCAATGTCATAGCAGCAGAACCAGCGCAGCAGCACCAGAGAAGCCGTACCAGAGTAGCAGTACCAGAAGAGCAGCACCAGAGGAGCAGCACCACAGGAGCAGCACCAGATGAGCAGCACCAGAGTAGCAGCACCAGAGCAGCAGCGCCAGAGGAGCAGCACCATAGCAACCGCCAAGAGGAACAGCACTCTTATGTGTGCACGTACACTCCTGACGCCTGTCAGTGGTGCCTGACATCTGAAGAAGACCCTGGGCGCGCCACTGGCCGTAAGAACCTCGTTAAAGATACATACTGCGCCGGCACTTGCACAAAGGGCGCCATATACTTGGTCGGTGCAGGTTCCGTGCTGGTGGCGGTGTGGCGTATCCGCCACAGGTGCTGGCAGAGGTTATCCCCGCCGGCGCGGGTCACGGCCACCCCGACACGTCACAGGCGGCACGTCATGTGTCGTGATGACGTAGACCTGCCGGGCACGCTCCAAGCGACAGCTGGATCTGGCAGCGTCCCCGGAGCAGGAGCTGTCCATCGAACGTGGGTCAGCTTCATAGCAAGGGGACCGCAGCTGTTTGCAGGGCAGCTGCCTGCATGTTCGGCTAGTAAACTGGACCATCTTGTCCGACACAATGCTGTCCGAGGTTTTGTACGAAACACGTGTGATTGAGGAATCCGTGGTGTGCCTTAATTTTACTTTGTGGTGTTGCGCAACATTCCAGAAGCACTGATCTGCATGCAAGAAGAAAGAGAGAGAGATTGGGGGAGAGCTTTGTATCAATGCATGCTGTCAGCGGGAGGAACTGTAACACTTGTCACTACCACAACCGCCCAGACCTATGGAGGCTGGGGGAGAACAGGGGAGACTGTTGTTAGTCCATTGAACCCAGCATGCAGATGATCAGCCACCAATAACTCGGACGACATATTAGGGAACTGTCTGGACGGCAATGTATGACAGGGTACTGGTTGGACGGCAATGCAGGGGACCGCGGTAGCTCAGTTGGTGGCGAGTCGGACTCTTGATCGCAATATTGCGGGTTCGAATCTAACAACCGCCGGCGTTTACCGAGCTTGGCGACGCCACAAGACCTAGCCGTCCAGACCTGCAGGATAGGGAATGTAAACTACGGCGTTGCCGCGACAGGTAACTGTATGGGATGGCAATACATGACAGGGGACTGTCAGGACGGCAATACATGATAGAGGACTGTCATGACGACAAT
The DNA here is from genome assembly GCA_034440575.1 of Imbricaverruca yamaguchii. NCBI lineage: Eukaryota > Metazoa > Arthropoda > Thecostraca > Neoverrucidae > Imbricaverruca > Imbricaverruca yamaguchii. The sequence goes on from JAOTOL010001541.1 coordinate 1,464,483, forward strand.
AAATGATAGGGGACTGTCAGGACGGCAGTGTATGACAGGGGTTTTCTGGACGGAAATACATGACAGGGGACTGTCAGGACGGCAATACATGACAGGGGACTGTCAGGACGGCAATAAATGACAGGGGACTGTCAGGACGGCAGTGTATGACAGGGGTTTTCTGGACGGAAATACATGACAGGGGACTGTCAGGACGGCAATACATGACAGGGGACTGCCTGGACGGCAATACATAACAGGGGACTGCCTGGACGCCAATACATGACAGGGGACTGTCTGGACGGCAATACATAACAGGGGACTGCCTGGACGCCAATACATGACAGGGGACTGTCTGGACGCCAATACATGACAGGGGACTGTCTGGACGGCAATATATAACAGGGGACTGTCAGGACGGCAATACGTGACAGGGGACTGTCAGGACGGCAGTGTATGACAGGGGACTGTCAGGACGGCAGTGTATGACAGGGGCTGTCTGGACGGCAACACATGACAGGGGACTGTCAGGACGGCAATGCATGGCAGGGGACTGTCTGGGCGGCAGTACATATATGACAGGGGATTGTCGGACGGCAGTGTATGACAGGGATTGTCTGGACGGCAGTGTATGAAAGGGCCTGTCTGGACGGCAGTGTATGACAGGGACAGTCTGGACGGCAATGAATGACACGGACTGTCTGATCGGAAGTACATGACAGGTGGCTGTCTGGACGGCAGTGTATGAAAGGGACTGTCTTGTCGGAAATACATGACAGGTGGCTGTCTGGACGGCAGTGTATGACAGGGGCTGTCTGGACGGCAGTGTATGACAGGTGGCTGCTTGGGCGGAAATACATGACAGGTGGCTGTCTGGATGGCAGTGCATGGCAGGGGCTGTATGAGACGGTAGTACGATGACGTGGCGGGATTGGAGTGCGCCATGTAATTGGTATGTAGTCACCTTGCAAGGTAAGAATGAAAATGCAGGTGGACTGGGCGGCTTGCTTAAAGCGATTATAAGCAGTATATCCGCAAACGCATGGATAACACGGCGACTGCAGCCGACTGTTAAATAAAGCCTGCTGATGACTGGAAATTGAGAGACCAACTGCAGGGGCATCGAATCCAACCCAAACTACATGTGCTTATGTACCGTCATGTGCTGCACATTGAGCGAACTGTGGAGTGAGGCTAAGTAAGACCGTCGTCGGGTAGCACCAGACAGGTTGCGGACCACGTCAGTGTTCCGAACCCAGCGTCCGTGCGTCACTTTTCGGTGGTGAGCTCGGCCGTCGCATGGCTCGGCGGACTGGCGCCGACTGGCGCCGACTGACGCCACCGACCGTCTCGTCGGACTGGCGCCGACAGCGACAACAAACGTACGACGAGCCTAACCGTGTCAGACGTATACTGTCAACTCATCACCAGCGCTTCCCGACAGAGCTTCCTCAACGGGACATTCATTCGCCCGTCATATCGGTAATCGGAGCCGACCAGGACCTGGCACCCCGGCTCCAACTAGGTGACGTCATCGTCGCAGCAGGTGGACGTCCAGGGGAGCTGGTGTACACGGTGCAGGTGGCAGATGGCAGACGTTTGAGACCGAAGCCCTTGACCGGCCGGTCTACTGTGGCCAGGACCGGTTTGAGCCAGGTCAACGTGCAGTGGCATCGGGTCGAGAGACCCGAGCGCCTTGGTGTATTTAAGGTAACACCACTGCGGGGATTTGTTCATGGTCCAAATAATCGGCATGTTTCGAACCAACTATTTAAAAAACGTTTTGCCTGAGCAAGCTATGCAACTTTTAGTTCCTTCCAATCAGTAAGTTGAGTTCTAACTAGATCAAAAGCTAGTGTCAGAGTCATACATAAGCAACCCTTCGTGCTACCTTCATTTTGACCATTGGACATACTGCCAGCTTAGAACATCTTAAGCACATGGAATATGCACATATGAAACGTAGGCATCTATCTGTATCTTCTCGTACTGCCAAAACGCCATCGCTTGCTGACTTGTTTGTTCTAGGACACCGAATGAGGATGCAGTAAAAAATGATTTATGTGCTTTCGCTAGGCATGCGACGTTTCAATTATATTACATATTTAAGTATATCTCTCGATATCACATTCATGCCTTCATGTTGTTTGTGTATTTCGCGGATTTTCATAAAGAGCAAAGCACTGCGGTGTCAAGTCTATATAGCTATTCCATTAATTAATGCTAGCCAAACAACGGTGTACGAAATACCTTGTTAAACATGTGCTAGGAAAATAAATAAGCGGTCTCGTTCTAAATTTGTTTTTTTTACAAGACCTTCGGTTTGGTAAGATGAGTATTTCGAACTTTACATAAAGATTCCTTTCACAACACCGTTTAGTGATGCATTGTTCCGCAAATTCAGATCCATGTATACATTTTTGTGAATTGGTGATGGAAATTTGCGATAATAACGATTGATACCTGAATGCTGAATTGGCTAAGTTACTGGACGGACTAGACGATGTCATTACTTAAGAGTGTCCCTAAGTAATGACATCATCTCAGTGAAGCAACTCAGTGAGGTTCAGAAATATGTTGCATCTCCAATGCCTTTTTCTTTTTGTTGCACACAAAGGAATAACAAAATGCAAATAAAACTGGATCAAATCTCATCAGGATTGTAAGTCTACAGTATGACAAGAAGCAGGTAGGCACGATTTTCACATTAGCATCTGTTTTCTCACCTAAATGATAAGCAAACTTCAAGATGATCAGCACATGCAAGTCATATTCATTCAAATACCCCAACTGTCTTCTCTCTCTCTTCCTCTCTCTCTCTCTCTCTCTCTCTCTCTCTCTCTCTCTCTCTCTCTCTCTCTCTCTCTCTCTCTCTCTCTCTCTCTCTCTCTCTCTTTCTCTCTCTCTGTCTCTCTATATAAATTTATATATGTCAATATACATATATGTATATATATATATTTATATATATATATTTATATATATATATATATATATATATATATATTTATGTGTATATATATGTATATATATATATATGTATATATATACATGCATATAAATATATATGTATGTATATATGTATATATATACATGTATATAAACATATATGTATGTATATATGTATATATATAGCTTCCAAAATACCACCATTCTCCTAATACGCCAGCAAATCCATTTCAGGGGATACAGGGAACTCGGAGGTTTAAACGAGTAAAAATCATGATACAGCCGCGGTTTCTGCACTTGCTCATTTGAAGACTTCAGCATCACTCACTGGGCATATAAATATAGCAAAGCTTCACATTTACTTGCTGTTTGAACTGCATAGCAGGATGATTGAAGGAGGCTGAATTGTACGCATGTGCATCACATCCCAAACACCTACCTATTCGGAGACATTCAGATAGCCTTTCCACATCACGTTCAGACGAAAATCAGATACGTTGGTGATAAAAATGATTAAAATTCGCCGTAATCACCATGAGACCATCCACGCCCATTTTTGCCAACGGGAAACATGTCACACTTCAATCAATGAACAATGGTATATCCAAGGCAAACATCGCGCGAGGGTGTGGAGCACAACTGACTGGACGGCATAGAGCACCCCAGTTCTATCTTTCACGAAACTCACAGTCGTTTTAGCATATTCACCACGTCCTTCTTATTTGTTAGCACGGGCAAAAGCTGCCGTGGCATGTAGCTAGCCCGGATGTAGCCATCCCTCTCCTTCCCGTACACGTTTTTTTTTGTCAGCTAGCGACACCTGCTTCACGCATTGTTCAACTGACTGACCGTGCACGGGAAACTGGAACTGACATTGGCATGTCCTCATAGCCATCAAGTTCGGAGCTTGGCGTGAGCGCGTGACGGCCGGTTAGAATGCGCCGTCCTAGGATATCAACTCCTGCAGACTCTCCGCGGTCTCATGTAGTCTTATAATTCTTATTGGACGGACCCCGGGGTCTCCACGCTCATTTTTGCCGCGGATGCTCCTGACACGTTCAACAGCGAACTGGCGCTCTGCTCCGTCATCGCTATAGAGAAGTGTCTGGAGCACCATTTCGTTGTGAGCATACCAGGGACCTGGAATGGAGGTTCGGCATCACGATGCGCACGACTTCCCCATGCTGCAGCCGAGTGAGCTGCAGCTGGCGCAGCACATGCCGCGGCTCATCCAACCAGTTGCGCTGCACCTTCGCGCGAAACCACATCGGATAGTAAACCCCCACAATGAATTAAACGGTACGCCGGAGGTTTTCGCATGCAGTGTCTCCCAGGCCATGATCTGACACGTAGTGTAGGTACATGCACCGGCAGCTTTTGCCCGGGCCAACATCTAAGAGGGACGTGGAGAATATGCTAAAACGACTGAGTTCTATGAAAGATAGAACTGGGGTGCTCTATGTCGTCCAGTGAGTTGTTCTCCGCACCTTCGCGCAACGTTTGCCTTGGATATACCAGTGTTCATTGATTGATGTGTGACATGTGTCCCTTTGGGACAAAAATAGGCATCGATGATCCCATGGTGATGACGACGAATTTCAATAATCATGGCGAATTCCAATCATTGTCATCACCAACGAATATGATTTTAATCTGAACGTGACGTGGAAAGGCTATCTGAATGTCTCAAAATTCATCGAATAGCTACCTAGTCGTTGGATGTTGAGGCATTCAGGTAGCCTTTCCAGAAAGCATTGTATTTGCGTACAAAGCAGCCTACCTCAATCATGCTGCTATGTTGTTCAAACAGCGAATAAATATGAAGCTTTGTCTATATTTCTATGCCCAGTGAGTGATGCTGAAGTATTCAAATGAGTGAGTACAGAAACGGCGGCTGTATCATGATTTTTCCTTGTTTAAACCTCAGAGTTACTTGTATGCCCGGAAATTGACATTTGCTGGTGTATTTGAAAACATGAGATAGCCGATATTTTCTTAACTATCGATTTATAGACAATATTGCGTTGTTTCAATCGACTCAGCTCGTCGAGACGATCAAAAAGAGGTACTATTTGACTCACTTATCTGGATTGGTTCTCACGGCCAATATGGCACCGAATGCTGAAGACAGTCTTTTTCAAAAGCATTTTGAGAAAGAATGCCGATTGCTCAGAGATCTAATTTCTATGCAGAATTGTTAGGCACGTATCAAGGCAAAATAAAAACAGTAGCCGTTTTTGATAACACAACTTAGCAATTCTCGACACAGGCTAATATGCAACGTCGCCTCTACCCAGAGCGTCACATGGACGTGGGCGCTGCCGAGTCGGCCGACCTGGCCACCTAGCCGCTCCAAGTGTTCAGGACATGGGCGCTGCTGAGTCGGCCGACCTGGCCAGCTAGCCGCTCCAAGTGTTCAGGACATGGGCGCTGCTGAGTCGGCCGGCCTGGCCAGCTAGCCGCTCCAAGTGTTCAGGACATGGGCGCTGTCGAGTCGGCCGGCCTGGCCAGCTAGCCGCTCCAAGTGTTCAGGACATGGGCGCTGCTGAGTCGGCCGACCTGGCCAGCTAGCCGCTCCAAGTGTTCAGGACATGGGCGCTGCTGAGTCGGCCGGCCTGGCCAGCTAGCCGCTCCAAGTGTTCAGGACATGGGCGCTGCTGAGTCGGCCGACCTGGCCAGCTAGCCGCTCCAAGTGTTCAGGACATGGGCGCTGCTGAGTCGGCCGACCTGGCCAGCTAGCCGCTCCAAGTGTTCAGGACATGGCGCTGCGAGTGGCCGACCTGGCCAGCAGCCGCTCCAAGTGTTAGCGCCTGCAGTCTGCCGCGATGTCGTTTAGTTGTGACCCTGTAGTCTGCCGCGATGTTGTTTAGTTGTGACCCTGTGGTCTGCCGCGATGTTGTTTAGTTGTGACCCTGTAGTCTGCCGCGATGTTGTTTAGTTGTGACCCTGTGGTCTGCCGCGATGTTGTTTAGTTGTGACCCTGTGGTCTGCCGCGATGTTGTTTAGTTGCGACCCTGTGGTCTGCCGCGATGTTGTTTAGTTGTGACCCTGTGGTCTGCCGCGATGTTGTTTAGTTGTGACCCTGTGGTCTGCCGCGATGTTGTTTAGTTGCGACCCTGTGGTCTGCCGCGATGTTGTTTAGTTGTGACCCTGTGGTCTGCCCCGATGTTGTTTAGTTGCGACCCTGTGGTCTGCCCCGATGTTGTTTAGTTGCGACCCTGTGGTCTGCCCCGATGTTGTTTAGTTGTGACCCTGTGGTCTGCCGCGATGTTGTTTAGTTGTGACCCTGTGGTCTGCCGCGATGTTGTTTAGTTGTGACCCTGTAGTCTGCGGCGATGTTTTTTAGTTGCGACCATGTGGTCTGCCGCGATGTTGCACTGCAACTCAATGTATCTGGTCGACTGTAGACACATCAGGCGGCCACCTGGCTTGCACCTTGGACGCCCAGCATCGGTGTCCCTTCCCTGCCTCAGACGAGTCCGTGATGATGACAGTTCCGATATTAGCAGCAGTCCTGAGTGTGCCAGCGGCGGCCGAAGTGAGTCTGATCTCGTGACCTCGATACAGCCGAGCACTGCCCATGACTCGGCTGGCGTAATTTCGGTTTGATGCCGATTTAGCCGACCATGTTACGCCATGAAGGCCTCGACTGCCAAACAGTTGCGGGTGACGCGTTTCACTCTGAATTAATATCGCCCGGGTCAATCAGGCCGTGTTGTTGATCTCTCGGCAGCTATGCACCGTGTCAAAGAGGCCGTTTTGAAGGTGTTTTGACAGCTGTTGGCCGACCTATTTCTTTGTAGTGAATTCTGCATCGCATGTGAAGGCCTTCAGATGTATTTATATCAAACATCTACTATGCAATGTTATGCTAATGAGCAAGCGACCACGAGTCACCTTGATATGAATTCCGCTGACGCCGTTTATTACATTTCTGGGAATGTTTCTGAGGCCTTCGTGGCAGCAATGAGGGAACAGAGCATTTCCTACCGGTGCACCTTCCGTCGACCACTTCACAGCCATTTCGCCGGATGCAACTGCGAATGTATGGCCTCGAAGAAAGTATTTCGCCTGTTTAATATGTATGCATGTAGAGATACACAAACGAAAACAATGTGAATGAATAGCCCGCAAACACCTCGACGCGTATAAGGCACCACCACCACAGCGCGCATCAACCGAGATCGGCGTGAAAGTCACGTCCCAACTGGACGCAGTACCACCATCAGGAGTACAGCGGCCTGAAGTGACGCTGCCGTCGTGCAGCCAAACACACGTCTCGCAGGTGGGGAAAGTGCTTGCTAGTGCGGTGTCTGCAAATGATGTGCATACACTCGCGCACCGTTTCCAACAACGGGCTGCTGCATCTACAGAAGAAGGGGAATAATTATTTCCTTGCATATTGTTTTACCACCTGTGTGGTAAAATACCTTGCTTTGTACTATGTGTGAATTGCACTTAACAACTATAGTGCACTTGTTACACTTAGCAGGCACATGCCTGCTTGCAGAATGGTGACGTATATGCATTTGACTACATGAGACGTATAGGATATACAGGATGGAGAAATACCTGGTATGTATCCTTCTTAGAATAGCCACAGTTATGCACAAAATAACACAGAAGCAGCAAAACGGTACAGTAGTGTATTAATTACATGACAAATTGGAAACCTTTTCCAAGCAGCATTCATGAAGGTAGCTGCCACCACCATACAACGTGAGCAGCGACGGTGGCATGTGCTTGTGGCGGCTGGACATACGACAGACATTAGCCGAGATAGCCCGCCGCCGAAACAGAGGCCCTAGACAGAGGACCCCCGCCCGGCCGACCCATCTAAACCGCAGCACGCCTCATCTCCACACGGCCACGTGTGGCACTCCGGGCGGCGCACAAAAACCGCCGCTGCTCGGCAGTGACGCGAGGACGTGACGTGCCGTGGCGGTCCGCACCAGGCGGCTCTGGCTCGGGTGTGCAGAGGCGCCGCCAGGTGGGTCTGGGGAGCCGCCTCGGTCGGGGACGTGACGTGCCGTGGCGGTCCGCACCAGGCGGCTCTGGCTCGGGTGGCAGAGGCGTGGCCAGGTGGGTCTGGGGAGTCGCCGCTCGGGTGTGCAGAGGCGCGGCCAGGTGGGTCTGGGGAGCCGCCGCTCGGGTGTACAGAGGCGTGGCCAGGTGGGTCTGGGGAGCCGCCGCTCGGGTGTGCAGAGGCGCGGCCAGGTGGGTCTGGGGAGCCGCCGCTCGGGTGTGCAGAGGCGCGGCCAGGTGGGTCTGGGGAGCCGCCGCTCGGGTGTGCAGAGGCGCGGCCAGGTGGGTCTGGGGAGCCGCCGCTCGGGTGTATAGCAGAGGCGCGGCCAGGTGGGTCTGGGGAGCCGCCGCTCGGGTGTACAGAGGCGCGGCCAGGTGGGTCTGGGGAGCCGCCGCTCGGGTGTACAGAGGCGCCGCCAGGTGGGTCTGGGGAGGCGCCGCTCGGATGTACAGAGGCGCCGCCAGATGGGTCTGGGGAGGCACCGCTCGGGTGTAAAGAGGCGCCGCCAGATGGGTCTGGGGAGGTGCCGCTCGGGTGTATAGCAGAGGCGCGGCCAGGTGGGTCTGGGGAAGTGCCGCTCGGGTGTACAGAAGCGCGGCCAGGTGGGTCTGGGGAGGTGCCGCTCGGGTGTACAGGGGCGCCGCCAGGTGGGTCTGGGGAGGTGCCGCTCGGGTGTATAGCAGAGGCGCGGCCAGGTGGGTCTGGGGAGCCGCCGTCATTCTTGCAGTCGCTCGCCGAGCGACTGGACCCGGCCGGCGGCCGTGCGGCGCCACTCTGCGCGCGACTCGCGCAACTCCGTGACTCGCGTGACTCGTGTGACTCGCGTAATTCGTGTGACTCGCGGAACTCGCGCGGCTCGTGTGACTCGCACAACTCGTGTGACTCTCATGACTCGCATGACTCGCATGGCTCGTGTGACTCGCGTGTCTCGTGAGACTCGCACAACTCGTGTGACTCTCATGATTCGCGTGACTTGTGTGACTCGCACGACTTATGTGACTCTCATGACTCGCGTGACTCGTGTGACTCGTGTGACTCGTGTGACTCGCATGACTTGTGCGACTCGTGTGACTCGCTTGACTCGTGTGACTCTCATGACTCGCGTGACTCGTGTGACTCGTGTGACTCGTGTGACTCGCGCGACTCGGAGTCGGAGCGCGGTGGCCGCCTTGGCCGGACGAGGTGGCGCCGGCCGGCTAATGGACCCCCGTCGCGGCCGCTCCAGTTCGAACGTGATCATTCGGGCGTCGTGCCGTCAGGTCCAACTCCGCTCATCGTGGCAGACCCGTCCCGTTAATTGAAATACGGAACATGCCGTCGACGGCGCCGGCCGCGTCGGTTGGGGTATCGACAGTATGTCGGGGTATCGACACCATGTCGGGGTATCGACACTATGTCGGGGTATCGACACCATGTCGGGGTATTGACACTATGTCGGGGTATCGACACTATATCGCGGTATCGACGTCATGTCGGGGTATCGACACCATGTCGGGGTATGGACACCCTGTCGGGGTATCGGCGCCATGTCGGGGTATCGACACCATGTTGGAACCGGGCCGGACCAGGTGACGCGACAGTGGCAGGCCTGTGTCGGACACGGCACCGACACTATGCTGGGGATAGGCTGCGCAGAGTGGTCAGGGCCGTGCCCGACTCACCTCCGAAGGGGCATTGAGGCTGTGGCGGGGGGGGGGCCGCGTCCGCCGGAGGCGTGCTGAGCAAATGTCATGTCAACACCATAGTGAAGAGGGCGTGGGGGACCGGGCACGGCAACACTGGGGAGAGCAGAGGACTCGTTTCCGCTACGTCAGATGAGTACAGCAGCTTCACATTGTTCACGTCCCAGAGAGTACAGAGACCTCATTCCGGATATGTCGTAGGCAGTATTGTGGAGAAGTTTAATCAGATTTGGGATCACGATGACTTTATAAAGAAGTTTAACACCAACTGGAAGCCCAAGGCTTATGTGGCGTGTGTGATAGGATCTAGTTGAATCCCATTCGTTTGGTTCGCTAAAACAAGATTCAAAGAACAAAACTGCTGCTGACTTGACTCGAAAGGAGTTCCTTCTATTAACTAGCCTTTTAAACTGTAACAGATGGCAGTTAGGCACGCAGGATTGCGGGCCCGACTAGGCGATGAGACCTCAAAGTGACTGTTGAGAGTAGCGTGACAGTCCACCATCGTGGATACCGTCGTGATCCTCAGCGACTCCCCGACCGCGACTCCTCGCTGCCGCGGCCAGCTGAAACTGAACGGGGCCGGAGGCCCACCCCTTCCGACTCAGTTCTCCGCAGGACGAGGCTCTGGCTCATCTTCGCAGGAGGAGGGCACATCTTGCCCAGCGCCGCAGCCAGGAGTTCAAGAGCGGCCAGACCCCAAAAATGCCGTGGAATAGATGATGCTTTCGACGCACTTCACGCAACCATAAATTTTGATTTTGCGCAGCGATTAAAACATGTGTTTGATCTGGTGAGTTCTTTGGCTGCTAAGGGGGAAGGCCTATGCCAGCGGACACACTGACATTGACAGCGGTCACATGTTGCACGGCGTAGAATAACATGGCTGGCGACGACTGAGAAGACACCTAGAGCTGATGCAAGTAAATCTGTATTCCCCTGACACTCGAGGACACTTGGTCACCACACTGGCTGACACCCGGCGCTACGACCGAGTCCGATACGCTCATACATTGGGGCCTATTTTAGATTCCGCTTTGACTTTGGAGCGGTGTAGCAGCAGCTTAGTTGCGGTACAGAGTGCTCGTTCCCGGCATGTCGTCACGGCAGCGGGCATTACGCGGCCACGTCCATGTTGTGCAAGGTGACGAGCAGGTCGTGAGTGGCGTGCCAGAAACGACTTCTTGTGAAAGGCATTTTGTCTTTTGGAGGCCTACCGGCCATTTGGTCACGTGACCCCAGACATGTGAACAGTAGAGGATGAACCCCTGTTGTTGACTTACAGGCATTGCAGAACTCCATGACATTCTTATTATTGACGACTTCGAGGAGGAAAATGCAATTCAACGACGGATAAAAGTGATATTAAAATTTGGATAAAAGTGATTTATTGGATACAAGTGAAATATAGTAGATATGACAAGAAAGCAGAGTGAAACATTTTGCAGTACTTGGATGGGTATGAATATTTTCACCATATGTATCCGATTCACAAGTCATTTAGGATCGAATGTACGTTACAATACTAAGTCAGAAGTAAGCCGGCCGTCTTCATCAAGAAGCGCACTACACGTATTTGTGTGTGTGTGTGTGTGTGTGTGTGTGTGTGTGTGTGTGTGTGTGTGTGTGTGTGTGTGTGTGTGTGCGTGTGTGTGTGTGTGTGTGTGTGTGCAAGCTTGTATTGGATATCGTAGGAGGGAGATTCGTCTATTTTTATGAATATCGGTCAAAACATCCGAAATCACGACTTTGTCACGTTGACAATGCAACATTTCGTCATGCATGATGTAGACTAAGCAGTTCAATCCGTTTCAATTCACGTTGAATTATGCTTGCCATGTCAAGGTGTCTATGATCTCACGAATATTATCAGGCAAGCCCGTTGATGTCGGATAGTTTATTGTCAATGCTCGCATGTGGACGGCAAAGACTCTACAATGATCATACTCTTTGGCAATGGCGTAGCGATGAGGGGAAGGGGACATGTGCTCCCTGATATGTGGGAGCTCCAAGGATTGCGTTGTGACTCATAAAATGGCGGTGATACCCCAAACTCATTTCAGGAGCCCCAAATAAATACAAAGGGGTCCAGAAAAATGGCGCCGGGCTCCAAATATCTCACTAGGACTACAAAATCGCGCTAGGCTCCAACTTATCATCGGGATCACACACATTTGCATCGAGGCCCAAGTAAATATAGCGGAACCTCGAAAACCCCGCAAGGGCTCGAAAAAATCCGGCCGTACCTCACCGAAATCGGGCTGCAGACCAAAAATTCCTCCCAACCCCTCCCCAAAAAAGTCGTATCGAGGACCAAAATAAGCAAAATGGAAACCTGACGCTGGGGGCCAAAATGTCGCATCGGCGATCCAAAGATAGTACAGGAGACAAAAAAAAATAGTCGATGCCCCCTCCCACATTCGCGTCCGTGACCACAAATGAATACAATGGGCACTAAAACTTCCATCTGGGCCCGGCAATCGTGCCGGGTCCCGAACATCGCGTTGGGCCCCCCAAAATCCAGTCGGGGACCCCGAATAGTCGCGTTCGGAACCCCGTCCCAAATGAAATGTGGAAGGATCAACGGGATTTTTTTAATCGCACGGACCGATACATCAATTTAGCGCGGCCTTGAACAGCCCCGGAAGGGCCTGCCATCTCGTGTCGGAACCCCGTCAATTCGCACCTGAGCCAGAAAGATCGTGCCCCGGCCCTGCAAATCGCACTGGTTCCTCCAAAGATAAAATCTATGACCCCATTAAATATAACGTGGCTATAATAATCGCATCGGGACGGGGAAAAATGAAGCCTAGACACACAAAAAAAACAACGAGCAGGCATTCTAAAAGGTATATTTCCGTGCTCGGGAAATCGCTCTGGAGCCCCAACATCGCGATATATTTTTTTCTTCTAACAATCGTGCACGACCCAAAAAAAGGTAGCGGTGCTAAATAAATGAAACCGTGAGTCGGGTTTCGGAAACCTTTAAAAAGGTCCGAAAACTCGTGTCGAGCCGAAAATTTTAATTGGGTTCCTATAACTAGACCAAAAAATCGTCCCGGCAGCCAGAAAAAATGTACCGGAGCCCCTGAAATCGCGTTGAGGACATACAAATTTGCGTTAAGAGCTTTAAACAAACACTGCCGAGCCCAATAAGGATTACGGGAGGCCGAAAGCGCACCTGGGCTCTTCAAAACTCACTGAGTCTAGCACAAAGCGGCATGTTCTAAACACACGTCCTGGATCCCTAAGCAAACATACCGGTAGCTCTTCAAAACTAGCCTCAAGCACACCGGGGCCGCAACGAGATGATAATCTCAAAAACATACTGCTGTCCGCCAACGTCATTATGGATCTAACCACAACTATAAAACAAGAAGAAGTGCATTAAAAAAAAACATCAGGGCCATCGAAAACGAGTCGGTCCCTCAAATGTAGGTGAGTCCATCAAAAGCAACAAAGCCCCAAAAGCGCCGGGGTCTAAAAACGTTCCAACCCCTGAGAAATTACACTTGGTTCCTTTGTTTTCTCTCATAGTGAACTTATTTTAAGGACGTACATGTGCGTTGTCTGTATGATGTTTCAACCGCTGACATTCTATTGCCTCTACAGCTGACATTCGCAGTTGGATTTCTGCTTTCTACTGCTGACTTACTGTGGCAACTGTGAGCTGACTTACAAAGGTATACCATACAAATAACATCCAACAAGGGGAGGGCTGTGACTTAGAAGAGAGCGTGATAGATTGCGCCGCCTTGCACTGGACAGTTTTGTTGTTCATTAATGATTTAAAAAAATACAATGATCGGCCCCATGAAAAAAAAAATGTTGGAAGCCTACGTCCTATTATGTGCAGGAAAAGATGACAGTGGATGGGCCGCTCCAAACCTGCTTTCACCCTAACACAAATGATGGGTACGCCACTGGCCTTTGGCCCTATCGGCCTCACTGAGTACTTTCCACGACCTGCACTACCCTAAGGTTCCTGTGTCGCTAGTAATCTTAAATTCCGAGATCTGGAGGAGAGGCTGGGATTCTCTCTCCATCACGCGAAAGCAAATGAAAGTCATTGATTTCCGTATTTTGAGATTGATCCAAAATGGAAATAGCTAGAAGTATTTGAGGAAGACGCACTCGCTGAAGATATATTGCAATGATCCTCGTTATGCGCTTGGGGCTTGCTTGTGTTTTCTTATGTCCAACATATCTAGTATTGCGACTGATTTTGATATTACTTGACGTTCGATTTGGCCTGCTGTAGGCAATTGGCTCCCAGAAACGTACCACTAGGATCATCCCAGAAGGTTGTAGCACGTGATTGGATGCCTATTGGGTGCAGATACCTGACGTGTTCCTTACGGTCTTCTACCTCAATTAGAACAGGATGCCGAGAGATGCCATTCAATCCTGCCCCCTCCGGACACCTTACAGGACGACGATAGCAAATATATTTGGAAGGCTCGCATTACCATAGTCAACCACCGCTCGAATTCCAGGATGTGAATGAGTCGAATACAAGCGTTCCTGGCAATATGACATCAGAACGATTATATATAGCCAAGCTGACGCGATCAGAAATGGCGCTGCTAGCAAGCAGAAGTTCAGATACAAACAGTCATAAATTATTCCTCGCGACAGCCTAATGCAGTCACGGCCGGATTGTCAACTATCAAGAACTACGACGATGGCAATTTGCGGTCGTTGGTTCGGCGAATAACACCTGTTTTGTGCCACAAGCCGCTTTGATTTGCGATAAGGTTCTGAAGTTAATAGTTCGTGTATCAGCCCAAGGCCTCAATGAAACATTTGTCTGTTTAAAAAAAAAATATATTTTTGGGGGTGAGTAATCTTGGGGAAAGGCGCTGTCTTCCAACGGGCAGATTGTAGGTTCGAGTACCGCCTGTCGCTACTTTTCGCCCGCTATCAGTCGACGAAGAGATCGGTGCTATATGGTGCACGACGCTCAACACGGCGCAAAAGCGATAACTACCACCACCAAGGTTCTTAATATTGGTAAGTCCCAAACGCGACAATGCGAAATAACTAGTGAATCTATTTCATTCTGGTAACTGTCAGACTGTTGAAATTTCCGGATAATTTGTGATCCTTTTGGATAAATATTCGACTGAAATTCGAGATTGCATACGTGGATCATTTCTCAGGTGACTATTAACTCGTCCCGTCTCGGGGGTCTTCAACCGCCACCTCCTCAGGTTTTTCGCGGATAGCGGAGGAACGGTGCGCGGCAGCGCTCCCAAGTTTGGCATACCTTTTCCCACCTCAATTTGACATACTGATTTAAAAAAAATTAGGTCAGGTCATCTAGGGTCAACAAGTTAGTCAAGGTCAAGTGACCTCCAAAAAAGTTCAGCCAGTCGTCACGGTTTAACGGATACAGATATTTTAAGTAAACTTTCAGCGTTTGCTTATCTTTACGGATGCAATAAAACGTATGAGTTGAATTTTTTCATTTTTTTTTCATTTTTGACTACATGTAAATTTTGCGTATTTGCCAAATTGTAGTTCGAATACAGGGTTCTGGCTAAAGTAAGCATTTTTATTAGGGTAAGTTGACTTCCAACATCGTTTCTCGGTCTTCTCTACCAATTGGAAAATTTCAGAAAACTTTAAAACTCAAAATTTTGAAATGTCCCCCAAAAAATTTAATTTTTGTGGGGGCCAAAAAAAGTATAGCACTGGTCGATTTCGCTGTCCTTTTCTCATTCCAAATACATTTTGTTTTTTCACATATCCCACAAAATGAACTCCCCAGAGTCAAAAACATAATGTAAGTCATGAGAAGTCGTGAAAATCTAGCCCACTGGTGACGTCACTTTTGGGGGAAAATTGTTTTGGAGGGTGGACCCGGACCCTACTCTTCGAGCGCTTTCCGATGACACCGCTTTCGTTTTCGTGCGATGCTTAGTGTGGATTTTAGAGGGGGTCTTCAACCGCCCCCCCCGAGACGGGGGTGGGAGGATTTGACCGGAAAGACGGCGCGGGTTAAGCTAGCAACCAGGCCCGGTTACTAGTCCTACGGTACATGCTGCCAGCTGACCTTTCTCAATGAGCTTTAAATATGCAATCTGTAATCAACGAAATGACCTAAAGGAACCGAGTACTCAGAATTAAAGGCCGAATACCTACAACTATGTATGAAATTGATTCCGATGGTCGATTGTGAGTAGACAACAGACCCATACAGTCACCCGTACCGATATAAAATTATCAATTTTATATGTACAGCGGGCTGGCATTGGGTGAAAGGAAGTGGTCCCCTCAAACTTATGAAAAGGATACTCATTCGTGGCAGAACATTCACATGAGACAGGCGACAGTACCAAATGAGAGCAAGCTCGTATACCTGGGCATTTTTGGAGACGACAATCAAAACAGCACTAAACCCAGGCATACAACCATCTCGGATACCCAAAGATCAATGTTCAATTGGGATGCTGGGAACACGAACACCATTAAAGCTTTGACGCGATTATTCGGACGGAGCAGCTGAAAGGAAAACAATACGAGTTGATTTGCGATCCCAGTTCCAAGATAACAAGACGGTGGGAACGAAGCGGCAGACGGTGTGACGGCCATTTTTACCCGGGATCACATCGTCTGGTCGTCTATCAACATGTGATTTTACTTTCCTTCAGAGCATTTATTTGTATTTGAAATGTGGGAGCGATTTCACTCTGGCACTAAAGTCGCCTGCAGAAGAAACGTCTAGCTGACATTGAGCTGCATAATACCAGAGCACGGAAGAAAACAAATTTAAAGGGGGACTTCACGAAAAAATATGTTCTGATGCAGATAATTTTTTTCCGAAAGCGAAACATATCGTTCTGTGTGGCGAAAATCTCAAAATGTATTCCTTGATCTAGTGTATTTTTGTTTGCTATAAGGTCTAAGGTCCTCCACCTCCCACTCAGCTCCGACTGCCAGCAGAGCGATTTACTTGAGAAGCTGAAGCATATATAACGTGCCAATAAATTGCTGAATACCAATCACTTACAGTTGCATCAGAACATTAGTAACTATTGTCGTAGCTGTGGTTATATTATTCGTCGTCAGCCGTATATTTGATCAGTATTATCGTGAACCAGGCCTTCAACCATAGGCCTGATGCACGACAGCAAAATTTACCGCTCTGCGTGGTGGGAAATCTCAAAATTTCTTCCATAGGGTTTTTGGATTTCACTACTCGTGGTTTTGGAATTTCACAAGTTCATTAAATACATAGTGCTTTGGGAAAGGATACATGCATGAGTTGCGGTGAATATTTGTGCGCATGCTTTGCCAAGTTACATATAATTTAGCTTATTTTACTCCCAGTGCATGTCAATTCACCAATCATATCATTCATGGTACATGTTAGCTTCATTCTTGTTCATGCAGCTAACAGAATGCTTATTCGACAGACAGGCATATCCAGGACCCAAACAAATACTCGCAGCATAATTCCGCACGACGTGGGAGATTCGCAGGAAGGAACTAAATATATTTAGTTGTTGACGCATTTTATTGCCACTTCTCATTGATGTCAAAACAATGAGCGAAGTGGCAAAGGACTGTGCCTTCAATCCATATGCAACCATGTTTATATGGACGGCATGGCCAAGGGATAATGCTACTTTTACCATCGTCACAATTCATGGTTGTGCAAGTCATTCAAATGGGCCACAATCAAAACAGCGACAACTACGAACGGTCAGTCAAAACCAACAAGCGACCCACCTCTTTCAGATGAGGCCTTTGTTGAGACCGGCGACGGGAGATATACACTTCATCACCACAGGAATGCGGCGCCCCAAATCTATGTGATTGTTCAACTGGCCATTCACCAGCTGGCTTCGTAATGGTCGTCGGTAATCGCGAGTATTGTTCGCCTTTTCGGCACGGGCGAACCTCTCCGACCCCGCCCTGCCCAGTCATAACCGGGCGACGCGGGTTGCGTACCCGACAGGCGTGAGAGTCTCTGTAGTTCCGCAGCCAGCCGCCAGGGGCGCGGCGCATGGCAGGCGCTCGCTGCCGTCGGTGTCAGTCGCGTGTCGGCGTGGGTGGGGTGCGCCGTGCTGTGGGTCGGGCTCGGCGCGTCGGACTGATCACGGAGTGCAGAGGGACGGTGCGGCTGGCGGCGGCAGCAGCAGCTGTGGGGCGATGGTGGTCGCCATTGAATTGGGTACGGACCGCGCTGTCGCCCGCTGACATCGCCCTGCAGCCTTCCGAGGAACATTGACGTGCGGCGAACCATCACAATGTTGAAGATCGCCGTGGTTGTGCTGTCGGCCGCGGCTCTCTGCGGAGTCTTCTGCTCAGGTTAGTTACGCCGGATGCAGTGGTGGATTCAAAAGGCAGCAGAGCGTTACTTCGGGACGAGGGGAGGAGGCAACCATTTTAGCGATATGCACATTATTTTTAATCGTCATAAGCTTCCCAAATACCCACAGTTTTAAACACTACTAGATCATCTTTATGACATCGCAAATGCTTTAAAGACTAGGAGTATTACAATCAACAGCTTAAACATCAACATTTTGGAGTTATTTAACGTCTGTCTCCTGGATCTGTCAGCGGCCCACCAGAAGAAACAAACCGTTTATTGTGGACATCCGGTCCCAAAAACGTCGACAGGGTAGGGCGAGACGGTAAGGAGTGTGTTAAACTCACCATTAAAAATTTGATGGTGTGGCACACTACATTTTTTACCTTTCTCGTTGTTTTATTAGAGTCACATGCGGGTAACAGGAACGATACTATCCGTTCTCCAGCTTGTCCGCTGATCTGCAGCTGCTGAAGCGGTGACTTGACTTCTGATGATCTGCAGCTGCTGAAGCAGTGTCTTGACCTCCACTGCTGAAGCGGTGACTCGACCTCCGGTACACACCCGCAATCTGGGATTATATAGTTATTTCTCTTCAGATACGTGTGAACATTTTGTGTCTGGTGGTCGAGCGCCCCGTGTGAAGTCGGGGAAGTCGGGGCCAACACGATCTACGGCTGGCGTAGTTGTACTTATCTGTACTGCACTAACCTGTCGCGATACTACATTCCTGGGATATTTCTCAGGCACGTAGATATGCGCTCCTACATATGCCTCTGCTGCGTCATACACTGTCGCGCAATATCCGAAAAGCTTGAGTAGTAGTATACAATAGCATGAGAATAGCACGGCGTGCTGACCTACTGCACTACGACTTGAATCGAACTGCACCGCTCCATTCTACACGACCATATAATCAACCCATAGAGTCTGCTTATGCATCACAATTCAATATTGGGATGTTGATGATATTTGGAGGCATGAGTGGAAAATCATTCCCAGCTGAGTGTTATTCTCCACCCAATTGAAATGTTGGCAATGTTTTGTCCACTGGCGTTCAGATCCTTCTGATGCCTTGCGGTGACGATGGCGGCATGTCGGGACAGTCTGACTCCAGAGTGGCTGAAGACCAAGACAAATCTTGATTGCGAACTTTTCATTAGCAAAAGTACTTCAGCATGTAAAAACAGCACATGAACAAAATTAGGTGTCACATAGAACAGCTGAACTCCCTGTAGAATATGAAAACAAAACTCTTCTGGAGCCACGCATACGATTACCATTTCTGAGTTTCCATCCATCATCCACAAAATGGTGCCATAATTATCACAGTATAACCACACACCCACACCAAATTAGCCAAGCATTGGAGTGAAGCCCTGCAAAATACCACACCAAGAAAAGGGAAACGCGTAGTCTCTCGGGGCCCGGGCGGCAGCCATAGTGGGCGGCTGCCCACTGCACAAGACAGGCAGAAACGCTGAGGTGGCCTGCACTGCACACGCCACTTAGTCCAGAGAATGTCGCATGTCACACTAGGTTTATGTGTGGTCATAACGCGCGCAACAAAAAAATAAACATTCGCCTGTTGTTCGTCTTCTCGCTTGACAACACAATATGTTTTTAGAACGGAAGCTCATGCTTTGTGGCGACATGCAGCCGCAACCCGTCGCAGGCATTCGGAATTGTCATGGCAGCCGCTGGCAATTTATCATAGGTTGTTTGTGTCTTTTGCAGAAAACGCGAAAGACTTAATTTTACGGACACCTGAATGATGACTACATGAACTGGTGGGTACGCTCGGCACCGACTTCCACTTCATTTTGAGTCTTTTCTGCCGCCGCTTGGGTGCTTCTCGAGTTTTTTTACTGTTTTTTTTTTACACTTTACTGTTTTTTTCCTCACAACATTTCATCACTACCGCCTGACCAAAACATTCTTGCAGAGCACGCAATTTTCAAAACGTTTCCATTTGTGTCTAATAGTATCGGCATGCTCCTGGCGTACCGAATATGCAGAGGTGCTAGTGCACCGAATATGGCTATGTAGAGGCAATCAGTCGCCTCTGCAAATGGCGCTTCGGCCAGTGACCTGACGATCTGGGAGAACCTGCCCGATGTCGTTAGACATGAAAAAATATAGCTAACGTCAGGCGCACACGTATCTGATCATTGAGCGAGTCTGCCAAAGCATGCATGCTCTGAGATTGTCTGTGAGCTTGTCGACTGAGTCGGTGTCTCGGCCTGCCGCTCACATCACGTTGTGGCTCCCGCCTGGCCGGGACAGCCGCAGAAACCAACACGCTATCCCCGGATGTCTCCTCCAATCACGCCAGTCAGCCAAGTACACTGCAACGGGCGTCCACACTGCAACCGTCGTCCACACTGCAGCTGACGTCCACACTGCAGCTGACGTCCACACTGCAACTGGTGTCCACACTGCAACCGTGTACACTGCGTCCACACTGACTGCGTCCTGAGCTGGTGTCCACACTGCAGCGGGCATACACATTGCAGCGGGCGTCCACACTGCAGCTGACGTCCACACTGCAGCTGACGTCCACACTGCAGCCAGCGTCCACACTGCAGCCAACGTCCACACTGCAGCGGGCGTCCACACTGCAGCCGGCGTCCACACTGTAGCCGGCGTCTACACTGCAGCCGTCGTCTACGCTGCAGCTGACGTCCACACTGCAGCTGGCGTCCACACTGCAGCGGACGTCCACACTGCAGCGGGCGTCTACACTGCAGCTGACGTCCACACTGCAGCGGGTGTCCACGCTGCAGCTGACGTCCACACTGCAGCGGGCGTCTACACTGCAGCGGGAGTCCACTGACGGGTGGCTGCCTGCTGTCGCGTGAGGTCATCGCTAAGATGAGTCCAGCACCGGTTAGTTCAGTGTGGCACACACATCGCTTGTGTCAATCACAGGCCAGCGCCGAGAGTACGCTGCTACACGTCGAACGCCACCCGTACGCCCGGTATGGCCCGCAACAGACAGGTGTGTTGCCTTTGGCGCCGCAGTCTGTTTGCTTAGTGCCTGATAACCTTCGGAAAAGAAAAATATTCATCTCGAGTGCCCCAGTATATTTGGCGGGTACGTCATGTTTCGCGGTGAGTTGCTCGGGGTGTTTGGCTGGGCTTGCGTGCTCGCAGGTCGACGGTTCACGGAACAGTCGGGCGGCCATGCTCCGACCGCGTGTTGGCGTTAGTCGTCGATTTGAGCGTGCCGTCAGGTGGCGGCGTGGCGGTTATTGGCACGCCGCGGACCTGCGAAGATTCGCTCATGGCATTCCCCTCGTCCACCACTCTGGATCGCGGCCGCAGCATGCTTGTCGTCCTCTTTGGTAATCCTGGATTTGGAGGGACATTATTTCATTGGGCTCCGATCGGGAAATGATATTTTTTCTTGCTTCTGACACGAAGAACGCCTTTGTATACCTTTCAGTCAGGTTCGAACATCAAACGGCAAAACGTTTGCAATAATTTACCAACGACTGCACTTCATATTTTGGCGAAGAGAGTAGACCATTGTCCGGAGTTGTTCTAGATGACAAATATGCAGGATTTGTCCTGCATACTTGTCATACTTCCAATCTTCCAACCCTGGTCAGCGGTCATATCTCAGCCTCTCCATCATCCAGACGAGACAATATCATGCTTGATGCGCATGCTTTGTCGGCCGAATACCTGCGCATCTCCAGATACATTAATATTACACACACACACGCATATACAAATATGCACACACCACACACACACACACACACACACACACACACACACACACACACACACACACACATACATATATATATATATATATATATACATATACACACACGTATATATACACGCATCGCATATACACATATATATGTATACATAGCATATATTTGCATATATACACATACAGACACACACACACATATACACATACATATATATATATATATATATATATATATATATATATATATATATATATATATATATATATATATATATATATACATATATATATATATATATATATATATATATATATATATATATATATATATATATATATATATATGTATATATATTCTAGACGATGCTGCCTATGGAATGACCATAATTGATTCCAATACACACGATGCATTAAGATCTGACGTTGAGTCGCTTAGAGCTGTTTTAGCTTCATCTTCGGCACCATGATTTGTGATTTATATTTGCGACATGTGCCATGATCCTCCATGCTCACTGGCTGAGAATCTTGCAACTAATGCAGATGAATCGTGGCACCTTTTCTGGTGTCTGGAGGTGGTTTGTAAGAACCAAACCTCCGTGATTTTACTTAGTTTTGCAAGCTATGGGACATTGCTTTCGTCCCAATTTGCATCATGCGCATACCTTGTGACACAAACTTCAACATATGCCTATACATGCCATTCAGATGTAAAAAGCGTGACATCTTGACGGCGGGTGAGTAGATGTTAAGTTGTGATGAGCATTCCAAACACACTAAGATAAATATCAGCCATACCTAAATTAGAGGCGGGTCCAGTAATTGTCATGCGTAGGACACATGTGCGGAAGAGCGCCACTGCAAAAGTACCTGGAGCAGCGCCTCTGTCTGAAGAAAATCATGATTCAGGGGGATGCACTCGAACCTTTTTGGAAAGGCAACTATCCTTCCAAGGGGACGCCCCTGGATGCACAATTAGAAGAGGTGTGCACTGAAGCCTTTTTAGAGGGCTCCATTTCCTGGCTGAGTGGTCGCCCACCCTCCATGGGAGGTGGGGTGTGGAGAGAGGAAGACACATGCCCCAGTGCCCCCTCATAGCTGCCCTGACTTAAATTGCTACGTAATCTCAAAAGGACAGGATAGACAGCGAATAGTGGAATTCCCGAACACACTAAAGCGTCCTGAGAAGAAAAAGAACTGGTAGATGCAACAGATGCAGTAGAGATGCATACGATGCATACAGATGCATACGCTTGCGCTTGCCATTTTATATCTACAAAGCTGTGTTGACCAACCAACCAACCAGACCAATCCCAGACATGCAAATTTAACTCGACTTTTGCTGAATAGTCATGCTGCACTATTATGTTGGAGGCTCTGTGTAAAAGGCAAGACAAGACAATACAAAACAAACAAACAAAGAAACAGACAATAACGAGTCAAGCCAGACAAGGAAAATATTCCTGTAACGTCTGTTGGGCTGGATCCGCGCGTATGATGTCCCTGCCCACATCCGACCAACCACTTGCGATTGTGGCAACTCCGAATGGCATCGGTGCAAGGAAATGCCTTGGTGATACGATACTTGTAGCCAATTGCACTTTAAGCGCTGCAAGATAACTTCAAAGAAGTTTTCCAACGAAACCGAGGGAGCAGGGCAGGACACTACGGGATGGTCCCCTTGCCCCTGCAGATACAGCGTCTGATGTTAGGGCCACCTGCAGATGTGCTCACGTCCGAGATGTGGGACCACAGTGACACATCAGTTGAAAATGTCATCCGAGATCAAGGTCGGTTAGCAACCCAAAACCATCTCGAGGAAAGCAATAACCTTCGCAATTAACAGACTAGGGTAGTTGTCCATCATCCTATCATCCCCGACATTAGCTATTTGAGGTAAGTATGTGGAGCTAGTTACCGCTTTCGGTAAAACGCAGCCTGAGATGTTCTTAGTTGTGACGTCATGAGTTAGTAATCTGACAATGACGTCTTAAAATCCATATGAACCATTATGTCAGCGAGGTATGCCTCGTCAGCTATGCCAAGAGTTGGCACGCTCACGTCCCGAGTAGTTCCGTGGTGGCAAGACAGTAGTCGTTAGCGAGGTAATGTGACGGAGGTGGCATCACCCCTGCATTAACGATGATTACACCCTCACTCCAAAACAAAGTCAATTGGGAACATGCAGCTTTTTTCAAGCAGCCAATGCTGGGCGGCGAAGGATTTTGTCTTTTCACCCACTCACTCAGCCTACCAGTAGACACTGCAATTGGAGAAATGTCGTCCTATTGCATGTACTGCCTCATTAATTTAATAGAAATGGTACCATAAACCGATGGTCGAAACGCTGCGCTATTCTCCACAATTCAGCTGCTTGGTGACTAGGTCGCAATCGTGTGTGTCGAATGCAGTTTATTCTACAGCTTCAGCGGTCCCCTACGACTGGCTTTACCACTACAGCGAGCCGGTGTTCCATGCCCAATGACTTCTGTCATGCTCGGTCATAGATCATTATAGATGCAATATCGCGCTGTGGTTGGCTTCGACAAGCGCATCTTCGTCTGGGGAGTGAATTGGTTTGTATTCACTAGCGGCTCATGGTTTTGTAAGGATGACTGCACAAAGCCTAAATTTGTGAACTGTAGGGTGATGGCCAAAGCCATTTAGGCATATTATTACCCCCAGCAGTAAGCAATATCATTCTACCTGCTTCATGGAGAAGGAGGAAACGATATACCGGTGCAAACAAAATACCTCCATTGAAAATAATTTTTCATCACAAACCTTGCAGCTACTTGCTGAAAATGGTCACATCACATACGTACCTGCGCGAAAGCTTTCTGTAACGTTTCCCAACAGCCACGGTGATATACCAAAAATTCCCAACAAAAATATATATCTCTATCTATCTTGGTGAGACAGTGAGGAAAAGCCTACCCACGAATACGCATCAAGCATCGCAACCCAACTCATTGGTACCACCAGTTTGTTTGTTTACATGATTGTGACCCACAATGTAAGCCATTCTTTCAATCAAAGCATGAATTATAGCATACTTCGGTTCTTCTATGAATATGTAATACCCTGGAAAACCGAACGAGCGGTCCAATTCCTGGAAAGCAACCTGCATGGCCAGCGCATGGAAATCAGAGTCGCCGATTGCGATCAGCTCGACACAGCAACCACTGACGGTGCGGGATAAGCCGTCTGGTAATGCGGCGCAGCTGCAATGCGACCCACGGATAGTGAAGCTTAAAGGCTGTTCAGCACCGTCGGCGGTGGGCCCACGAAATGTGCAGAAGCAATCCGACATCACCACAACTCCAGCTCGGCTCCACCTGTGCGGGCCTCGGACACCTCAGGCGGCGATATGTTCCAACGAGTGTCATTCCGAGCAGACAATCGGCATGTTGCCGGTGCGCGGCAAACGGCCATGGCTCTCCAAGCCACGCTGGATTCGCTTCCAGCTCATGTCACATGCACCGGGTCAAACATGGGATGATAATCTGCTCCCGGGTGAGCGATGCGCCGTCCTCAGCGCAAAATCGGAAGGCATCAGACTCAGGAAATAGTCCCTACTCGGGCCATCCCCAGCAGCTGCTGGTGCTCAAGTTAATCATGGCTGTTTCACATTTGTCGATCTCTCTTTCTTTGTACATTCTTTGGTTCCTGGAACACACACACACACACACACACACACACACACACACACACATATATATATATATATATATATATATATATATATATATATATATATATATATATATATATATATATTTATATATATAGATATATATATATGCGAATAATTTGCACATATGGTATAGATATGCATTTCACACTAGGTGTATGCTTATATTGTAAAATTGCACCTATTTTCTATTACCGGATTTTCCCTAACATTCGTGTGTTAAAACATCCGTGTGATAAACATTCAGTTATTTTCTACACTGAAACGACTCTCCTTCAAATGTTACAACCATAACCGAAAAGAAAAGAAATACTTCAACTGGATAAGTAGTGAGCCATATGTTCTGCTTCGACGGCACCAAGACTTTGTGCCGCTGACGGTCGGGTGCGTCGATATTTTCCATTCAGTTTGATCTCGAGAATGGCTTGAAATGATAGCATCATATAAGTCCAAAAGACTGTTAAAACCATGCATGTTGTCAACAGTCCTTTGCTCAATGCTCGTTTAATTTGTATATTAACTCGAGCCAGTACGATTTAGCGGACAAGCCGCCAAGCGTAAGACAGATGATAATGGTGCACGACGGAAGCATGTGCTCGATTACTTTCGTTTCTTTCGCAGCCAGATGAAAATGAGCAATGTGTATCAGGCTTACGCGGCAGAATATGCTAGATTAATTTCGATTAGAAAGTAAGCCATATTGTAAACGATATGACCAATCTCATGGTAAGTGCGGGAACACTTACAATCACTGCCAGCTCCAAGGAGTGTCACGGAGGTCAACTTTCACTTTCAACACTCGGTACGGTCGTGCCCACCTGAGATTAGGACAGCGCTCAAAAACTGCCGCTCATGAATGCTGATGAAGCTCTAATTTCTGAGGCTGATTTATTGTTATCTGCCATCCAATGTTCGTGCCGTCACCAGCCACACAAGCCCCTGGCCTTTACATGAACGGATTGGAAGGGTTCCAAACGCGGCGACGCATCGCGTCTCATCGAACGGAGCAATCTCGACATCCACCAGCTCACTCAACTTGATCCGGCAAATAGCATCGACCTGGGCGGGCACATTCGACGCGGCTGTCGCTCCAGACGTCCCCATGTCCCACCGGCGCGGCTCCCCGGCCTGCAAAACTCTGCCGTCTGGTGGAAACGACTGGCGCCGGCGAGACCTTGCCGTGTGGTGGAGACGACTGGCGCCGGCGAGACTGCCGTGTGGTGGAGACGACTGGCGCCGGCGAGACCTTGCCGTGTGGTGGAGACGACTGGCGCCGGCGAGACTGCCGTGTGGTGGAGACGACTGGCGCCGGCGAGACTGCCGTGTGGTGGAGACGACTGGCGCCGGCGAGACTGCCGTGTGGTGGAGACGACTGGCGCCGGCGAGACTGCCGTGTGGTGGAGACGACTGGCGCCGGCGAGACCTTGCCGTGTGGTGGAGACGGCTGGTGGCCGGCAAAACTCTGCCGTGAGGTGGAAACGACCGGCGCCGGCGAGACCTTGCCGTGTGGTGGAGACGACTGGCGCCGGCGAGACTGCCGTGTGGTGGAGACGACTAGCGCCGGCGAGACTCTGCCGTGTGGTGGAGACGACTGGCGCCGGCGAGACTCTGCCGTGTGGTGGAGACGACTGGTGGCCGGCGAGACTCTGCCGTGTGGTGGAGACGACTGGCGCCGGCGAGACTCTGCCGTGTGGTGGAGACGACTGGCGCCGGCGAGACTCTGCCGTGTGGTGGGTGACGACTGGCGCCGGCGAGACTCTGCCGTGTGGTGGAGACGACTGGCGCCGGCGAGACTCTGCCGTGTGGTGGGTGACGACTGGCGCCGGCGAGACTCTGCCGTGTGGTGGAAACGACTGGCGCCGGCGAGACTGCCGTGTGGTGGGAGACGACTGGCGAGACTCTGCCGTGTGGTGGAGACGACTGGCGCCGGCGAGACTCTGCCGTGTGGTGGAGACTGCTGGTGGCCGGCGAGACTCTACCGTGTGGTGGGAGACGGCTGGCGAGACTCTGCTGTGTGGTGGGAGACGGCTGGCGAGACTCTGCCGTGTGGTGGGAGACGGCTAGCGAGACTCTGCCGTGTGGTGGGAGACGCCCGGACATTTAGTTCTCGCAGCGGCCGGGTCGTTCGATCCTGGTAAGATCCAACTTCCGATGATTCGGTCGGCGACGTACAAGACGTACTCCATCGCAGTACACGGTCTGGTGCCGATCCGTCAGATCTATCACGGGGCAGCGGCGCACGTCCTGACCTGCTACATAGTAGCGACACACGTGCTGACCTGTCACAGGGCAGCGACACACGTGCTGACCTGTCACAGAGCAGCGGCGCACGTCCTGACCTGCTACATAGTAGCGACACACGTGCTGACCTGTCACAGGGCA
The DNA here is from genome assembly GCA_034440575.1 of Imbricaverruca yamaguchii. NCBI lineage: Eukaryota > Metazoa > Arthropoda > Thecostraca > Neoverrucidae > Imbricaverruca > Imbricaverruca yamaguchii. The sequence goes on from JAOTOL010001541.1 coordinate 1,492,248, forward strand.
GCGACACACGTGCTGACCTGTCACAGGGCAGCGACAAACGTGCTGACCTGTCACAGGGCAGCGACACACGTGCTGACCTGTCACAGGGCAGCGACACACGTGCTGACCTGTCACAGGGCAGTGACACACGTGCTAACCTGTCACAGGGCAGCGACACACGTGCTGACCTATCACAGGGCAGCGACACACGTGCTGACCTGTCACAAGGTAGCGACAAACATTTCAATCCACGACATAGCAGGTTGCCACCCATCACCGGTGCATTATCACACGCTATGACCCATCACCGGGTCAGTAGCACACGCTATGACTCATCATCGGGTCAGTGGCACACTCTATGACCCTTACCTGGTCATGGCCACCACCTGGGCGGTAGCGCATTCTATGGCCCCACCTGGGCTGGCCCACCACCTGGCCTAGCACACTATGACCTATCACCGGGTCCGTGGCACACTCTATGACCCATTACCTGGGCGGTGGCACACGCTGTGACCTACCAGAGAGGCAGTGGCACACGTCCTGATCTATCATCTGACATCAGCGCCCGTGATGACCGATCACCGAGCGGCGGCACGCGTGGTGGCGTCACCAAGTCACTGCGTCACGATGGGTGACATACCAATACCCGTCGACAAGCCGTACGTGGTGTGCGCGGTCGGGGCCGAGCAGCGGTGCCGGCTCGTACGTGTGTTGTGCTATAATTACATTACCATAATGATGCGTCAGCCTCATGTCAATGATGTGAATGCGTGAAAGCGAATGTCGAGATCGGACCGATGTTCGTGTCCGATGTTTATTTAGAAGATTGTGTTTGCTTGTTTACGGTTTAGAACCGAGCAGCGACTGGAATGCTATTCGCCGTGTGATGAGCAGGATCCAGTTATATGGAAGCCAAAGGCATTCCTGCTGGAACGCACCACGGATTGAACGCCCTTGATCTAAAGCGATCCAGATCTTTGAAAATCAACAATTCCTTACGCTTTTCAGTCAGTTTCAGGCATGTTTGTCAAGAAGCAATATGCTGGTAGTCAGTTTCAAAGAATCCATAAAATATTTTGGTAAACACGAGTGGATACAAACACTCCCGGGACAAGGCTATGTTTCCAATCTCGTCCTTGGTGTGCCTTTGTTTGGCACTATATATCATATACTCAGCCATAGGCACACACACTCGGTGTTATTATACTGTGGTCGTGCTCTGCCGTTCCGACGATGCCAAGTAGCTCCATAAGGTTAGCACAATTCTTCAAGGATATTATCCTAGCAGAGGACAATTGTCTGCATACAGGCAAACAATTGAAACATTTATCGCATGGTTTGTAGCTCGGTGCTCAAAAGCCTCTGATGAGCTTCCAGATTCCAAAGTGCTCACACATAATACTGCAGCACTGTTTGAGGAATGTCAGATGAGGGGTGATGATCGTTTATTGAAGTTACTCTGTTGATGCCGTATTTATCATGTCTGAACGACCTATTTTTCGGAACCTTTATATGTTCGACAGCATTTTACCTTTCCCGTGAAGACCAGCTTTGGTATCTCCCTATTAGTGCTTTGATTGCAATGCATGTTATTGAGCTTACATCCACCTTCGCGATGGTAAGCCTCATACTACTTCCATCTCACCGTGTACGGTGCCACGGCGAATGCATTGCCTCTTCTCAGTCGAATAAGCTGTCCGCTTCATAGTAAACCTGTCCCCGTTCCAAGATGGAGCAGATGGAGCAGGTGGAGCAGATGCCTCAGGTCACCTTATTCTACGAGACCATGGAACCCCGCGGTCCAGAGCTCGATAGCAAACTTCGTAGACATTGGTTCTGAGTTTCATACCAATAGGACGCACCCACTTAGTCTTTCTGACCGTTTCCAAACCACTTCTAGTTGAATTCCAAGTCACTTACATGGCGAACATGCCACCACTTTGATGACGAACATGCCACCACTACGTAACGACGCGTGCGCGTGCTTGTGTCCGAGCTGGTGCGCCTTTCCTGCACCTGCTCATTACAGCACAAGAACTCACTATTTGGTTGGGGCGGACACTTGGCGAGAACGAGGAGCGCATTTCGTGTTGGAGCCGGGCGGCAGCGGTTTTTGTCTCCCATTCTGGGAGCCACAGTAGCCCAGCTCAGCCACTAATGCACTAATGAAGACATAAGGCGGCCCAGTAAACACCGCCCAGCCACTGCACTGAGCCGATCACAGCCGCATCTGCGTTGGAAAAGCTCCCGGAATTAAATGCCGCGCAAATGAACACAGACGACCACCCACGTCGACAAGAGCGAGCAATCAGCGGCGTCGTGTACCGCGATCGCGCTGTCGCAGAGCCGTGCGTCGCAGCGACACGGGCCACGTGTGCTCGTCCACAGGTGTTGGTAGCGCACCGACGGCTGGCGGCGGTGTGGTTTATGGGAGGACATTCTCGGGCGGGCGGCACGCAACGCTGGCAGCCTGCCCCGGTGTCGGCTCTGCTGTCTGCTCCGGCGTCGGCTCTGCTGTCTGCTCAGGCGTCGGCTCTACTGGCTGCTCCAACTTCGGTTCTGCTGGGTGCCCCGGCGTCGGCTCTGCTGTCTGCTCCGACGTCCACGCTGCTGCCTGCCCCGGTGTGGGCTCTGCTGTCTGCGCCGGAGTCGGCTCTACTGGCTGCTCCGGCGTCGGCTCTGCTGGCTGCTCCGACGTCGGCTCTGCTATCTGCTCCAGCGTCGGCTCTGCTGTCTGCTCCGGCGTCGGCTCTACTGGCTGCTCCGGCGTCGGCTCTGCTGGCTGCTCCGACGTCGGCTCTGCTGTCTGCTCCGGCGTCGGCTCTGCTGTCTGCTCCGGCGTCGGCTCTACTGGCTGCTCCAACGTCGGCTCTGCTGGCTGCCGGGCCCGGATCAAACGACGACTCGACAGAGGTCAGGCCCGACCCGCGCTGAGCCGTCTGGGAGAGCCGACACACGCTGCGTCCCTTCTGCGGTTTCCAGTGTAGCGGGCAGACGGGCCAGCAGGCCGCCTCCCCACAGAATATCCAGGCCGACGGACAGTCTCCCCACACAGTGGGTAAACGGGTCCCGCCTCCCCACAGAATATCCAGGCCGACGGACAGTCTCCCCACAGAATATCCAGGCCGACGGACAGCCTCCCCACAGAATATCCAGGCCGACGGACAGCCTCCCCACAAAATATCCAGGCCGACGGACAGTCTCCCCACAGAATATCCAGGCCGACGGACAGTCTCCCCACAGAATATCTAGGCCGACGGACAGTCTCCCCACATAATATCCAGGCCGGCTGGCCGCCTCCCCACAGAATATCCAGGCCGACGGACAGTCTCCCCACACAGTGGGCAGTCGGGTCCTGCCTCCCCACAAAATATCGCCGGCGCGCTCTGGCGCGGTGGCTGACCCTCCCCTCCCTCCTGGCGACCTGCGTTCGGCTCCTTCACCGCTCGCCGTACCCGCTCAGGACCCACCCGACCCGTACGGGGGAGCTGTATCACTGCAGGGGATCTGCGCGTCCGCAGCTAATGGACACGGCACCACCGTCGGCCACCGCCACCAGCCGATATCACCACACGGTGGCAGGCCGGCAAAATTCACTCACTCACTCACACACACGCCACTGTATTGTCCTGGCACTGTCCGCTGCCGCTGTGACCACAGGCAATGGCCGGGTTTCCACCGGTCTGGCGGGGATGCGATATTGGCCGGCGCTGTCGTGTCACTGTCGGAGCACACCGGGCATAGAGACGTATCGTGCAGCGACGGCGTATGCACTCCTTGCTGGGCTCCATTCGATTCTGCCGACTGGTTGCCAAGGTTGCTTAGATGGCCTCTGGAAGCCGTCCGCCGCAAATTACTTGGAATCCAATTCCACGGCTTTGTCGGATTCCGACGGTGTCCGACGAGCGACACCCAAGGGTGACCAAACTCGACTCGGCCAACCACCGACCGCTCACGGCTGCCCGCCCGTCCTCCCCGCCGTCAGCCGCCGCCGCCGCCCGCCCGACCGACGTCCGACTGACGTCCGACTGACAGCCGACTGACAGCCGACTGACGGCAGACTGACGGCCGACTGACGCCCTACTGACTTCCGACTGACGTCCGACTGACGTCCGACTGACGGCAGACTGACGGCCGACTGACGCCCTACTGACTTCCGACTGACGTCCGACTGACGTCCGACTGATAGCCGACTGACGGCAGACTGATGGCCGACTGACGTCCAACGGACGTCCGACTGACGGCGGACTGACGTCCGACTGACGTCCAACTGACGTCCGACTGACGGCCGACTGACGTCCAACGGACGTCCGACTGACGGCGGACTGACGTCCGACTGACGTCCAACTGACGTCCGACTGACGGCCGACTGACGGCTGCAGTCGTGCGGCGGGCAGACCGCCAGCCGGCGCTGCTGGCTCGCCCGCGCCACGCAGCCGCTCAACTGGGCACAGCGCCGGCGGGCGTCGCTATCGCCGATCCGTGCGGCCATTATCTGCCGTGCAGGCCGGCCGGCCGGTCGCCGTGACCCGGGGTCGGCGCTGTTCGTTTTTACCGGGCGGCGGCCGCCGTGGGAACCGGCCGACGCCGGGCCAGTCGTCACGCGCCGCGCCCGAACAGTACCGGTCGACAGCGGGGCACGCGTGGGAAGACGGATGGAGGCGCCGGCCGGCGATCGTCCCGCACACCGGTGCTTAGCGCACTAAACGGCTAGATTGCCGACTGAGATGCTGACTGCTCTGCGAGATGAAGGGTTTGATGAAGGAGTGGGCACTGCGCGTCCATCGCCGCGGGCCGCCACGTTTATGGTGCTAAAGCACGCCAATCGCGTGAGAACCTTCTGCGGCGTGCTTGTGGTGCGTATGAGGTGCTGCGCGCTGTTCATAATTGCACCACCTACGCAAATTACCTAATTGACGAGCCTCAAATTCTATGCTTGTTGTATAACCCAACCAGGGGATGTATTCAGCGTGATTGCCATATCCAATCGTATCCGTATCCAGTAAATCTCGACGTCACGTCAGGGTTTAGCAAGCTGGAGTTAACCTTACCCAAATTCGAATCAGCGACAGCCATCATTAACACATTAGCACCGTGAATAGCGCCGGCATCGAACGATCAATTGCCGTACGTGAAACGGCACACGCCAGACTCCATCTCAGCCCCGGTCCGAGTCGGCCGATTTACGGTCCTCGTCGCTGTCCTGCATATTCAGCATCGTTCAAACTCGGCCGAATTTGGACAGGCTCCGGGCCGCTTTCAGTCGAAAACTTGGCCCACTCGGTGGACTTCCCCGGGATTATTGGCAATCGGCGAGTCGATACGGCGTAACAGCCGGTAACACTGTCAGACTGGCGCCACGCCGCTGGACGTGGTTGGCGTCTGAGCAGCTGCGGCGGCGGCCACGCCGGCACCACTTCTGCTCGCCAGGTCTGGTCGGCAGGGTCCGCGGTTACGGTCGACAGAGTCGGCCAACTTGGGGGGAAAATGCAGCCCGGTCTGCAGCATCGTCATCACAGCTTGGTCTGGTCGACAGCCTATGCGACGGTGTCGACTGGGCGCGTGCCGGTCAGAATGTGGTATGCGCCAGGATACATGACGCCAACGGAGTGGTGGGCAGGCCGTTGCTGAAATCACTAATTTAGACAATCGGGCCCACTGGTGTCACCGCATCACCACGGGCATAGCATCGGCATGCCCTTTCCGGCCACACCTACCACAATATGTTGGCACTAATTACACCAAGTAAGCAAACACCAGGACTATACCAATTAGCTTTCAGATTTACCGTACCAGCGTTGCCTTAGTTGTGGCACCGTTCCCTGTGATGCACCACCGTCACTAAGGCTCTCATCAGGGATGCTGATGTCCAGAGACGCGGTGATTCCCCCCTCCCCCACGTTCGCACCCTAGAATTGACTAGATGAAACGATAAATTTTGTGATTTTCATCACGCAAAACCATAAATTTCCGGCGCCCTTCGCGCCGGAAGCTTTCCTTTGCAGCATTACATTCTTGGTCGGGTCCTCCGCTTAGGGAAATCCTGACTGCGCCACTGATGTCCGCTGTAGGGCCGGCGGGATGAGCAGCACGATCAGATGGGTCAGGCTCTCTCAGGAAAAAGAAAAACGGCAGGGATTTTACAATCGAGACCGGGAAAGAAACGGCGCAATCATCGGCCATTTTCAGCAGCAAAGGATGTAGCAAATCACCGGGGCGCCCACCTGCGAACGCCCACGGCCAGAACCAGCTGAGATGCTCTTTGTGTTGCCAGATGAGACTGTGCTGCCAGATGGGACGACACGTGTGGCAGTTCACGTATCGAGCGTTTCGGTGGTGGTCGGTGCGGCACGACGGAGAGAGGGGCTGAAGCTCGGAGACCGTCTGAGCTAGTTATCTGGTGATCAGCGGTGGGCACTGGCACACCTGGGTCGCCACCTGACCTCGCTGTGACCCCGTGACGGGCCAAAGGGCACCGCGTGACGCTCATGACCGATAAACCAACCGTTGAAAAGGGACATGTCGGTCGGAACAGGAATTATAGGACAAACGGTGGGTTTTTGTTCTCGTTATGGTTTTTACGGCCGGTTCAAGCAACAACATTGAACTGAGGCCTGGCTTTATGTGGGTTTTACTGCCGATGTTATAGATCCCAGTCTCTGAAGCTGATCGTATAGAAAATGAGTCAGCTAATAAACTGGAATCGAACTTGCATTTGGGATGGCATAGCACATGTACTTCGATAGTATGTGTACTAAAATATGATGGTGAGGACGCAGACGCATCTTCATTGCGGAGTGTTCCAACTTCCAAGTGTACTGCTTGGTTTTGATGAGTTGCATTTGCTTTCATTTCTCATCATCTGATATTATTGAAGCGCGAACGATATCAAGTGCATTTTTACCTAGGCCAAACAATTTTCACGAACTTCATCGCCATGCTAATCTTGAAACGTCTAGCTAACAAATGCACATGCTGAGATGTAAATGTCCACTAATGCATACATAAGGCTGCCAGAAGTTGCGAGCTTAATTACGACGATTAGAAGAGTAGTTGGCTAAATTATTACTCCACTCTGACCATAAAGACAAGCCATATTAATTATGCATGGTACCGCCACTATGGTTCACGAGGGAAGACAACAAACTCGACTCAAAGCTCACTTGAGCAATGTTGTTAAAACGGTATAATAAATAGTGGAACTTGTGATGAGAATTTATCGAGAATAATGGGGAGAATTATAGGAACTGTTGCGCTTATTACCAATCTCTCCACGGCACACTTCATGGAGTAATGTTGTGTCATGGATACACCCTGGGCACATGCGACAAGGTGCATACCGTCCAGCTCATTGGCATCTCTGAACTCCTTTCGTTTATGCGCAGCCTTCGTCGTCGACACCGCTTGTCCATCCACAACCTGGCCTTCTAAGCCACCACGCCCACCACCACTTCAAGCAAGCCGAACGCAAGAGAAGCGCACCTTCGACCTGGCTCTCGAGAGGCACGGGCAGCAGACTGGAGGAGGCGGCATCGGCGCGAGATCCGCCAAAGATATGCGCCAGCACGGTGTAAGTGGCCTCCACCCGCCGGGAGCGGGTCGCTGCACGAGACCGACTCGCGCTGGAACGTCCCGGCGATGGTATCGGCACGTCCCGGGAGCGATCGCCGCCCGCTGTGGGGACCAGAACAAGTTGGTGCCGCCGGCACACGACCTCACTTCGTCACGGCCGACAGCTGAATGGGCCGCTGACCGACAATGGCTCATTGGCGATGCTATCGTAATTGTCGGTCAACAAGCGGCGCAGGGATCGCGCGATGACGAACATGAAGTTGGGCCGTTGTCATGGCAACCGGGCTGGCGCGCGCTTCTCGGAAGATGTCGCCTACGGCGCCGTCTGCGCGATACGTACCGTGCCCCGTCAGATATTTCGCTGAGATGAATTGAAATGCCAATTTGATACGGCTTTGGAAATCGTGAAACTTAACTAGGTGGCATAATGTCGTGAGCTGGAAAATAGATGACCAGCAGTCTCGCAGTGGTCTGGGTCTTTAGCATCTCGCTGCTGCCCTAGAGCGCATCATCAATCCTCTGCCATTATTTTGGCAATAACGCTGAATAAAATACGCGGTTGATCGGCGGAGTGTGTGGGCAGGACGATTGATGATGGCAAGTCTCAGAAACTGGCTCGCCCTACCACTCTTATGCCCCAGAGGTGTCAGCAGCTACCCAGCTGCCGGCAAGTGGCAATACGTTCTCATTCTATTCTGCGGTGAAGGGCGACCAAGGACTAGATATAGTCAGTTGCCAGAAGGTTAACATAATGCACGGCCATTTCTGGAGATAGCGGCGGAACCACAGGAGAGTTGGGGCACCGCACAATCTTATATCACACAATTTACCATACACTTTTTTTTTTAACTGACAGCCACAGAGCATGCAGTAGGATGCGGTCTGGGTACCTAATTTTGAATGTTCTGCATTGATATTGGCATTACTGTTAGATCCATACGGAGGGGTGTATCACTTAAGTGTGTCCATATAGTAAGAACGCTACGTATATTTATTGCTGTCAATCCTCAGTTGACAACGTTTCCAGACATTGTCGAGGTTTCATTTCAAAATGCATGGTTTGAATTGCGAACATTTGCACTCAGCGATATACTTGCTCACTTGCCGCTAGTTGTCTTTCATCCCTGTGAAACTATTATTGTTGGATGCGCAACTGTCGCTGATAGGCTATTTTCCATGCAAAAAGCTCTTTCGCACCTATGTTGTATGCAACAGTTTCGTTTTTGTAGGAGTCACCTTTCCAAAAAGGAACTCCGCTACCACCCCTGGATTGCTGCATCAGAAAAGAATGCGTGACTAATAACCTCACTGGGCTGTGACGTTGTATAATCACGGTATAAGTGCATTCGTGAGATGTGCGTCCGATGTGCAATGGGCAGTAAAAACCAATGTGTATCAAAAGGCCCATTCGCTCAATTTGTGACAAACGTATATAAAAACCCATTTTCATACACGATTGATGGAAGAATGTTCTGCCTAAAATTCGCCAACATATTTATACTGAGCTCACCTGTGTAAGGCATAGGTGGGGAGATCGGTTGCGAAAATAGCCGTGGGACCGGTTCAGTAGTTCCGGAGATAACCGGACTGGTCGTGCAGCCCAACATGTCTGGAGATAACTTGGGGGGTCAGCTCAGTAGTTCCGGAGGCAGCCACGCGCCAGCTTAGAATTTCTGAAGGTAACCGGGAGCCAGCTCAGCAGCTCTGCAGCTAGGGAACCAGCTCACACCTGCGGAGATAACCAACACCCGAAGCTACTGCGGATAACTTATCCTTCAGCATATAGACGTTGCAAGTTTCATATGATGCGTTATACTATATAGCACTATATATAAAGTTAAGAAATAACTATATTGTATGGTAGTTGCGAAGGTAGCCAATGGACAGGCGCACATTTGCGGAGATAGCCAGTATGCCAGCCCACACTTGCGGAGCTAGCCAGTATGCCAGCCCACACTTGCGGAGATAGTCTGGTCCGACATTTGCATTGGCAGAGAATACGTCGGCGAATATACTTCACATGTTTATAGAATTCGTTCTATTGTGCATTACTATATATGATATAAATATGTGCATACGCTGCATATTATATGTACCATATATATATGTAGCGTAAACATAACTGGTGCCTAGTTAATACGCATTCAAGTCTAGATTCATAAGCATTGCACATGCCTAGGTTATCTTTGTTGCAATGCAGTTTGGACCCGAATGATTTGCTAAGATTGTTCTATTAGGCACCGGCACATACTAATCATTGCGGTTGTTTCAACATTCGCTGAAATTTGTCTCGTTGTTGATTTCTCTGGTGGAATATGGTTCAAATTAAATGCATTTCCTTCGGCTTTATCCAGTTACCATCGTTTGTCTTTCTTTCCTATTCTGCTAGTTTCTCATCCGAAGCTCTCTCGTTACGCATCAGGCGCAGACATTAGCCGCCGGCAGTCGGACGGCGAAACACGTCACTGGAGACGAAGGCCTGCAGGAGCAGGCAGCCGAGATCTTGCAGGTGCGACACGGCGCGTGGACCCCGGCACGGTGCTGGAGCCGCTGCGTCATCACGACAGACCGTCGGGAGCGACACAGACGACCTCTCCATCTCCCGCAGGCCGCCACAATCTGGCCACGTGCACACGGCCGCCGGCAATCAAGCGCCGCATAAATTCTCAGAGTTGCCCAGTTGCCGCGGCTTCTTCTCGGGCGACCTGGCCGTGCGTGCGGCGCCAGCCGACGGATTCGAGGCTAAACACAGCCGGATGGCCCGTGCTCTCATCAATCGCTTCAACGACGTAATCTCGAGGCGACATTTTTGACCGACGATGTCGCCAGCATGTGACCCACTAAGCGGCGATGGCGGGCCTGCCACGGCCTGCTCCGGCACCGCCCTCCTCGCGGCCGACGATCGTCGACGGCGACGAGGCGGCGATATTGGCGTCTGGAGTGGTGTCCAGGTGTGACACACTGCAGTGTCTGGAAGGCCGGAACCCTCGTGCATTGGATACGCCGCTTCACCAGACTCCAGTGAACTCTAACAGTGTACAGCGGACAGTGGATCCAGACAGTGGACAACGGGCAGCGGGGAGCAGACGACGGACAGTCGACCCGGACAGCGGAGAGCAAACAGAGGACAGCGGACAGCGGAGACCGGACAGAGGAGAGCGGACAGCGGAGAGCGGACAGCGGAGAGCGGACAGCGGAGAGCGGACAGCGGAGAGCGGACAGCGGAGAGCGGACAGCGGAGAGCGGACAGCGGAGATCGGACAGCGGACAGAGGACAGCGGACAGCGGAGAGCGGACAGCGGACCCACATCGCATATTGCTCGGCTTCTATTCTCGTAGAGGACTTCACTGGCTTGCGTTTGTATGTGTGAGGAAGGGATTATTAATATCTAACGTGTTTGAGTGTTGAATTCAATCACATAGGTCTGGCTGTGCTGGAATATGTACATCAAGTAAATTGTGTGGGTGTTGGTGGGGGTGGTGTCCGCTTCGGTTTTACTATGCTGAACTATCAGTATTTATACAGTTGTCGGCAGTGGTAAAGACCTACACAAATATATATCGTTTAGTATGCTTCGTATTTCTAATTCATTTTGTCATATGTCGGACAGGAAAAAGTAGAACTTCGAGAAAACCGTTTCAATAATTGTGATTCAAACTGTATGTGACTGGCTGATCGTGCTGTTTTTCACCATATCATACCTTTTCGTCGTTCTGGCATGACATCATTAACTTTTTCTAACTCGTAGTGTATTCCGGTGATCATTGGATCATCGGAGAACACTTGTCATTTGCACGCATTCACCACACATTCACAGCAGAATGGACGGCAGACAGAACGGCACTGAACGATAGACTGAACAGCAGACAGAACGGGGGACTGAACGGCGGACTGAACGGCATACTGAACGGCAGACTGAACGGCGGACTGAACGGCGGACTGAACGGGGGACTGAACGACGGACTGAACGGCGGACTGAACGGCATACTGAACGGCGGACTGAACGGCGGACGAAAAGATCCGGTCGTCGCCGTTTTCGGCAGATTTTGTCGACAAAAAGCGGACATAGCGCGCGCCGTGTCCGTCTGAGGATTCATCTGTTACACCAGCTGGCCGTTGGCCGACAGCGCCGCCGCTCTGCACTAGCTTAAATTTCCGCTTCCCGTTACGCCCGTGGTGAATAATCCCCTTGCAAAGAGCTGCCTTTCACGGCGTGAGCCGTCTCGTGAGTCGGTCAATCAATGCAGGGGGGTTGGAATTTTACGAAATGAGAAGCTTTGGAATGGGAAGCCTATGCAACGAGGCTGTACGCCGGCTGCAGTTGATGCGATCATGCACATCGTAATCGACCCGTGTTAATAGCGCATGTTGAGAACGACAGCCACCGGCTGGTATTCCACGGTTTCTGAACGGTGAGCAGCGGAAGCGATGGACACGCAAGATACTGAATGGATAAGTATGGAGAAATTCTGAATGCAAACGATTGGCCGGAATAAATATTGACTCTGATAAATGCCGAATGGAATGTGTTCAGCTGAATAATTTTACTTAGATTACTGCCCGATGAATACATGTGTATATGGATGAATTCGTGGTACCTATGACAACATGCATTTGAAGCATCAGTAGGCTTTAGGGTTTGAGTCCCCTGTACACTTTAGCCGATCAAACGTTGCGAGCCGTCGGTTAGGTCAGACAGTCGCTGCGGTGCTCCTCACATTCTCATTCGTTTGCTGTAACACCATAATCATAATTTCCTATCAATACATTGTTCCGTAGGAATTTCGATCCATTCTTTTCACCCTCAGTGACGTTTTTTAACGGAATGAATGTATGAAAAGCATGCGCCACCACACGCCAATACAGGTGCTTCACTGCTAAGCTCTACCGTATTTATCTTCCTACAGTACACTTGGTGCGACACATAGTATTCCCTCATTTAATTGGTGTTGATATTTGCGCAATGAACATCTTTAAAGTGTCCATGGCGCTATGTTGCTGGGTCGGCGTTGCGCAAGGGAGATGTCCGAAGAACAGAAATGGAGTGGAACTCGTGAATCTGCACGTGGATGGTTACGGTGATATACATAACTGGAAGACTCACGGAGAACAAAAGGTGGAGATGTTAATACCATTTTTTCTCTTCGATGTGCATACGTTTTGCCTGCATACTTCGATGTTGATCTGCATCTACCCTGGAAATACAAGTTGGGTAGGTTGACAAGGCGATGGTTATTTTTGTTCACCTCAGATCAGGGTGCCTCTTAATGAAAACGACCTAAAACGGATAGCCAGGTCTTGGCCAAAATATAATTATTATTCTCAATGTGGCTCCTCGATTTCAGAAGTCCATCCTCCTTCAAAAGATAAGCCTTCAGCATTCAGTTCAGCCTTCTCATGCAACGGTGCCTCTGAAAAGCCCGTGGCTCATCAAAACATTGAAGCGCTAATGCGAGGAGGTGAGAGCTTCGCTGAAATGCACTATGCTTTTAACTCTACGAGCCAAGTGCTTTCATTTTTCTAGGTGCGCGGCTATTAATATACTGCGGCTCTCTACAACTAGGAGCCGAACTCTCGCTCCTGACTATCGAAAGAACTCCGAACACAGAGGGGGGCAGGGTAGCAGGAGAGCATGCATCCCAATATTTTCAGCCCTTAATGTCATGTCCATGGACGTTGCATGGAAATAATCGACTCGCAAACCTAATGTTCCTCCGCTCCCCCGCCCTCAATTATTTGTGGGGGAGCACCTAATCACCAGGGAGGAAACCCAAGGAATGACAATCAGCAAACCCAGAGAAAAACCACCATGAGCACATATCCACCAAAAAATTAACCGTAAGCCTCTAAAAAAGAGGAGACATCTCCATCAGCCAACAGCATGTTCCGCCGGGGTTCATGACATGATAAGCCGGGGTTCATGACATGAAGCATCATAATGAACCCGCGCAGCTTAAATTGAGCGGGTTGTTGTGGTTTCTCAACTCGTGCTTTCAGTATATGCGATGCCACTCTATATTTATTCCAGCTGATATATATATATATATATATATATATATATATATATATATATATATATATATATATATATATATATATGTATGTATATAAATTACGGGTACGCCAGCGTAACCGACCCCGCGTTCATAGCCCTCGCACCTGGTTCTTGACATCCAAGTGGGTTCCTTTTGTCTCAACTGCCGTGTGTGACGCGCAGAAATAATCCGAGTAAAGCCATCTGCGGTGGATGTGTGTGGCCTAACGTCACCTGACAGCGTGATGGAGACCTTCCCGCCGGTCGAGTCCCAGCAGCATCGCATATGTCACCGTTTGGATAGCTCGCCCGGAGAATCTGACTGTGGGGCATCAGTCATGCGTCGTGTTTTTATGCATGGTATGCACCGCGCATCACTCATTTGCATCTTAGCGTTGCGGAGAGCTCTGCAGCGTCGGATTATCCCGCAGGATAGCCAGCTGTCGCGCGCAGGCCGCCGGCACGAGAGCCTGCCGAACCCGTCCTCATAGTCTGCCGAACCTGTCCTCATAGTCTGCCGAACCTGTCCTCATAGTCTGCCGAACCTGTCCTCATAGTCTGCAGAACCTGTCCTCATAGTCTGCGGAATATGTCTTCATAGTCTGCCGAACCTGTCCTCATAGTCTGCCGAACCTGTCCTCATAGTCTGCCGAACCTGTCCTCATAGTCTGCCGAACCTGTCCTCATAGTCTGCCGAACCTGTCCTCATAGTCTGCCGAACCTGTCCTCATAGTCTGCCGAACCTGTCCTCATAGTCTGCAGAACCTGTCCTCATAGTCTGCAGAACCTGTCCTCATAGTCTGCCGAACCTGTCCTCATAGTCTGCAGAACCTGTCCTCATAGTTTGCCGAACCTGTCTTCATAGTCTGCAGAATATGTCCTCATAGTCTGCGGAACCTGTCCTCATAGTCTGCCGAACCTGTCCTCATAGTCTGCCGAACCTGCCCTCATAGTCTGTCGAACCTGTCCTCATAGTCTACGGAATATGTCTTCATAGTCTGCGGAACCTGTCCTCATCTGAGGCTCTTTCTTGATGGGCCGGGAGGCGCGACGGTGGCCTCGCTGTCGGTTGTCTCATGTGCGCCGCCCCTGGCTGACAACCATGTTGGAGCGAAGCTTGCGCGAGCAGGATACGCGAATAGCCGCGGTGATGGCGGCGAAATTATTGCCAGATCGGCTGTCGGATTTCACCTGACTGGGGCTCCGCACTGGCTTAAATTCCAGCCGCATGTACAGACGTCGCATCGGCTTTGGCACGACAGTTGTCAATTTTGGAAAGCTGTTCGACTTGTTGAGACTGGCTCGTGTCTGCGGTGAGTTGGAAAAGCTGTGCACTTCGGTCAGAATGGCTGCGTGGCCTGCTGGGCCGGGGTCGGTGAACAGCTCTCATGTTGCTTGTGTTGAGCTGCCAGCTCGTCCGACGTAACGGTGGGTGGGCCACTAAAACTAAAACAGCTAAAGCGAAATCGATGGTTCAACGACATGGCAGCAGCTGAACAAATGCGATAAACGGCCGCGGACTGGCTGCGCCGACAGTAGCTTGGCGAAGGCATCATCGCCGCACAGTGTGTCAAATACACGCTCACACAGTCCAAATGCATGTCTCGGCCGGAGAATATTCCGCTGTCGGGACTGAGTTGCATCCCGCCTGGAGGTGTGCGCGGCGCGGTACACACGTGCAAGAGCGCACTTCCACAGCCACCTCGCCGGTCAGTGCTAGCGGTGGCGGCACTGATGAACCAGCCGATTCATTTGCCACGTGCGCGAGCGTGGACGATTAGGACGATAATTGCGACCGCCGGATGCCTTCTTCTGACAGAAAGTAGACTCAGCAAAAGCTGAGTACAGCACAATGTCGTGCTGAATAGCCTGTTTCGGCTCGTTCGTTCTCGCAAGACATGCCAAAATTGGGAAGTAAATATGCTACGAATGTTGGCCCAATGCATGGTCAAAATCGTGGCATTTTCTTGTTGGCGCTTGGAGATCCTATTATTTCCGATACATCGGCACCCCCGAACCACCATCATGACACGTTGACAATACACAATGGGTATGACACCGAATGCTGGTGCTGAGCCAGTGTTTTTCGCTCGTGGCCGTCCCAGAAGACAGGCATGCAAACACCTGAAACAAGACAGAGCCGGCTGTAGGCTCTTCGTTGAACTGCTCGTTCTTCACCCTCCCACCCCTCCACCGCCGTACGTCTCCACTCAATGTCGGGCGGCGGCGACGTCTCGCCGGCTTCTTTGAAGTACATCACCGCAGCCGGGGGCGGTCTCATCATTGCAGCACGTGTTTGCCGACACTCCCTTGTCGACCTTTGTTTTTTAGCATGCAACTTGTGTATTGGCTGAGTTTTCAGCCGAGGCATGCGACGGTTGGCTGTTATGAGAGCCTGCTGAGCGATGCCGACGTCGGCCTTGGTGGTGGGAGCTTGTTAAGGTTTGGCTGACGGTACAATATCCGCCACGGTTTTAGATGCGTCAGGCCACCAAAACATTTGAGCGGTGCCCCTGTTTCTTCATAAAATGTATTCTCTGCAATATTTAGATTTTCAAAATAAATTGCACAAAATGTATATTGGTGCCCTTATTTGATAGCGGATTCACTCCACCGTGTGGATGCACTTGGATTTTGCACAAAAATACCCATCTATCATGTCATCTGATATTACCCGCAAATCAATAAGGCAAGTGCAGTACTTTGCTGCCTGTGACACCTTCTATACTGCCTGTGATATGCCAGCTGAAAGTGGTACGCAGGCTGAAAAGACCAGCACGACACGCGCACCCCTACCAGACTCTACACCTGCTAGCATCAATGGGGCGGGCAGGCGTCATGTCCTCTAGTCGCTCCGACCGCAGTCACGACTTTCGATAGCCATCACCTCACCAGGCATTTTTGCGCCGGTCAGCCACGACTGGGAGGACTCATTAGCGGAGAGTGGCCGGCCGCAAAGTGCTCGTGCACGTGCATGTCCGGTGGTTGGCGGTCGAGTGATGGCCGCACGTCGCCGAGCGTGCGGCGGGTATTCGTTGGCCTTCCATAGTCCGCGGCGGGCACGTTCGAGCACAATGCTGCCAACGACCCAGGCAGTGAGTTCCGGCGCAGACTTCCGGCAATATAAACAGCCAGCCACTCTAAAAACCGCAGCGCGTGCTCAGCTTGAGGAAGCTTTCTGGCACTCGTTTCCGTAACGCTACGTGACTCATTGATGTATGTTTGAAGTGTTTCCCCGGCACAGCTCCGAAGTATTGATGTTTTTTCGAGCGTTCAAATTACATTTTGCGTGTCAGGTTGCTGTGCTCCGGTTTATAGAATTAGCTTTGTCCTTGGATATGTGAGGTGAACAAAAACTTGCCATGCTCTAAGATATAGAAGTGACCACCAAATAGAAAAGTACATTCCAAGGCCGTTCCGCAATGGGCAGCATGTTCGAGATGTACAGAAAAAGCTGGAACAGCGGAACTGTCCAGAAGTAACGTAGCGCACCTGACAAAGATCATGAAGCATCCGATGTCATTAGTTGTCAAAGCGCCTCGCTCAACACATGTCATCAAACGTGCGACAACATATCTGTGGTGCCCGGGAGGATTTGCGTTAACAGCCTAGCTCACTATATTCTCATAGATGGTCTTGCAGCGGTTGGCGCTGCTTTCTTGTCCGGATGTTGTGGAGGGACTGTGCGCTGGTCGAGCTTCCGGCTTTCTGTTGCGTTCCTTCCTATTGTTCTCCATACTGTGGACACAATCTGGAGTGGGATATGATTCGGTTCACCGAATTTCCGAAATATCGCTGCGATAAGTTCCATTTTCTTTGCTGCCCCGTTGTATGATGGACTATGAATATTAACCAGCGCACGTCCGGGGGGGGCAGATATCTGCCCCCTCTGGCCTTTCCTCATTTGCCGCCAAACTAATAGGGTTAGCAAGGCCAAACCTCGCATAGCTATTCATTGGTCTTCTCCACATATCCTCATATATTTTTAATCCTGGATCATCTCAGGTCAGGTCACCAGGTCAGGCGAAGTGACCCAACTACACTCGGAGTTCTAGGTGGCATAACTTGCACAATAATTGGGCGATTTATTTCAAACTTATAGCATGTCATGATCTCGTCAGGGACCATAATATGTACGTCGTATTTTTTTTCGTAACACTGACCTTAGGTCAGGTCGCTGCCATGGTTTCCCCATTATAAGGCTATGGTAAAATATACAAATGTTTCTTAGTTACATATTTGCGCTCGGAATGATCTCACAACGGTTGTGGCATGTAGATGGAAGCTATGCTCAATGTTACCGCTGACATTTTTGCTCAGTGACCTCACCAAGGTCTCTGAGGTCACCTGAGATCACTACACATTTATGCGCATTACATCGCACTGCATTAAGCTAGAAGGCTGCAATTACCGTCATTGTGCTTGTATCGTCAAGACGTGTCGATTGATACCTCACATGACCTCCCTAGGCCTTGAACTGAGGTCATGACTTCATGACCTTGACCTGAGTTTCGGTTAACCTGACCTTAAATTACACCGCCTATTGTCGGTAGCGCATTTCAAGGACTGTCGAATAGCGTTCGCCATTTGTTTCTATCTGTTACAGGTCCTGAGATATGTGTCAATATCTGAGTCCCACCTGATCTGGTCGAATTTGACCTATGATGGCCCAGTGACCTGAATGTTGACCTGAGCGAAAAAGTTACCGGAACACTTTCGATGGAGCCCGTCACCAGCTATCCAACGCCGTTTTCCGTTTGTCGCTAGCTAGCAAAGTTCCAGAGATCTTGGGGGCAGACATCTGCCCCCCCCCCCCCGCGAACGTGCGAAGTTGGCGCGGACCGCCGGACGTGCGAGTGTTAACATCAGAAGTCAACGGAAATAGGTGACATTGAATCGTGCACCATGCCAATCCGGCATGAACCGCACCTTGCATGAAGAACCGGCTGTTCGGCAGAAGCGTATTTAACAACCCGAAAATAAACAAATAAACAAACAAACAAACAAACAGGATACCGAGACGCTGATGATGCGGGAAAGGTACATACATAACTTCATCGGTCGTGCGGCTGCAGCGAACAGCAAACAGCGCCCCAGCGCTCCAGAGCCGTCGCGCTGTGGCCGCTGTGAACAGCAGGCGCTGTCGATGGGCACGAGATGATCCGAGTGATCCGACCTACGGGCAGGCGGCGGCCGGCTGGTGCACATGGAAGGCGCCAGAACGGATGCGTCAGCCCGCATTTCATCTGCCAATTGCCTGCCAACACCGCTGTCGGCCAGCGCTAAAAACTCGGATGAGATCTGTGGCGCGCGTCGCTGCGGGCGGACCGGGTCTGCAGTAATTTATGACCGCTTCCAGGCGCCGCGCCGCCACGCCGACCGCCGTTCGGATGGAGATGCTGAACAACGGCAAACTTGAGCGGACACAGTCGGTAGTCGGACCGGCTGGGGCACTGCCTGTCCGGGTGGCGCTAACTCCGGTGTAATTGCACGGCGTGAACTTGTAGGAGTTTGTTGGTGCGGATGCAATCAGATGCTCTATCCAGCTCGCTGCATTTATGGCGTCAGGGTCTCGCTGCCAGTTGCCGATTGCCAATTAGTTTGTGACGTCATATGCTCAACGTGAGGATGGGAATATGTTGGATGGAAGCAGAGCGGGATACGGTACAGATTTATATCAGAAGAATCTTGGCTATTTTACGAAACATCCAGCTGTTGCTAGGTCTTATAACGTCGCCGACCTCTCAACCATCTTTGTCGCGAACGGATTTGGTAATTCCACCTATTGTGGGATTACCCACGATCTCACGGTGCACCGTTCTACTGACTGAGCTACCGCGACCCCTGTTAATTTACATCGGGCTAGGAATTGCATCGTCCGTTCAAATATGTATCTCCAAGTGGAATTATTGAATAATCGCTTGTGGCCATATTTACACCGAGTGGAAATATGGCCACGATCGGTGCGCTCGGCCAGTCATCATGTGAGCACTTGGTGAAACTTCAGACACTGTGAAGAGATGCCAAGAGTTAACACCGATATGTAGTGTTCAATGACTGGAATGTTATGGCCGTGGCAGCAGTGATCCAGGCCGGGTTTATTTGCCGGGCAGGTCGACCCGTTCAACATCTGGCGCGCCAATTCTCATGATGAGCGCGCGACAGTCATCGGCGCAGTGGGCCACCATAGCAGCGACAGTGCTGGCGCAGGGCCAATAGAGACAGAGGGGGGCCACGCAGTTACGACAGATACGGGCGCAGTGGGCCACCATAGCAGTTACGGATAGTGCTGGCGCAGTGGCCACCATAGCAGTTACGACAGCTACGGGCGCAGTGGGCCACATAGTTACGACAGTACTGGCGCAGTGGGCCACCATAGCAGTTACGACAGCTACGGGCTGGGCAGTGGGCCACCATAGCAGTTACGACAGATACTGGCGCAGTGGGCCACCATAGCAGTTATGACAGATACTGGCGCAGTGGGCCACCATAGCAGTTACGACAGCTGCGGGCGCAGTGGGCCACCATAGCAGCTACGACAGCTACGGGCGCAGTGGGCCACCATAGCAAGCGGTTGAACGGCCAACATTTGAGTGATGTTCACTGCTCCACTCAAGCCCCTGTCATCCCGCCTCTCACACTTCCCCACACTAGATCTCCGCTACTTCACACGTATCTCCCGTCATCCCACTCGGTACTGCTCACTCACCGTATGATCCCGCTGGGGGTCGCGGTAGCTTAGTCGGAAGGGTGTACAACTTTTGATCGCAAGGTCGTGTGTTCGAATCCCGCAGCCGGCGAGATTACCGAGTCCGCCTGCGACCAATCGGCGTGAGAGGATAGCGACGCCATATGACCCGGGTGTCGAATGCATCGCATAATAATCCACGGTTCTGATGTTCTCGCCGATCGACACGAACCTTGGCGCTGCCTCTGGCGGTGTGAAGCCACCACCGGCAGTAGCCGACTGACCTGGGGCACACGGACAGCCTGAGGCAGTCGGCGGCGACCCGTCGGCCGCGGTCCGCGCCGCGTGTGGACGGCGTGACGAGGCGTGTCGTTGCCGACATGGTGGCGCACTGCACGGCCGCCGCCGTCGTGCCGATGATGGAGCCGCAGCCGTCCAGATCGGCCGCCTGTTCCGCACACGACAGGAAGCGGCGGTGGGCGTGCTGCTGCCGGCCGGTGTGTCAGCTCGGCTGGCTTCCTGGCGCCTGGCGCGGCCACCACGCCTCCTCCGGCACAGAGGCCTGCGCGATATTTCCCGTGCAGGGCTATTTCTGCTCCCATTCCTATTTCCGTTCGGCTCGTCATGGCGAGTCATGGCGAATGGCTTAGGAGTTTCGAATGAAAATACGGCTGACACATGCCTGCTGTCAGGATTGCAGCTAATTACCCCATTGATCCCCCGAGGAACAGATGCCGAAAAAGGTCATCTGAGGTTAGGCTGGGTCAGTGATCTCGAATGACTTGGAAGGCAGGTAGCCTGTGTAAGCACGCCAGCTCACCAGCCTACCAGATCCAAAACTGACCAATTGGGGGCAATGAGCATGATTCACCTCCGATAATTGGCGATTTTAGCGAACAATTGTCTTGCATAGTCCCTGTTATGATGCATTTCAGCAGCCTGTCAGGACAGTTTGTGTGACGTGGCGTGTGTAAAAGATGCTCCATCGGATATTCCGCATGGCGTGTCGCTGGCTCGCGCCGTTTTCGTCCTCACGTGAAATCTGATAGAAAGTTGTATGCACACATTTCCATGCATGGGCTCAGATTGAAGCAAATTAGTCATATTTCCCGGTGGCTATCATACGCTTGTGACTATCACTTCGTTTCTTGCATAAAAAATATACTCTTTGTTCCATTTGTGAATGATGGTTCTTGAAACTGCGTTAGCGATTGTGTTGTGAAATGAATAAATTGCCTTATGGTATTACGTCAGTTTTTTAATCACAATATGTTACGTACATTTTAGCATGAACGAAATTTAGGATGACAAATACTGATGTTCTACAACAATTTAGACTATGATGCGGTTGCATTAATCCCATTTTACGATAAAGCAGTGATTTACTAACATATTCGAAGAAATGAAATTGTTATGCATCAATAAAGAGCATGCTCGCAAATTGTGCCGTCACCATTTGAGATGACCAGGAATGTTTCTGATTAGTGCGAGTCGATGCACACTCGTAGTTGCACCGTTCTGGCTCGTGCGTAGCATTTCTGCAAGATACCCGTCGTTTTCTGCGTTGCATAATTTGAAATTCAGTTGGAGCTTTCTGTGCCCTTGAACACAAAAATACCCATTGCTGTCCCGACGTTGGAAAATTATGCTTCCTAGAACGATATCGCTTCAAGCATTTCATTGCCTACCGACGATGGAATCCCAATGAAATGGTAAATGACAAGGACATTTAATTTAAACTCACCCTCATACTTCGCAGATACTTGTGGGTACGGGGGGAGTGAAGTAGCGGTGTTCACGGTGCTGACAATTGATGAAGGGTGTTTATTTTGCTGTCTGATCCGCACTCGAGCATACACTTTTTCGGGTAAAGGGTGGTTTGGGCACAGCTGATAGGGTAGCATATTGTGTACATTCATAATGCCGACTATCAGCGTGGAACTTCTTGTGGGCCGTAATTCTACAATGCCGACTATTAGCACGCATTACTGATATGACGTATCACTGAGCCCAAAGTCAACACTCTACCAATGCCGGCTGCACAGTGAGCGAGTATTTACCCTGTGTGACGAAACAGCTTGCTACGAAAGCATTTCATCGACAAAGAAGGATGCGAAAACTCATTCTCAGTAAGACTACTAGAGATACTTCCTCGTCTTGAATCATCCATGTGGATGATTGCTGAAATATTTATCAGAAGTGAATGCGACCAATATCACCGCCCACCTGACTGAGCGCTCAAGTACTACGCCAAAAATCGAAGCTGCCAAGTGGCCACGCATAAATGAGATAGTACATACCTGATAACATAACCCCATCACATCAAGAAGTGGTAAACACCTGATAGCATAACCACATCATGTGAGGATTGTTGCGTATCCATTGCAATCATCGAGCAAGTCGCGTCGGTTTGGGTAGTTCCTTTAACAGGCTACACTGAGGCAGAGTAAGTTATGTTTGTGATAAACACTCCCGGCATGCTGGGGACAGGTGTGGGCGTCCGAAGTAGCCGAAGTTCACTGGAGTGAGGCGAAAGTATAACGCGATAATTATCCACTGACACTGGAATAGGACACAATACCATGCGCACACTCTGGTTGCTTTAGACCGACCGACATCGTTTGTGGTTGGGAGTTCAGCCTGTTTTCAATAAACAATCACATCAAGCTGGACTAATCTCTTCGATCACAATCCGTGGTCTCGGCCCGGCGAAGGAAGGCGCCCCACACCACGATACCTCCCTCCCCCAACACGACCGTGCTGACGTTAAACCTCGGCCTGAAGTGTGTACCTGAAGTGTGTCACGACACATACCACCGGCTCCTGTACTACTGTTTACATCACGACAGGAACCACCGGCTCCTGGGCTACCGCTAATGTCATGACGGGAACCACCGGCTCCTGGGCTACCGCTAACGTCACGACAGGAACCACCGGCTCCTGTACTACTGTTTACATCACAACAGGAACCACCGGCCCCTGTGCTACTGTTTACATCACGACAGGAACCACCGGCCCCTGGGCTACCGCTAACGTCACGACAGGAACCACCGGCCCCTGGGCTACCGCTAACGTCACGACAGAAACCACCGGCCCCTGGGCTACCGCTAACGTCACGACAGGAACCACCGGCCCCTGGTGCTACCGCTAACGTCACGACAAGTATCACCGGCCCCTGGGCTACCGCTTATGTCACAGCAGGAACCACCGGCTGTTGGGCTTCCGGTCCACGTTTGGTGCTACACGTCACTATATATTAGCTGCGTAACAATGCACCGTGCACATTGTCCACTGTTGTAGATCCAGCGCACCCGCAACAATTGCTAATCCCGCCGGCCTCCGCAGCAGAAGCGGCAGCTGCGTGGAGCCACCTCGCACAGGTGTGGTACTCAGCGTCATTCAAGCGAGTTCTTAATGCCTGGCACTGCCTGCATTGTCCGGTGAGGAGGCGCTGTGCAGTATGTATTAAGCCCGGCGCACTTTCCGGTGGACCTTATCTGGAAGCTGGCTGCGCACGGCGCATCGCCAGGTGTGCCACTCGTGTCCTATGTAAATCTGGCTGACACGTCGACAGTAAGCATGCCTCCGACGAGGAGAGAGGATTGCGAGTGCTTTCTCGGTGCCGACGTTAGACAGCATCTTCCCAATGTACGAGAAAGCAACGTCCTGACAATCATAGCGACACGACATGACAACGACAAGCAACGTTAGTCGTGCCCAGCTATGCATCTCGCCGATTGCTGGCTCACAAGTCGCAAGTGGTGGCTTTCCGCTGCGGTTGCCATCGGGACGGGACACCACCCGGCGGCGTCGGTAAAAACGCTGCCGATCACATGCTCGCCGAGGATCGATTAGCGCCAGTTCGGCCGTCTGGACGCATCGATCACAGCGGTGCCTCCGACATTATTCATGACAATTCGCGGCCAATCCGGCCCGTTGGAGCCGACGTTCAGTTCGTGTCAGCGCTCGTCGAGCGAGGCGACTCGGTGCCCATCTGCCGTCGTCACGCGCAGCTTTGTCCCGGCCGTCGTCACGCGCAGTTTTGTCCCGGCTGTCGTCACGCGCAGTTTTGTCCCGGTCGTCGTCACGCGCAGTTTTTTCCCGGTCGTCGTCACGCGCAGCTCTGTCCCGGCCGTCGTCACGCGCAGTTTTGTCCCGGCCGTCGTCACGCACAGATTTGTCCCGGCCGTCGTCACGCGCAGTTTTGTTCCGGCCGTCGTCACGCGTAGTTTTTTCCCGGTCGTCGTCACGCGCAGCTTTGTCCCGGCCGTCGTCACGCGCAGTTTTGTCCCGGCCGTCGTCACGCGCAGTTTTGTCCCGGTCGTCGTCACGCGCAGTTTTTTCCCGGCCGTCGTCACGCGCAGCTCTGTCCCGGCCGTCGTCACGCGCAGTTTTGTCCCGGCCGTCGTCACGCGCAGCTTTGTCCCGGCCGTCGTCACGCGCAGTTTTGTCCCGGCCGTCGTCACGCGCAGCTTTGTCCCGGTCGTCGTCACGCGCAGCTTTGTCCCGGCCGTCGTCACGCTACCCGGCCGTCGTCACGCGCAGTTTTGTCCCGGCCGTCGTCACGCGCAGTTTTGTCCCGGTCGTCGTCACGCGCAGTTTTGTCCCGGCCGTCGTCACGCGCAGTTTTGTCCCGGCCGTCGTCACGCGCAGCTTTGTCCCGGCCGTCGTCACGCTACCCGGCCGTCGTCACGCGCAGTTTTGTCCCGGCCGTCGTCACGCGCAGTTTTGTCCCGGTCGTCGTCACGCGCAGTTTTGTCCCGGCTGGCGGCGGCCGTCGTCCGTGTGACATTTGGCCCAGGCCAGCGGTGCGTCGGTGCCGTGTTCGTGGTAGCGGCGACAGCGGCGCAGCGCGCTCTCGAAGATCGCCCAGTGTTTTCTCAGTCGGCACTGTCGTGAGAAGTACGTAGAACTTCTGACTTCGATCACTTGGCGTTCAAGTTTTCCAAACGTCGGCCTGAATATGTTCGAGGTAGAAGAAGCGATGCGCCATTTAATTGTGAGGTCTGCTACCGGGAACATCGCTGTATTGAAATACTTTGGAAAGCTGTAGTCGCACTGTAGTTCTCATATTGTAGTCCAGAACTATTGTATTTCTTTAGCATTTGCAGTCACATCCATTAGGTATGACACCTTGAAGCTAAATGCTAGAGTATGACACCTTTGCAGTAATTCATACCATCTGTTCCGTTGCTGGGCTCCTGCCTGTTCTCGACACTGCCCAGCGAACGACACGCAGTTAACCGTTTGAAAAGTGGATTTTGTCAGACAGACTGTGTTACGTGCAATTAGTCATCATTCAAGGTCGTAAGTTTGTTTTTTCCACCCCGTGGCACCATCAAGCCCATCCCCCTAATTAAGTAATTGGACTAACGAGGCCACTCTGTCAATACCCACAGCCCTTCTCATGTTTAATCTTGAATGGATTATCGCGTGACGGTCCGAGTCGTGTCGTCCATCTGCGCTGACGTGTTTGCGTGGAGTTTCTTTGTGCGACACTTGGCCGCAGGATCCGCCGCCTCTTGGCGGTAACGCCTAGCGCCATGGGTCGTGCGGTTTGACTGCGCCTGATGCTGGCCGGCGTGCGCCAGCGTTGGACATTCATTATTCATTCATCCATCGCCCATTGTCAAGGAGGCCATTCGACGCCATCGGCGTGGGGTAGGGGCTGGGGAGGGGGAGACAAATGGGAGCGTGAACGGTGGCGGAGCCCGGCGCAGATGGCGCTGATGTTCAGTCCGATCTGATATGGCCAATGGCCCTCGCTGCCGGAAATGCCCGCCGTTATATTCGTTGAGCCAGACGGCAAGCGCCAGCCGCATGGGCGGAAATATCTGCCACAAGTCTGCAATACCTGTCCAGAGGTACAGCGGACCCGTCATCGCGGCACCAGGCGGCGCCCGCGAGTCGTGCCACTCATGCTCGTGTACGTTTACCGTGTCCCCTTCACACTGGGCCAGATATGTCGGCTTAGTCGACACACGTGGAGTATGCTGAGCCCCACCGTGTCGACCGCTTCACTCAGGGCCTCGGCACCTGGCCGGTCGCGGCGATATGCCGGCGGATCTCGGTCCGACACGACATATCCTACACGACATGTGGGCGATACACAGCGGACAGTTACAGCCGCTGGGGAGGGAGAGGGGCGGCTGGATTGGTCTGGTGTCGCACTAGTTACCGCAAACTGTGCCATCCACACACGCAACGGCCACACGCCGCCTGACAACAAAACGTCGCTAGAGGTAAAATTGAAGAGCCGAAGGACAGAATATCACAGCGTGATGAGTGTTTCTGTTCCATCACTTGATCGTGGTGCTAATGGTGACTGGTGTGGTGGTGCATCGACCGGCTGCCGGCCACGTAGCGTCGCTAATCTCTCACGCTGACTTGTCGCGGACGAAGATCAGCGACAGGTTGGACGAGAACCAGCAACCTTTCGGTTGACGAACCCCAGACTATCCGTCTCAGTCAGTCTTCATTGCAACACATTAAGACTCTACAAGTGTTTTATCATCACATCGCTCCTCTATTATATATGAAGACTGAGAACATAGCACCGTGGTGTGCAAGCCACCAAGGCTGCGGGTGAAGAACCAGTTCAAAGCCGTTTCCCGTGCCCCTGGAGCCACCAGCATGGGTGTAACCACGGATTTGAAATTGTGGGGGGGGGACCAGGGATGCGGTAAGTTTGAACAGGATAGAGTGGCCTAGACCCCCCCCCCCCCCAATAAAAATCATCCTTGGAATTCAACCACTTTTCGATGTCATTTTCAGCCACATGAATTAAATGTTCAATGTATTTCAATTTCTCAGATTTACAAATGTTAAAAATTAGATTTTGGGGATTAAAAGTGCTGCCAAAATTAGCAAGTTTCGCTACTTATCACTGCCTATGAACATGTAGCTGTATGTCGTTTGTGCTGGACCCGACTTCACGATCACCATGGAGGAATGCTGTGAGTATGCTAAACGTTACCCTCTTGTGGCAAGAAGAGCATAAAATATTGGACGACGAGCACCGTCTGATCAGGTTATGACGGATTTCTTGGGGAAGCCCCTTGTCATATAGGATATGAGCGCTTGCTATCACAACGGCTGCATACAAAAATAGATTTGACCCTCCTATTCCTATTACACTCAATCATTGTACACACGCCGGAGCTTCGACACCTTTAAAATTATTTCGATATTTCAACATTCTGATACCGTACGACAAACCAAGTCGAATGCCACCCACATAATGGAAATTGAAGCCATAACCACGAAACGCAAGGACTGAAAATTAAACTAACCTTTGACCTTCAGGCTTGATCTGACATATCCCGGGTTGAAATGTTCCTAGAGGGTTTCCCACGGGCTTTCTTTTGATACCAAGCATGGGTGGCTTTGGGAGAAAACGAAAAAACGCCCCGACCGAAGCAATGAGTTCGACTCTTGACTTTGAAAATCAATGGGGAAGATAAAAAATACGAGGCGACCAAAGAAATATGTTTGGCCTTTGACCTTAGACATTAGTTATATTTGGTAGCATTATAATACGGCACAAGTCACGTCTAATGACACCCACTTGGTGCAAATTGAACCCATATCGATGAATCGCGAGGACTTCGAAACATTCAAACTACTCGTAGCCTTCGGTCTTTAGGTTTCGACCTTGACATATCTCGGCTTAGAAATGTTACTCCAGGGTACACCACGAGTCGTCAAGATTTGCATTTGTTCAATACATATCAATATATGAGGAGGGGAATGCAACCTAATACGTAAAAAGTCTTGCGATAATGCAGATTTGTTGCTTTACAGCCTAGCACAAATGTCCACCAAAGCGAAAACAGAAGATGGTCAAGATTCATGTTATTCAAGAATGGTCTACAAGCAGAAATTTCAAACGTTTGCTGATTTACCATTCGGATATTTTGTGACGAGAGATAGCCTGTGAAACTCGTTGATTGGCTACATTGGCTTTTATTAGTTTTGGTGATTCTCTTCCATATATATTCACTCTATAAATGATTAAGTAGACGTTTTCGACGATGATACTCAGATAGCTGAGGCTTGGGGGCTCACGGAAAACAATTGTAGGGGAAATCACCACTGTTCATATATTGGGGGGCATGTCTCCCCCAGTGGTTACACCCATGTCCACCAGCATGCCAAGGCACAGGGGTGAAGCAAATCGACCAGGATATGGCATATTTCGCACCGGGCTGCGGCAGGGAGGCAGTCTGATGGAGGAAGTCTGGGTGCAGGAGAAGTGCGGGATGGATTCAGTCTGGGTGCAGTATGGGTGCGGCAGGGATGTAGCCTGGGTGCAGTATGGGTGCAGTAAGGATGCAGTCTGGGCGCAGCATGGGTGCAGCAGGGATTCAGTCTGGGTTCAGTAGGGGCGGGGCAGGGATGTAGCTTGAGTGCAGTATGTATGCAGTAGGGTTGCGGCAAGAATGCAGTCTGGGTGCAGTAGGAGTGCGGCAGGGATGTAGCATGGGTGCAGTATGGGTGCAGAAGGGGTGCAGCACTGATGCAGTCTGGGTGCAGTATGGGTGCGGCAGGGATACAGTCTGGGTGCATTAGGGGTGCGGTATTGATGCAGTCTGGGTGCAGTAGGGGTGCGGCAGGTGAATGACAGCGCAGCAGTTGGTGCTTGATCAGTGCAGTGGATGCAGTAGGGGTGCGATATGGGGCGTGACATGGGTGCGACAGGGGTGCAGTAGCTCGCACCATGGAGAGCGGGAACTTTCTGGCGCTGGCCGTGCGGCCGGCGGCGGTGTTTCTCACGCCACCAAACATCTGCTGGCGGTGGATAAACGGAGCCGTCTGTCCGATCGTTGGAGCCGGCCCAGACCTGTCACCCAGTGGCGCCGACCCCGGCGCCAGCCGGGTCACACATGGCGCTCTGGCGCACGTTTGACGGCGCCGTCAAGCGTCGCCGAGTACGATGTGCAGCGGCGCGAGGCGCCGGCCGCCTCTGGGCCACACACGTGTCACACACGCTGACTCAGTGCCCGTACAAACAGCACGCGAACGTCGCCCTGGCTGCGCCACCAAATCAGCTGGGTGACTCACCGTCGGTGGAGCTGCTCGGGGAGTTTGCCCACCTTCAGTGCCGCCTCCCCGACCATGAGTCCCACGCGGAGAGGTGACTAACGGCCACAGCAATTGCACGCAGCTCGACAACAGTCTGCAACGCCGCCTTGATGGGCAGCCTGCTTGGTGCGCTGGTGACTCAGGCCAATCGACGACCAGATGACACTCGCTGATTATTGTCGGCGTTAGGGTGATTTTCGGCTGCATTCCGCTGGCCTGAGCTGGCCTCTCCGTCTACTGACCTGAGCTGGCATCTCCGTCTACCGACCTGAGCTGGCTTCTCTGTCTAGCTGGTCTGAGCTGGCATCTCCGTCTACTGGTCTGAGCTGGCATCTCCGTCTGCTGGCCTGAGTTGGCTTCTCCGTCTACTGGTCTGAGCTGGCATCCCCGTCTGCTGGTCTGAGCTGGTCTGAGCTGGCATCTCCGTCGCGTCTGGCAGTCGCTGAGCACTGCGCGGATAACGGCAGATACAGATGCACTGACATGGCTAGGTTTGCTGCACATCGTGCATCGATGCACTCCGACTCTCCCAGTGGAAATGTCCGCTCGTCGAATGTGGGCTTATTGGCCGGTGACCGGGTCAATAATGTGTGCCCTGGGAACGCTGATGACGACAAACTTTGTTCTCCACACATGTGTGCAGGACCGCGACTGGAAACCGTTGAGCCATTGTGCCAGATATCCATCACACTGCGTGAAGAGAATGCAAACTTGTGGCAGCTTGCCAAGTCGGAGCTAGTTGGGTCTAGCGGGACGCCTTAGAGCTGAGATGACAGTGTTATTACAGGCGTCCTCCTGCTTACTCCCATATTCATCTCGCTGATCCTGAGTACTCCCTAGTGTGCGACATGATCGATATACCAGCACGGGCAGCATGAGGAAACAAATAATCGTCGATTGCGCATGGTGTGCGGGGAGCCGATGTCCTCTGCATGTCCAATAATAGCACTCTCGCACCACAAAGGATACTCGGAAGGGCTAACGAGGAGAAAGGCAGGACGACAAACATCTGGGTGCGCACTTCCTCTCCCCCACATGCCCTGCACACGCACGGTGCACACCCTCAACATCGGTGCCCCGCCTCCCTAGGGCGTCCCGATATACCCAGCTCGCTCCGACTTGGCAATCTGGCACAAGTTCGCACAGTGTGAGGGATATCTGGCACAATGGCGCGACAGTTTCCAGTCGCGGTCCTGCACGCATGTATGGAGGACAAAGTTTGTCGTCAGCAGTGTTCCCAGGGCACACATTATTGGCACGGCCACCGGCGAATAAGCCCACATTCGACCAGCGGACATTTCCACTGGAGAAGCCTGACTGCATCGACACACGAAGTGCAGTAAGCACAGCAACTATGCGGGAACGTTTGCGTCTCCCGGTGTCCATACCGTCCAGTGTACAGTTATCTGCCGGTGTCCGTACCGTCCAGTGTACAGTTATCTGCTGGTATCCGTACTGTCCAGTGTACAGCTATCTGCCGGTGTCCATACCGTTCAGTGTACAGTTATCTGCCGGTGTCCGTACTGTCCAGTGTACAGTTATCTGCCGGTGTCCGTACCATTCACTGTACAGTTATCTGCCGGTGTCTGTACTGTCCAGTGTACAGTTATCAGCTGGTGTCCATACCGTCCAGTGTACAGTTATCTGCTGGTATCCGTACTGTCCAGTGTACAGCTATCTGCCGGTGTCCATACCGTTCAGTGTACAGTTATCTGCCGGTGTCCGTACCGTCCAGTGTACAGTTATCTGCCGGTGTCCGTACTGTCCAGTGTACAGTTATCTGCCGGTGTCCGTACTGTCCAGTGTACAGTTATCTGCCGGTGTTCGTACCGTTCAGTGTACAGTTATCTGCCGGTGTCCATACCGTTCAGTGTACAGTTATCTGCCGGTGTCCGTACCGTCCAGTGTACAGTTATCTGCCGGTGTCCGTACTGTCCAGTGTACAGTTATCTGCCGGTGTCCGTACTGTCCAGCTTACAGTTATCTTCCGGTGTCTGTACTGTCTAGTGTACAGTTATCTGCCGGTGTCCGTACCTTTCAGTGCACAGTTATCTGCCGGTGTTCGTACTGTCCAGTGTACAGTTATCTGCCGGTGTCCATGCCGTCCAGTGTACAGTTATCTGCCGGTGTCCGTACCTGTCCAGTGTACAGCTATCTGCCGGTGTCCGTACTGTCCAGTGTACAGTTATCTGCCGGTGTCCGTACTGTCCAGTGTACAGTTATTAGTGTACAGTTATCTGCCGGTGTTCGTACCGTCCAGTGTACAGTTATCTGCCGGTGTCCGTACTGTCCAGTGTACAGTTATCTGCCGGTGTCCGTACTGTCCAGTGTACAGTTATCTGCCGGTGTCCATACCGTCCAGTGTACAGTTATCTGCCGGTGTCCGTTCTGTCCAGTGTACAGTTATCTGCCGGTGTCCGTTAATATCTGCCGTGTCCGTTCCAGTGTACAGTTATCTGCCGGTGTCCGTACTGTCCAGTGTACAGTTATCTGCCGGTGTCCGTACTGTCCAGTGTACAGTTATCTGCCGGTGTCCGTACCGTCCAGTGTACAGTTATCTGCCGGTGTCCGTACTGTCCAGTGTACAGTTATCTGCCGGTGTCCGTTCTGTCCAGTGTACAGTTATCTGCCGGTGTCCGTTCTGTCCAGTGTACATTTGTCGTATGTCCAGTTAGTTCTTCGGTGTCCATACCGTTCAGTGTACAGTTATCTGCCGGTGTCCGTTCTGTCCAGTGTACAGTTATCTGCCGGTGTCCGTACCTTTCAGTTTCCAGTTATCTGCCAGTCGCATAAGCTGCATGACCTGCATATCTACTCACTTCAGTTGCAATGGTGGATCACGTCGCAAAAGTAAATTGAGGAATATGCATTGAGGCTCATCATTCGCGCCATCCACTTCAACCAACGATGTCATGAAATTTTCAATCGCACGCAAATGCTCCCCAAATCCTCCAGATACTGGTCACCATTTCGTGCATCAGTCGAACTGCTTTGGTCGTTCCATCCACGTGAGTCATCATGGACGAACGTTTCGGAGCCATTTTATGGACGCGCCACGCCGTTTTCCGGTACGTTTACGCCCATTGCCGCCGCGACGGCCAGGGCGTGTACGCTGCGAGGTCAATGCGATCGATCGCTCAGAAAGGGAGTGGATGGATGGGGGGGGATTGGCTGCAGCGATGACCCACGGTTGGAGGACGCTCAGCGAATCCGGCGTGCTTGCGGTTCATGAACCGAAACACTAATGGTCAGCGACTCAGTTCAGATATCATTTTGGATCGGTGTCGCAATGCAGATCTGTTCTGCAGATGTGTAGTGATTTCTCGTTTTGCTCGTTGCTGCATCAGATGCGGGAATCAGATGGTTGCTTAGCCACGTGCATCCGCGACAGGCTTCAATATTACTTCATGCGCCGTGGAACTCCGCGAAATTTCTCGTCACACTACATTAATCTGCTGACCAGTGTAATCCACGAGAGCTGTACATCGTGGTTGTCCGTACAGCCGCCACCACCGAGATGCAGCTTTTGAAACTTGTTTTTTTTCGTAACCACCATTATATTTCTGGTAGGGTGCAGATCATTTTTCACATGCAACGCTCATTTGCCGTAATACTAACGTCGAATATGTAATATAAAAGGAAAGCGAAATGCTGTCGCATAGTGTCATCGGAAAACATTGCGTTTCTTCATACATCGATCCTAGTTCTGCGTGGTGCTGCAGCTTGTTTGTCATTGTTGACTTATGGTGCAAGCTATTTGAATACTTGTCTTCTAGGATGCTGCCATTAATTTTCACAGGATTTCTGATGAAAAACGTTCATTGCTGTTACATATTTTTTAGTGTGATCCTCGTTTCCAAACACTTGCGTTTGGTCACATATTATATTATCATGAGTTACTTTTGCATTCTGGTCATTATAGCAAAAGAAGCCCTTGAACGCTCTGCATTAAGTAACGCATCCGGCATCAAGCGACGGCATTACGAATGTACATTATAACATGTCGTTATGTTAGGAAATGAATACTGATTTCAGACCGACAGACAGACAGACAATGTATTCCATATATTTCCCAAATGATGTTTGAGCATCACTTGCGCAAGTGTGTCTTGTTAAGCTGTTAAGTCAACTTCTCAATCTAACTACACAGCCAGATCATGACTAAATCCAGGGCAAATTATGGCATCACCCTCGCCAGGAATGCTTCTCCAGACGCAAGAAAACACGAACAGATGTGACCACAGAAATAACTGTTCACCGTCATTTTTCAGCCGTGTTTAATTCACGCCAGTTTCTTGGCTGACAACAAACAGGCGGCAAACGCGTTTCGCCCGGCGGTTGGCCATCGTTCAGCAGCGAAGCTTCCCAGAAATCCGCCATATTAGTGCAGTCGGCCGCGGCGGCAGTCGATCCGCCCTGTTCTCTATCAGCGCAGCGTCATCCCTCACTCTACACACAGCACAGCGGCCGCATTTGTCTCCATAAGCGAGTGTTGTCTGGTAGAGCCTGGGTCCGGGGCTATCGTCTGGCGCGGTGACTGAGTGCGCCTGGCAGGCAGATCTTGGGTGGCTGAATGTTCGACAGGCAGGGCTTGAGCGTCTGGATGCCCAACAGGCAGATCTTGGGTGGCTGAAGATCCGACAGGCAGAGCTTGGGAGGCTGAAGGTCCACCATTCAGAGCTGGGGAGGCTGAATATCCACCAGGCAGAGCTTGGGAGGCTGAATGTCCGACCGACAGAGCTTGTGAGGCTGAATGTCCGACCGACAGAGCTGGGGAGGCTGAATGTCCGACCGACAGAGCTGGGGAGGCTGAATGTTCGACCGACAGAGCTGGGGAGGCTGAATGTCCGACCGACAGAGCTGGGGAGGCTGAATGTCCGACCGACAGAGCTGGGGAGGCTGAAGATCCACCAGACAGAGCTGGGGAGGCTGAATGTCCGACCGACAGAGCTGGGGAGGCTGAATGTCCGACCGACAGAGCTGGGGAGGCTGAATGTCCGACCGACAGAGCTGGGGAGGCTGAATGTCCGACCGACAGAGCTGGGGAGGCTGAATGTCCGACCGACAGAGCTGGGGAGGCTGAATGTCCACCAGACAGAGCTGGGGAGGCTGAATGTCCGACCGACAGAGCTGGGGGAGGCTGAATGTCCGACCAGACAGAGCTGGGGAGGCTGAATGTCCGACCAGACAGAGCTGGGGAGGCTGAATGTCCGACCGACAGAGCTGGGGAGGCTGAATGTCCGACCGACAGAGCTGGGGAGGCTGAATATCCACCGGCAGAGCTTGGGAGGCTGAATGTCCGACCGACAGAGCTGGGGAGGCTGAATGTCCGACCGACAGAGCTGGGGAGGCTGAAGATCCACCAGACAGAGCTGGGGAGGCTGAATGTCCGACCGACAGAGCTGGGGAGGCTGAATGTCCGACCGACAGAGCTGGGGAGGCTGAATGTCCGACCGACAGAGCTGGGGAGGCTGAATGTCCGACACACAGAGTTGGGGAGGCTGAATGTCCGACCGACAGAGCTGGGGAGGCTGAATGTCCGACCGACAGAGCTGGGGAGGCTGAATGTCCGACCGACAGAGCTGGGGAGGCTGAATGTCCGACACACAGAGCCGGGAACGTCACGTTGTTCGTCAGCTCGGCTTCATAGAAGAATGACATGACTGGCAGTGGGGTGGAGAGAGCGAGGTGGACTGGCAGCTGGGGGTAGGGCGGAGTGGTCGGCACAGGGCAGCAGCGCCAACGTCGACCAGCGCTTGCCACCACCACCGACACTTGACGAATATGGGGCGGACTGGGTCACACTCTGTGCATTTGAAAGCCTAATGTGGTTTATTCACGATCATTGCAGTCTTTCAACTACTGAGTGTTGCTTCGCGACACGGAGCGGTCAAGATTATGGTCGGTAAGCTGTAATCAGCTGGTGTTGGCTTCCAGCGTTTCCTCAGGAACATCATGGCTACCCTTGAAGCAACGCTCAATTTCACGGCTGCAATAACGTAGCCACCGTAACCACTTTGAAATCCATGGTCGCTGCCATGCAAGTAATGAATCTTCGCACTATGCAAACATATTCTGGTGATAACAAGTTTTAATTTCCAAGATTTGTTGCATTACCTATAGAAAAGTGAAGAGTCGTTACGTCACACATCAGCAGCCAGCAGCCAGCCAGCTGTCATGGTCCGGCTGCCTTCGTGCAAACAGCGTGCGCGGTACAACCGCAGGACCCGTCGTTCGGTGACCACATCCGTGACCATCGTTGACAAATTCACCATAAGTCGGCAAATGCTGGTGAGGCGTACACTGCGGTATAAGCGCCTGCTCTGCGAAACAATAGTGCGGTGCCTGTTGCTTTCGTGGGCCCGCCTGTGTGGGATGGAGGTCCGATGACGCTGGCGACAGCGGTCACATGCTGTCGGCGGGAACAACTGCGCAGTATAGGCAGGTTGTATTCCAGTGCCAGCGGATAAAGGTGGTAACGTGAAGGAATGCGCACCGTTTAAAGCCACCAACCCATCAGGACCATTCTCAATCGTACCGCTTTTTCACATGCATCGGTACTACCATTGTATATATTCTGAGGTTATTTTCGGAGCAATTATTTCGATTTAAACATATGCCAGAAGTGATACTGCAAACATACTGAGTATTGTCATGACGCATCAATTCTTGAGATGACTTTTCAATCATTCAACGTAATTATTGGTTCAGCGTTCGCAAAGTTTTGCCACGGCGCTCATTATGGTCCGCCTGGTACATTATGGGAACTAAAGAGAGCCTTGCAAAATGATGCGACCATGAATACCGGGCATTATTTGCGTTCTTCCATGCATGACGATGGGAAACGACCATCGTACATCAGCCTCAGGTCACGCCTCCATCCCGAGATCGTACCCTTGAGGCGGCCGTCAACCATCCGCCGCTTAATTTATGGCCATTACCGCCCCGCCGTCCTCACACTTGAGCGCGATGTATTTGGCACCGACCCGCTCGTGTCCTGTTGGCCGAGAGGGGGCGGAGGGGCTGTCACCCGGTCAGGGGAGCGCTGAGGTCGGAGGAGCAGAGCGGTGGGAGGGGTCCGAAGAGAAGAATGATGTCTTGGGGAGGATATTTGAGATGTGGGACATCATTTCAGGCAAAGCGGATGCTGAGGCGAAGTAGGTTGGTGCTTCTTATCGTCCCGAGAGAGGGCGATAAGAAGGTGAAATGAATGTAGAGAGGGTGGGGTGGCCGGCGAGGAGGCTCTGCGTGCCCCAGGCGACCCCCCCCCTACATCCGAGTCGGCCGTGCGTGACACATCTGGACGGGGTGACGCGTGGACCGTCAGACGGCACAGCATTGACATGGACAGCACCGTAAGCTGCGCCTGCAGCTGGCTGGGGCCGCCCGGACATGGCGTGACCTGACGTCTCGTGACTAGGGGGTGACGTGTGTAACTGGGTCCGTGTCGCCGCGAGTTGACGGGACGTCACCGAGGGCTGGCGACCGGGAGGTGATGTGACGGGACTCGGTGGGGGCCGGGAGGTGATGTGACGAGACTCGGCGGGAGCCTGGAGGTGATGTGACGAGACTCAGTGGGAGCCGGGAGGTGATGTGACGAGACTCGGTGGGAGCCGGGAGGTGATGTGACGAGACTCAGTGGGAACCGGGAGGTGATGTGACGAGACTCAGTGGGAACCGAGAGGTGATGTGACGAGACTCGGCGTGAGCCGGGAGGTGATGTGACGATACTCGGTGGGAGTCGGAAGGTGATGTGACGAGACTTAGTGGGAGCCGGGAGGTGACGTGGCACGACTTTGCGCTCATTCGATGATGCTGATGTGCGTGTGAGGCTGATGATTATGATAAGAATCATTAACAGGGTGGTCGGGCAGTGTCTGGAAGACCTGCTGAACGTTCACGTTCCGCGACTGCAGGTACTACGCTCATCACGTAATAATTATTTGGACGTCATTGTCTCATGGCAATGCCCGAGTGTGATTGAATAATTAAACGTTGATAAGTGATAAAATATCTTCGACAGATAACTTGAGTGGCTATTTATGAGCATGACTGGCGGCTGGGTACTAGTAATGTAATTAACGGTGATGTTTTATCTCGAAACATATCCAGCCCTGGCCACATGGAAGGTGTTCCCATGTCGATCATGTGCATACTACTGCCGTTAAAGCCTCGTGAACCGCTGAACGGAGATAGTAGGTATCCAGCAGTCGGGCTCAGGGGCATCATTGCAGGTCCGTCCGCCCGAAGGCAATCTCAAGCAAGTCTCGGAGGTTTCATTTTGGTGGATATCTGAACACCTTAATCCGGAACTAGGCAATGCAGTGTGGTATTGTCGTGCTTTTACCAGTGGTATCCTTCTCCACAATAATGGGATCTATGCTTGAAAAAAAACATACGTTTGTTGCGGTCCTTTTAAGTGTTTCACCTGTTGGAAAATGCTCAATCAATATGATTGTCAACATTACCGCGCAAAGAAGCGAAACAACGAACTCTTCACACTTCAGACGTTCTGCCTGCTCCTACTGGGCTCGGCACGCTCTCAAGCCAGGATCGCTTGTTTCGTCTGCAGTCCTGCAGAGCGATGCAGATTTTACCGGGGCGACCGAATCCAAGCTGAATTGATATTTTCCGGGAATGTGTCCCGCTTACGAGGTGAATGAACACCTGGACCGAACGAGTTTCCCTTACATCGCGTGCCGATGCTACTCTTTCCTTCGTGCCAAACATGTGCTGGGAGGGAAAACCATATCACACAACTCGCACAATGGCCTATAGCCCAACAACCTTCCTTCCTTCGGCAGCCGGCTGCTGGAACTGTGCATCAAACAATGCGTTTGATCAGACTGTGTAGCCGGTCATGCGAATCGTCTTTTCCCGTCTGCGGTGCTCAAGAGCGGCAAGCAGTGGAGAAAGATGCCGAATTACCAGGCAGGTCGTGCCATGATCAATCTGGAGCATATATCATGACATCAGCGTATTCAATTCCCATGTTTGCGAATGCACACGGATATTTGCTGTGAAAAGGGGATCAGTACTGTGTGTATGTAATCGTTAGCACATTCATATTGTTGCGCATCGGTATTTACATGGAAAGTGCTTTAAATGACACATATGCTTCGGGAATACAATGATGATATTGTTCCTACAACTGTTGCTATTTCTATCTTCTATCTTCGTCATGTATTGCTGTGCATATTTGCGTGCGGTGTGTATCATTTATCTTCCCCTTCTGTAGCAACTAAAAATAAAATAGATCAAATAAGAAACTTTTACATTTTCACTTCAGAGACCAAAATTTCGTCGGCTCGCTTTGCGCGCCAAAAAACCTTTGTTTCTTGACATTTGTTTGGTCGGGCCCCCTTAAGAAATTCATGTCTGCAATTGTATTTACCATTATTCGGCTCCAATGTTTTGCATTTACATTGCATTTACTATTAGGCACATCCATCCCATTCGTGCAATGAAAATACGAGCCAACGCAACAATAACACGATGCTTTTATGGATATAAAGGTGTCGGTTAGATGTTAATTTGCACAACTAGGCATGGTCCATGACTCGTGTGGCCTTACCTACGTTTGTTGGGTCGCAAGCTGGCGCGTGACCAGGTATATGCCCAGGTGGTTGCAGGCCACCAGGTAGCTGAGGTTTCCCCTACTGTGGAGGTGGCTGGGATCTCTCAAGAGGGGAGTGTTAATAGTGTTAATAGTGAACAGAGGAGAGGTAGTTCTGGTAGGTCACAGGAGGGGAAGTGGCATGAGGTCAGGGGGTGGAGGGATTTGGAGACGCGAACCTAAGGAAAGGGTCAGTGAGTGGCAGGTGGCAGGTGGTAGGAGCAGGAGGAAGTGTAGCCGACCGGCCCAGCGGGCAGGCATAGTAACAGCAAATATGTTCCAGGCATTAGATGACTGCCCCCAGGATAGCAGTAGTAAGGAGGCAGTGCTGGTCATAGGAGACTCTCGTGTGCGTCATTTAGAGCGGGTATTTTGTAAAGGTAGGAGGGACAGGAGGTGCATCACCAGGCCTGGTGCCAAGGTGAAGGACCTGGTAACTGCGGTGGCACAGGTCACCAGTGATCACCAGTTTAACACAGTCATAGTGCATGTAGGGGTAAATAACATAGGTCATACTAGGAGCGAGGAGCTTCTGCGGGAGTACAGGGCCCTTCTGGCCACCCTGAAGGGTACCAATAGAGTGCTTGTAACAGGAATTTTGCCAAGGGCTAGAGCCTCCCCTGAGTGGAGCTCTAGGGCACTGGCAGCTAACACCAGGGTAGGAAAGCTCTGCCAGGAGCTAGGTTTTACATTTGTAGACGAGTGGAGCAGGTTTTATGCATCGTGGGACCTCTATCAGAAGGATGGCCTGCATTTTTCTGAGAAGGGGGTCCATGTGTTAGGCAAAGTATATGAGCATGTCCTTCAGGGAAACTAGGAAATGGGGTGGGGAGGGATGAAATTGCATTGCCAACTCAGGAATATTCCAATAGTGTCAGCCAAGGCAATAGAACCTCAAAGTCTGCAAATAGGGACAGCAGCAACTCAAGGGGACAGAGTTATAGTTCATCTAGTGATAAAAGAACTCCTCAATATGAAAAAGCCAAAGGTGGTTATGGAGCATTTGTTAAGTGTATGATGTTTAATGCTCAGAGTATCCGTTCCAAATTTGATGAGTTCAAGTGTTATGTTGCTGAGGAGAAACCGGATTTTGTTTGCATTACGGAGGCATGGGTCAGTGAAGGATATTTTGGAGATAACTTACAGGACTATGAGATCCAGGGATACAATATGTTTTCGTGCAATAGGGGTCCAGCAATGAAAGGGGGTGGTGTAATGCTCTATGTGAATAGCTTATTCAGTTCTCAAAAAGTAGCAGGTGGGGATAAAAATGTGTCTGTGGAGTCCATTTGGCTTGATGTCACTGTGGGAAAAGGCAACAGCAATACTCTTAGGATAGGAGCTTTCTACCGATCAGGAACCCTGCCACATTCTCAGCAACTGGAGCTTGACAAGGTGATTTGTGAGGAAATCAGTAGAAACTTTAAGAGGAAGTGCCTTATTCTCGGTGACTTTAATCTAAAAGGTTATGAAAATGCTGGTGTTGGCTCCCCATCATGCAAAATGTTCAGGAAATGCCTTGAAGAGGA
Organism: Imbricaverruca yamaguchii; assembly: GCA_034440575.1. Lineage (NCBI taxonomy): Eukaryota > Metazoa > Arthropoda > Thecostraca > Neoverrucidae > Imbricaverruca > Imbricaverruca yamaguchii. The sequence goes on from JAOTOL010001541.1 coordinate 1,532,751, forward strand.
CCTGTTCTTACACCAGTTTGTATCGGAACCTACCAGGCATGGTTCATTCTTGGACCTTGTATTCTCGGATTTAAGTGACTTGGTTCAAGACTTGACTGTAGGCGAAACTCTGGGAAAAAGTGACCATAACATAGTTAGATTCAAGGCACATGTAGGGGAAACTATCAAGGATAATTTGGTAAAGGTTCCAAATTTCAACAAAGCAGACTTTAACGGCATGAGAGCGGCTTTAAGTGCCATCAGATGGGAAGAAGAATTCTCCAATTTAAATGCCTGTGAAATGTGGGAAAAGTTCAAATCTTACTTAAAGGAAACTCAGATTAGACATGTCCCCCAAAAGCAAAGACGCAAAAGAAGGGTAGGAAAGCCAGCATGGCTTACACCAGACGTGATAAAAGCAATTAGGGCTAAGAAAACTGCATTTAGAGTTTTTTAAAGAAGCCTCAAATGTCATTAATCTAAAGGCGTATCGAAAAGCTAGAGACACTGTGAAGCAAAAACCAGAGCAGCAAAGCGAGCAAAGGAACTGGATTTAGCTAGAAACTGTAATGGGGACAGTAAAAGTTCTTTAGTTTCTACAAGCTGAGTAAAGTTTCTAACACAATTGGTCCACTGGAAGTAAACGGGACTACATTGGGTGAGGATAGTGAGATGGTTGAGGAGCTGAGCAAGCAGTTCAAATCAGTGTTTACATTGGAAGATATGACCAATCTGCCGACCGTACACCATAGTTCAGATACATGGGATCTGACAAATGATGTTGATTTCATTGGTAGTGATGTTGTTTACAATCATATCAGGAAAATAAAGCCAAATAAGGCAGCAGGACCTGATGACATTTATGCTAGGGTGTTGCGGGAAACTGAAAAGGAACTGGCATTTCCACTTAGTATAATATTTTGTAGATCAGTTTCACATAATGAAATTCCAACCGATTGGAAAAGGGCAAATGTAGTTCCTATTTTCAAGAAAGGAGAAAGAGGGAAAGTTGAAAACTATAGGCCAATAAGTCTCACATCCCTAGTCTGCAAGGTACTCGAATCAATTATCAAGGATAGAATAGTTAGTTATCTGGAAGGTAGCAGATTGATTCAAGATACTCAACATGGATTTAGAAAAGGACGATCGTGTCTCACAAACCTCTTGGACTTTTTGAACTTCGCCACAGAACAATTTGATCAGGAAATCAGGTTGATGTAGCATATCTTGACTTTAGTAAGGCCTTTGACAAGGTACCCCATAAACGGTTAATGATACAGCTTCAGTCCCATGGTATTGCAGGTAGCATCTTAAAATGGATAGAGTTGTGGCTTTCAGATAGACAGCAAAGAGTGATGCTAAATGGTACAAAGTCATCATGGCAAAATGTTCTTAGTGGAGTCCCCCAGGGGTCAGTACTAGGGCCATTACTGTTCATTATATTTGTAAATAACATTGAAAGTGGCCTAAGCAGTAAAGTTTTGAAATTTGCAGATGATTTGAAGGTCTTTAGGGCAATAACAGGTCAGGATGAGCATATCTCGCTGCAAAAGACTTAGACGAACTTGTGAAGTGGTCCGAAGAATGGCAAATGAAATTTAACTTTGATAAGTGCAAAATCATGCATGTAGGTAAGCAGCATATGAAGGCTCCATACTTGATGGGTGGCCAAGTGCTATCAGTGACTCAACAGGGAAGGATTTAGGTGTTATTCTAAACACAAAATTGGGGGCATCAGAACAGACCAAGGAAGCCAGGAAGAAGGCACTGAGAATGCTCGGGGCAATAAATAGGAATGTATCATACGAAGTGAGGAAGTGATCAGGAAGCTTTACTGTGCATACGTCAGGCCACATTTGGAATACTGCATCCAAGCGTGGTCTCCTAGCTATGAAAAAGATTGTTGGCTTTTAGAGAGAGTACAAAAGAGGGCTACAAAAATGGTTAATGGCATAAGCAACCTGGCATATGAGGAAAGATTGAAGAAATTGAATATGTTTTCACTTAGATATAGAAGGCTGAGAGGAGATCTCATCGAGGTCTTTAAATTTGTCAATGGTCTGGAGAGGGGATACCTTGGGGAAATGTTTGAATTTAACAGAAATGATGCAATTAGAGGTCATAAATTCAAAATTAAAATTAACCACAGCAGAACAAGGTTAAGGCAAACTTTCTTCACCAACAGGGTAGTGGAACACTGGAACCAGCTGCCAGAAAACATCGTCAGTAGCAGAACATTGAACATCTTTAAAAACAGCATAGACAATCATTATAAGAATAGAGGGCTTGCTTTTCAGTATTACAGGGAGGGCTGATTGGCAGATTTGGTGGGCAACTGGTTCAGTGTACAGAGTGCAACCAAGAAGGGCCCTTGTGGCTCAGAGTTGCACTGATCTTTTATGTCTTTATGTCTTTATGTTTATGTATAGATGACGAATTTTGGGCGCCTCGGGTAACACTCTTATCCATGTCTCACGCTTCTACGTGAATAGGAAAAAAACGGTTACAGGTTGCGTGATAGCATCAATACGTAAAATCTGCAGAACTATAGGAATGTAGACGCTGCGTTCAACCCGGCCAAACTCGCCGGCGCAACTGGAGGCGGAAAGTCGTGAATGAAGCCATGTCTAACTGTACAGAGTCGTGTGAACCCACCAACTGAACCCCTTGCTATCTCACTCACTCTCTCCCCCTCTCTCTCTCTCTCTCTCTCTCTCTCTCTCTCTCTCTCTCTCTCTCTCTCTCTCTCTCTCTCTCTCTCTCTCTCTCTCTCTCTCTCTCTCTCTCTCTCTCTCTCTCTCTCTCTCTCTCTCTCTTTCTTTCTCTCTCTCTCTCTCAGTCTTTTCTAACGTCCTGTCAGTAGATATGGTTCAATCTAGATTATGTATGCATGCATGAACACATACACAGGCATGAACTCGGAAAAGCAATGAGATATCTAATTAGAGGGAACTATTTTGTTTTGTTTCGCTTTTGGCTCACCATCCTATACCGACCCAAGATAGAAACGTGAGAACACAAATGGTGTGAGATAGCACACCACAAAGCTTCAACAAGAAGCAAGCCACGCTGAATGCGTTCCTTAAAAGGCGAAACTCGATAATCAGAGCTGTAATAATTGTGTGTTGCACTTTACAATATATAAACTAGAGGACGTGGTCTTCACATATTTAGCACATCTGATTTAAAGTGATTTAAATGTAGAACAATACTTTTTCAATAGGATTAATTGAAGCTGTAATTATATTAATTACAAACAAACTATTCCAATCGTCAGGTTAAAATCTTCCTAAATCTCCCTTGAAATCATCCTAAATGCCATCCCGAACGCGGAAATTTGCCACAAATGTACCTCTACAGTATCTCTGATTCAAATCATTCTTAGATTTCTGCTAAATTAGCTGAGCATTGTTACTCTGGATGTAACGGAACTGAGATGTTGCGAATTGTTTTAGGGCTGGTCCACCATCCTTCCTCTTGCTTATATTTGATTGTAAAGACAGAGAAATAAATACATAAATATTTGTCCGCCAAGTCTATATATATATATATATATATATATATATATATATATATATATATATATTATATATATGTAAATAAGAGTGTGTGTTTATGTATGTGTGTATGCATGTATTCCCGCCGTCACCTTGATTTTCCGGCTAGTAGAGCACCGGCACAATATAAATATCTCAAGAATATTCTCGGCTCTGCTGAGTCGCTGTGAGGCGTTATATTTTCCTTTAACAAGTACAAGATGACCTTTCCATAATTGCTGGTCTAGTGCAAGGGCATCACCGCATACGTTAATGGATGCTATTGGCCCCTCAATCATTAATTGCTCCACCCCACAATCAATCTGAAGCTCAATCATTGCGCCCATTAAGCGTAAACTAGATTCAAATGGCTTTCTGGTCAGCTTTGGCCATCACGAAGGACATTGCGCCCCCCCCCCCCTCCCGCAACAAACTTCACAAAGTGACAACCACGGTCCAGTCTGCCTGTGTGCACTCGCAGTGTGTGCCGTGTGCAGTCGGTGTCTGAGAGCGGCGCCCGACCTCCTGCCCGGCAGCGGACGGCAGCACCAAGACGGTGTTGGCCGGCGCCAACCTGACGCTGTCGTGCCCGCGCCAGTCGGACGCCACCCAGCTGGTGACGGTCACGTGGTCGTGTCGCGGCTGCGGCGGCCGCCGCCAGCCGGCCGACGTGGCGCGCTACGGGCCCGACGGCAGCGTGCACCGCGCTCAGGAGCGCGCGCGCCTCCTGCTGCCCACCTTCCAGCTGCAGCTCTACCCGGTCACGGCCGCAGACGCCGGCGTCTACGTGTGCATCGTCAACAACGCGCCCAGCGCACAGTCCATCACCGTCGTCGTCGAAGGTCAGTTGGAGGCGATCGTCCAGGCGTCGGGCACCCTCGCACACGGACGTGTCCTACTGTTCCACGCTACTGTACGTTATTCGCAAGCTATTAACTAAGTCGTCGCTTTTCTTAGTCACCGTAGCAGCCGGTCGGTGACTTACTATTGCCACATCCGGAGGCATGACAGGTGAGCGATTAGCAAGGAGATAGTTACTGTGTGCTTGCTGCGAAGGTTGAGAGCAAACGCTTTCACATTTTTATACCTAATTAGGTTTTAGATGTAATACATGTTACCTCAGGTCAAAATGATTCTTGAATTCAACAGAGGGCTTCGTTAGTATCTCGTACTTACCCGGTAGGACACCCTTCGATCTCATATATCCTTAGTGCCATTAGTTAATATATTGTATCAAAGTGGATCTAGAATCCATATGGTTGTCTGTGATCTAGAAAGTTGCCTATACATTTATGCAACCATGTCAATATACAGCTAGGATTGTGTATGTTAAAACCAGTGACAGCATGTGGTGTTAAAACACACAATATGAAGCATGACTGCATATTTCCTTGCAGCAGCTGATCATCAATGAATCACACGGTGCTGCTTTCTCCTTTAGCCAATCAAGATTTTACAATAAATCAGGTAATGCTCAACGGGAGCGACAGGCAATCCAAATGGCAGCTCTTGCGTACATTTTGAGGGATTTTTTCGTCTGCATATAACTAATTGGTATTTAAATGTCCCACTCGTTGCGTCAGCAATACACCCGTTCTCGGTACTTGTGGGCGGTGTCTAATGATAACTCTACGCAGGTTCCCTCCCACACATCATCCGACTTCTTATCTTCACTGCCTGTCTCGCATAAATTATCCAACACCTGCATGGGATCCGAGTGCACGCGCCGCGACCCATATCTCATGAGCAGCGGTGCTCACAGACGTGCACGTCTTTGATGTCACCGCTCACGGCGGGCCTGCCTGGGGCGAGGCGCATCATACGCGAGCGCACCCTATTGGAACACGCTGCACGTGTCTGTGGCCGCAAGCCTCCAGGGAGACATAACCGCCGCATCGATTAGAGCTGCCGACGGCTCCGGCATTTCGAACTGTCTACTCTACTCACGCCCATCACTGTCGTCAGTAGTGAATTAAATTTACTAAGTGAAAAGCGGCCTGTAACGCTTTATCATCACAGGGATTCTGGGAGCCGCGCAATGTGTCTGCGCGGCGGGACGTTGCAATGTCACGGCTCGTTTTTCAGCCGCTAGTGCCTCCTCTGTGGCTGTAGCTGGTCTGTGTGAAGTCGTGATGACGTGCTACACACATGGCGGGAACTAGACCGCGAGCATGAGAGTCTTCCGGTGCTCGTGTGCACACAGAAGTCGTAAATAGTCGTTGCTTCTTGGTACTGCCACGAAGGCAACCCCGCGGAGTGCAGGCATGTATCCTATGTCGAAGAGCACTGCTTCAGAAACGAAAAATGCGCTGCAAAGCGAAAGCTCGTTTTTTATCGAGAACAGCGTGGCAAAGTCAATATATTGGATTGATGTGGATATCGGAGAAAGGAATGTTTTCCTCCGCTGCACTGTTTTCCTTTGCGACCTGAGCGGATACAAGCCAAGATGTGGTTTCCATTACAAATTGTTGGTACTCTTCTTGGAAGGGCAGGGGATGACAGGTTGGAATATGACTATTTTGAAGTAAGACAAACGCCGAAGGAGCGGGGTAAATGGCGCTGCACATGCATCATCCTGCCTTAGGGACAAGCTCGCCGTTGACAACGTTGCATAACCACAGGTACGCGTCGTTTCCGTACAATTTCAAACCTTGGCACTCCTATTATTTTGGATCACACCCAAGGTGTTCTGTGCGCGGAGCCTCTCGCTATAGGCATTTACCCCCAAATAAACAAAATTCACATGCAGCCTTGCATCGATGGAGTCAACAATGACCCGTCGGCCCTCCCCGTGCCGATCGGACTGGTCAGTCGTAGCCAGTAGTAGTGAGATAGCTGATTTTCCCATGTATAAGGATGTTTATGGGATTATGGGACTTATTCTGAATACTATATATATATATATACATATATATATATATATATATATATATATATATATATATATATATATATATATATATATATATATATATATGTGTGTGTGTGTGTGTGTGTGTGTGTTTATGAACTGTCGTATGATCTGCACTAGATCCTACCACATGACTAATGGAAGAATAAGGCCAATTGTAGAGAATGGGTTACCAAGGTATATTAATTCGTGTCTCCTTGATAAGTAGTTATTTTTCCTACTCAGCTTCTATTAGTAAATACACGTTTAACTCACCTTATGCTTCTATGATTCATATAGAACCTTTACCCGCTGCACAAAGTGATTACATCTGCAAAATATAACTCGTAATCTATTAGTTTTCTCCGAAAAGATCTCAGGTAATTGGTGCTTCACAATTGACTTTCCACTCATGACATTTGGATACATGGTACTTTCATCGCGGGATGACATTTGTTAGGCTAGGGAAACAAAACACGTTTGTGGTTGTGAGTGGGAGAAACATTGATGATATGAGATAATGGGAGATGCGCTCTATTGTACTTCACGTTCATATTAGATGACCCGGGATGTCAAAAGCTCTCAGGATTGTTTTTTATTTGTTTATTGTTGGGTGGGATTAGTGGTAGTACTGGTGTTCATCATAGGGTCGGGTATATTTATAGGAGCAGAGCAAGAACCAAAAGCTCCGTGGTTCACACATATTTTCAGGTTTTACGGTTCCGAAAATACGCAATTTTGATCCATAATGGTATGGGCAGGCTTACCCCCCCCCCCCCCCATTGAGTGTGCTATTTCCTCTCATCTATCACTATGTGCACAAAACAAGGGTCACCGAGGAGAGCAAGAAATACCATCTATCAGTGGGGAATGTTCAGCCACACGTCACCCGGAGGAACGGTGCCAGGTCTTCGTCAGCACCCCCACCCCCTCCTCCGTGCACGTGCCACACATTCTTGGCGTCGGTCAGAGATGCCGGTGACGAATCAGCTATGTCACGTGATCGCCCAGGGCACCACGGCTGTACAGTGTCGGACAAAGACGCCGCAGGCAGTCACCTGACGATCCCGGGCGGCATGTCATGGTGTCACGTGATCGGCTCGTGTACTACGGCTGTACATTGTACAGTGTCGGGCAAGGGCGCCGTGGACAGTTACCTGACAGTCCCGGGCGGCATGTCGTGGTGTCACGTGATCGGTCCGTGCACTACGGCTGTACACTGTACAGTGTCGGGCAAGGGCGCCGTGGACAGTCACCTGACAGTCCCGGGCGGCATGTCATGGTGTCACGTGATCGGCTCGTGTACTACGGCTGTACATTGTACAGTGTCGGGCAAGGGCGCCGTGGACAGTCACCTGACGGTCCCGGGCGGCTCCTCGGGGTGTCATGTGATCACCGGTGGCCCAGGTGCAGCCACCACCTGTATTGACTTCGAATGCGGGAAAACGCTGCGGTGTCACAAGTGGCACTGCCGTACGTGCAGGCATCATATAGCATCGAAAACAGATTCAGTGGAATATGTCCAGAAATTCGGTCACGCCATGCTGATTCACTCAGTCTGGTATGCCGGCTGTGATAATTCGACTATTCACCACAGTGCATTTCAGTTTAAAGGACCTGCGGCCTATTCGGCACATGAGCCAGTTTCGCTTGACATGGGTTATTCTCCATTGTATGTACATTTAGCATCTGGGTATTCCCGTTATGACGCCACAGATCAGTAGCCTGACATCGCAGCTTCACATTTGCTTGTGCCATAGCGTTGACAAAGAAACCACCAGTACCCACACCAAGGGGCGGCACAGTTTTGCTGTACTATCGGATAAAAAACCTTTGGGGTCGCAGCAGCTCCCCGCAAGGAGTATCTGAGCCAGTTACACATCAAGGTCAATGGGCACCCCGCGAAAAAGCCCGGGACAGGAAGTGTACAGTGAGGTCCACCCCGTCCGCTCCGGCCCACGAATAGTTGCGGTGCCAAGGGAGACGCTCATGGTGCGGCCACTTCGCGCGCACCGACGTCGCCCCAGCCGCCCCCAAATAGAACGCAAATGAAACCGAACAAAATAATACGTGCGGCCAGCGTAAAGTTCCACACCGCGGCGATAAACCGCAATAAAGTCGGCCGAAGCTCAAGGCGCGGGCGGTGACAGGCACAGTGAACGGACATGGACACACAGAACACCCGAGGCGGCTGAGCCCACTTCAGCACAGTGGCCGCCGCCGCGTCACTATGGTGGCGGACAGCTCTAACCAAAGCAATACAATGGCGGACGGCCATAGAAGACGCCTCCTAGCTCCTCAAAACTAAAATATTCAGCTCATTTTGTGTGCGTAATAATCTTAAGACTTTAAGAAATCTATCCTTGCGGATGTTAGCGCGTACATTTTTGTGCAGAAACAAAAAATATTTGTTTGTTAGAAATATAATAACCACATTTTCACAATAAAAACTAGCTAAGCATAACCTAGCCTAACATCTTACTTTGCTTTCCAAAGGTAAACTTCGTGCAAAGCGTATTCTGTAAGCATGTTGAGCTGAAATAATATATTTATATGCATAGATCCACCCAATGCAAGCAGCATTATCATATTGGGTGAGTTATAAATACACATATTGAGTAATAATTCGACATTGTTTAGTCTTTATGTTCCAGACCAGAACACAGAGAAAGTTATCACTTCCTAATGTTGTTCATTTAATTGTCTATTGACCAAGTTATAGCGTTGCTACTTTCTCACAATCCAATTCGTATAGTGAAAAGTTAGCTGTTTGCATAATATATGCCAAAGTTCGTTGGCTTCTCCTCTATTTGTTGCAGCATTGGGATACTTTAAGTATCTCCTTTTTGTACCTGTTGCAGCTTGTAGTCAAAAGCTGTTCATGAAAGGGGAAGGGTGCAAAGTAAGCATATACAACTAGAAAGTGGAAAAGAAACGCATGCCTGTCCACCCCAAGAGCAACTGCTGTAACCAGGAAGCACGAAGGAAGCGCCATCCAACATGAAGCAGTGACAACAGACAGACTCGCTAATATATGCAAGATTTCCGCATGGTATTATGGCTAATGTTCAGTATTAAGAAGGTGGGTTCATGAGCAGTGACGGACTCCTAACAAAAATTGATTAGGTCAATGATTTCCTTCCAGCAATATGCCAGTTTCGATATATTGCATCGTTTCGTGGTTTTGGTATGTTGTATGTGATGTACGCCACCTCCCATGGTTGTATCTTGGGTCAACATTTAATCACTGGGATTACTGTAGTGCATGGGAGGAAACTGTGAAGTGTGCGTACTTCAACTTTTGAATATGCTGATCGATTTTTGCGTTGCCCCAATGGCCTGACGGTTCCATACACCAGTCATGCTTGATACAATCATGGTTTGATAATGCTGTTGACTGTGTTGATGGGTGTAATTTCTTGCGCGTGGCAAGCCATTGATAAATTAAATAATTTTCACAATAATCTGAGTTTGCCAGGCATGAGGTAAACGGAGGTTATGTATGTTGTTCATCGACGTCTTCGCCATGCTTGGCTGACAAGACTGTACCCTGATGCTGTGTCTGGGCTCCAGTAACTATCATGACAATGCATTGCAATATCACATAAACCACCTGACTGTATAATATATATCTACCAGAACAGAAAAAGGAGCATTGTGTTTGCCGCTGCATCAACTTGGTCTGGATGTAGCGGTAAACACCACTTTTCCCCTCTTGATGTCAGTACCCTGCACAAATATCTACATATAATTGAGCAAAGTTTAATTTCAGAGCTGGCCCATTCCACGACAAATCGACAGGGGCATAACACCCAATGTTTTATATTTTGATGAAATATTTGTGTGAGGTTATCAGATGGGCCAAATCCACTTGTGCTATTTTTAGAAAGATCAGATCAACGGTAAAGAAGTCATAGCTTCGGGCATTTCTAAGATGTCACCAAAGAAGGGTGTTTTAACGTCCTTAATACAATGAAGAACAATCCGAATTGTGCAAAAATGTACATCGGTGAACTCACAATGACAACTACATTTTTGGCTAATTAGAAATTTTCGTTTACGGGATATTTGAAATCGTGACATATTGACCTCCGGTAACCTGCCTACTTTAACTATCGGGGCAGTCACAATGCGATTTTAAAAAGCGCAGAAATGAAGTTCGACATCCTATGTTTCGAAACGGAAGAAAGGATTTGCCGCTAAAAATATACATATTCGTTCAAAAATAGCATGCATGGTTGTTTTTGCGCTAGTTTATCGTGGCCTGTTTTACTATTTGTTTACATCAGATAGTAAGTAGCATTTTGATGTTCGTGGCTCACGATGGAATGCAAATGTTAGTCAACTGGTCTTGAGTGTTGTGTTGCACAGTTGTTCTAAACTCATTGCGAGGTTGAGGGTTAATAAACAAATTGCAGAAATGTCAGAATTCTGGTCGTAAGCTAATTCCATGACAAATCGACAATTAAATGGGCCAAATTACACTCTGTATCTCGATGGAAATACTTTTATAGGGTTAGTTTGTCGGAAGGGTATTTGGGAAAGATCGAGCAACGATTAACCCGCGCACGTCCAGGGGGGTAGATATCTGCCCCCCTTCGGGTTTTGCTCATTTGCCGCCAAACTAATAGGACTAGCAAGGCCAAACCTCGCCTATATGTTCATTGGTCGTTTCCGCATATACCCATACATTTATAATTCTGGGTCATCTCAGGTCAGGTCACCAGGTCAGGCGAAATCACCCAACTACACTCGGAGTTCTAGGTGGCATAATAACTTCGACACTAATTTGGCAATTGATTTCAAACTTATAGCATGTCATGATCTCATCAGGTACCACAATATGTATATCGGTTGTTTTCGTAGCATTGACCTTAGGTCAGGTCGCTGCCATGGCTTCACCATTACAGGGCTATGGTAAAATATACAAATGTTTCATAGTTACATATTTGCGCTCAGAATGATCTCACAACGGTTGTGGCATGTGGATGAAGGCTATGCTCAATGTTACCGCTGACATTTTTGTTCAGTGACCTCACCAAGGTCTCTGATGTCACCTGAGATCACTGCACATTTATGCGCATTACATCGCAATGCATTGAGCTAGAAGGGTGAAATTACCGTCATTGTGCTTGCATCGTACAGACGTGCCGGTTGATATCTTACATGACCTCCCTAGGCCTTGACCTGAGGCCATTAACTCATGACCTTGACCTGAGTTTCGGTTGACCTGACCTTAAATTACACCGCCTATTGTCGGTAGCGCATCTCAAGGACTGTCGAATAGCGTTTGACATTTGTTTCTATCTGTTACAGGTCCTGAGATAGGTGTCAATATCTGAGTCCCACTTGATCTGGTCGAATTTGACCTATGATGGTCCAGTGACCTGAATGTTGACCTGAGCGAGAAAAAAAAATGGAAAAAATGACCAAAACACTTTCTATAGAGCCCGTCACCAGCTATCCAACGCCGTTTTCCGTTTGTTGCTAGCTAGCATAGTTCCAGAGATCTTAAGGGGAGTAGACATCTGCCCCCCTCGGACATGCGAAGTTGGCGCGGACCGCCTGACGTGCGAGTGTTAAATAGATATACCATCGGACGTTTTTGAGAAGTCACCTAAGTCTTTGGAGAACTAGAACTCAATGAAGAGTAACACGAGTTGCACGAAGCTATGTATCGCTGAACTCGTCATGATTCACTGCATCTTGTGTTAATTTCGGAACTTTTGGTCACGTTCTTTTTTAAATAGTGAGCCCGTGACCTGAGACAACGTGGCCTAATTTGACCTTCGAGAGAGTCACAATGCTATTATGGAATTTCAGAAGCAACGAGGGATGACTTGTGAAATCCTAGATCGTCACTTGCAATACCTTTATAATGCAATACTCTGCCTCAATATCAGCATATACAAAATATCCAATCATATGTCATCGACAACACTGAAAGGTTGTTATCACCGCCAATAAATGTAGCATCAACCTTCTGATGTTTCAAATCCTACATTCTGGAACCGAAAAGGTGAACCTCATGGACTGAGTAAGCGCGTTCATCTTGAACTGATTGAGATCAAATTTGGCGTTGATGCATTCATTGACACACGCTGAGCATGAAATGAGCTGGTGGTAGTGCTGAGCATTGGATCATGAGCATCATGAGGTGTGATACAATGAAGTAACAGTATTACACAGTGCAGTGCAATAATGTGTTGCAGTACAGTATGCAATGCAATGCAATGCAGCGAAATTATCTACAGATCTGCAGATCATCCCACATCTTGTCAGATTCTCAGTTCCGACTGATTATCTATCACTGCGATAATATTCATCAACGCGATTTGTATCAGCGCACACACTAACACGTCTCACTTCATCTAACACACGCCCTGCATCGGTAAGCAGTTAATTAACTATTTATTACGGTGCTGTGAGTCGCCGATGCGAACTTGTGATACCCCTATGTTTCCTTCACCGTGATGGCTTTCGAGAAGCATTCGGTGAGGTGGATCGGGACATCCATTGTCTCCTGCTCTGATGCAAATATTAATTTGACACAACTGACTAGCTTGTGCGACTGATACTCGAACATGTCCTCCGCCGTCAGTATCTGATTCTTATGCGGCCGCTTGAGGCTCTCTTGAGCCGCAGCACGCTTGGCTGTGCCCCCGATGCCGTTGCAAGCGCCCTTGTCATGAGATGCGACAAAAAGACACTCACAGAATTCTACAAAATTTATCTGACGGTGACGTGACCTAAGATTACGATGTCACGATCTCAAATATCCCAGAAATAAACATCTCGAAATAGCCAAAAAATCTAGTGGGCCATTGTGAGTTCACCGAGATATACTTTTGTGCAGTTCAGGTTGTTCTTCATTGAAATAAAGACCTGAAAAGACACTCTTGTTAGGTAACATCTAAAACATTTCTGAGGCTATGACTCCTTAACTGTTGAACTTATCTTTCTAAAAATGGCACAGCTGAATTCGGCGCATCCGATGACCCGATTCATATATTTTCATCCAAATATAAACAATTGGTTGCTATTTTGGCCCTTTCACTTGTCGATTTGTCGTGAAATTTGCCAGCTTCCTAAGTCATGTTTCCGCTTGGTTGGATGTTTAACAAGATGCATAATACGGGGCCAACCTGGAATGTCTGTAACAGACACGCAGACGCCGTAAACGATGTCGCTGATGCTCGCTCCCCTCACGCGGTGTGCAAATACTTCTGTCGTTCTTTTTGTGGCAACGGGTGTTGATTTGTGTGTTGTAATAGCGGTGCGGTCTGGGCCGGTTTATCTTCATAGTCGTTACGCCATCGTAAATTCTTCCTCCCAAGCATGATCCAACTTTGTTGTGCGTGTTCAGCGCTATCTCTTGATAGTCTGGCTGCTGAAATATTGTTAGATAGTCCGGTGCCGCTCATAAAACCGCCCGGAGATACTTTATTTTCTCCAGGTGGGAGGGCGACATCAACAAAGCTGCCAAGTTGACAGAGCTTGTAAGCTGTGTCGTACTCTGCCAGTACAGTATTCGACGTTTCATTGTGCAGTAGATTGCCGTGTGGACATGTTTATTAAGGTCCCTGTGGACTCACGAGGCGACCGTCCGTCGTCCAACACTCGACCATAAACATTGCACAATGCTTTTTGTGCGCACATGCGCAGTGCAATAGAACGCTTGATGACGTAGCAGTATCCTTTATACTCATTCATTTTCGTTTATAGTGTAAGCGCAATGCAAACCACACATTCACACTTTTGTCCATTCCCCCAATTTTTCCTGTGAAGAATATCTTGCAAGTAGCAGGTCCACTTCCTTCAGTGGTGGCTTAGGGTTGGCTGATTCGAACATTACAGCTGTCCGAATACGCCAACTTCAGCCATAAATGGAACGGCTGATTCGCTCAACAAGATCGGACGGTAAAGTCCAGCCTTCAGAGAAGATGCATCGCCAGCACTTGAGTTTAGTCCACATACGTGATTGCACCATTATATTTACTAATTTGACCCCAAAAAGGTTTTTGCTTCAAAACCTCGCAAAGAACCACAATATGGTATTCGGGTTGCTGTGCATATGATACTTTATCTATATCGTCCAAGCATTACTGAATGCAATGTCAGAGCAAAATTAATTAAGTTATTTTGCTATCCTGGCGATGTGAACAATGCGACTATTCTTCGTGATGAGTCCAATTCTGTAGCTCGTCATATGTGTACTCATGCTCTTTCATACGAATATGGAGATACATATCCATCTGTTCAAAAACCAAGTCTTTGTGCTTACATTATCATAATTTAGATAGGATTTTATCCATGTTGAATACGCAATGATACTGCCAGTACATCCTCCAAATCTTAGTTTGCTTTGTATGGCAAAACAAAGGAAGGAAATGTGAATAAGGAATATCAAATGGACGTGTTTTTGCTTAGCTTCCCTCCTCTTTTTCTATCGTGAATGTTAGCGACGTCATCTGAGGCCATTGCAGCCCATTAACAACCCGAGGCAGATGACATTTTTCACTCACGTCCTGCCAGAAGACCGGATGTCGCTCTTCGTGTCCATTCTCCACCAGTCAAGAAAGGAAACACATGGGTGCGGCATTCACTTTAATAAGACACTACTATGAAATACCATCGTAGAGAGCCGAAGTGAGCAACACAAAATCTGCCGGTGGCGGCCGGAATCATGAGATATCTTGCCATTCTTGCCCTCTATGGAAAATATAAAATGTTATAGTCTTAGCTGCGCCATGTAAGATCTCTGGTCGCTATGCTTGCCAGGCGTGTATATTGTAGATTCAGCTCAGCATGCTAATAGTCGCACTGAACTCTCGCAAACAAGTGTGTGCCACAAGAAACTCGAGATGATTCTGTCCAGTTTTCCTGCCGAACTTTCACGGAGCGAACGACAGTTGTGTTCTGGTTTTCCGCGCCGTTCCTACTGCCTATTGAGCCTGACGGCCGACTGGGACTGCCGTGCCGAACCACTGCCGCAGGGACGAAAAAGACGGCTAATCGCTTCTGTCGCTTACCAATAGTTCGGTCCCAACAGTTCAGTCGCATGAAGATGTCAATTCGCCGTACACAGTATCGGCAGATGATCCCGGCCGGCCCCACTGTAAACCTGACTGATGCGCGCCGGATAGTACGGCGCCTTTCACTTATTGCATGAAGTGTGCTGCGCTTACGTGCCACCGCCACGCTGGTAATGAAGAGGTTTAAGGTGCTTTACGACGCAGCTAAGCCGTGCGATAATGGCCAGTCATTTGCGATTCCGGACGCTCCGAGGCGGCCGCGGCCCCAGCGGGCGGGTGCATATCAGACGAAAGCGCTGTGCCGATCGGTGGCGCTGGCTAGGGTGAGGGGTCTTCTGCACGGCGCTACACCGTCGGACGCCCACCGACGGCCGACAACTTGCAAAGGCTCGCCGCACCTCGGCGCCTCATCAGCGTTGTCAGTGCATGATCAGTCCGCACGGCGTGGCGACAGCTGAAGTAATTGTGGAGCAGCCGGCGGACAAACTGCAGAGCTGGAGTGGGCAGCCAGCAGCGGCACCTGATCCCAGCCTAACGAGCCGGCCGCCACCATCTCCAGCGGCACCTGACCCCGGCCTGACGAGCCGGCCGCCACCATCGCCAGCGGCACCTGACCCCAGCCTAACGAGCCGGCCGCCACCATCTCCAGCGGCACCTGAACCCAGCCTGACGAGCCGGCCGCCACCATCGCCAGCGGCAGCGGCACCTGACCCCGGCCTGACGAGCCGGCCGCCACCATCTCCAGCGGCACCTGACCCCGGCCTGACGAGCCGGCCGCCACCATCGCCAGCGGCACCTGACCCCAGCCTGACGAGCCGGCCGCCACCATCGCCAGCGGCACCTGACCCCGGCCTGACGAGCCGGCCGCCACCATCGCCAGCGGCACCTGACCCCGGCCTGACGAGCCGGCCGCCACCATCGCCAGCGGCACCTGACCCCACCCTGACGAGTCGGCCACCACCATCTCCAGCGGCACCTGACCCCGGCCTGACGAGCAGGCCGCCACCATCGCCAGCGGCACCTGACCCCGGCCTGACGAGCCGGCCGCCACCATCTCCAGCGGCACCTGACCCCGGCCTGACGAGCCGGCCGCCACCATCGCCAGCGGCACCTGACCCCACCCTGACAGCCGGCCGCCACCATCGCCAGCGACACCTGACTCCGGCCTGACGAGCCGGCCTCCACCATCTCCAGCGGCAATGGCACCCGACCCCGGTATGACGAGCCGCCCGCCACCATCTCCAGCGGCAATGGCACCCGACCCCGGTATGACGAGCCGCCCGTCACCATCTCCAGCGGCAATGGCACCCGACCCCGGTATGACGAGCCGCCCGCCACCATCTCCAGCGGCAATGGCACCTGACCCCGGCCTGACGAGCCGGCCGCCACCATCTCCAGCGGCACCTGACCCCGGCCTGACGAGCCGGCCGCCACCATCGCCAGCGTCAGTGGCGTAACGAGCAGGTGCAATCAAGCTTGGCACACCCGTCCGGTTTATTCGATTTCGTGTAATTCTAGTTCATAAGCCCATGTGCTAGCATTCACAGCCGTGTCTGATTTAACAAAGGCTGATTACATCGCCACGGAGCTGGACATTGTGCCACGCTAAATACCTAGACTGCTAATGCCGACCACGGACTTACTGAGTACCGAGAAAGACGATATATTTGGCAGCCAAGTCTTGCATATGATTCTGCCAGCTACGGCCCAGCACGCACTCGTGTGTAGAGCCAACCGCCAATACGGTGAAATTGTGGGGGGGGGGGGGTCAGTTGACCCCTCTGCCAGATCATGAACTGGACGTCCGAGATAGACGGCGGTGGTTGTGATGAAGCGTGTCACACTTCGCATCTTCCCAATGCTTTATATTCCGGCCAGCTGATTATCTACGAGATCAAGTTAAGCTCCATGTTGTCCATGACATTTGTTTTATTTCAGAAGCGGATAACCGCCATATGTCCGATTCATTTATAATGCAGCGTAGTGTTCAGTTACTTCTAAATTGATTGACATCCCACACGATGCATTTTAATGCACATAGGACGGTTCAGGTCTGGACAGCGTGGTGACACCGCTTTCGGCATATTGCAGTGGCCCATCATCCAACATTCTTAGTGTTCTGGATTTCACATGGACGCTGAAATAATACACGGTGGTCCAGCACCTTCACACAAAAATGAAGTCACTCGACGTCACTTGAAATCACTCGAGGCCACTTGAGATAAGCTGAGGTCAGTGACCTGAAGACATCAATTGTCCCTTTGTCTATTGGGTGGTTCGCAACGCACTTTATGCACATTCACGGCTAATGGCGCAGCCCACACTGTTTCGCGGGAGGGCCGCGAAATTGGGAAACGTCCTGAGCGGTGCGAATGTTGAACCCGATGCCTTTGGTACACAGAGCTCAACACCTTAACCATTCGGCCGTCCTCACCCCTGAAGAAGTCATTTACATTTTGAATTGCGTGCGACATGACGTAGGGATGTCTGAAGCATACACTGGCGTCTATCCGAATCCTGTGCAAATTGCCATAATTCGTGGTTGATCTTTGTAGCACTGGAAAATACTGCAATTTGCAGAAATGATCACCTGACGTTTACCTCATCTGGCTCAGTGACCGTTAGTGATATCACGATGAAACGACCAGTAAAAGATCAGACAATCAATGTATCCATAGCCATGCAAGGTCGGCCGATCCTCCGTGCTCCGCTGTTGTTGGATATACCCCGGGGAATTTGACCGTGTTAAGCGCGTGCTAAGAAGACGGGACTGTTCAGCTGTACACACAGGTGCAACAGTGGCGTGGTCACACGTGCCCGGGTTTGATGGCCGAAGAAGCTCATAGCACCGTGACGACCTTTGATATGTCCACACTGTTGTGTGCGCTTCATAGCTATTTGCGAACAGAGCTGGGTGTGCACGCTGCCTTCGCCGTTACGACACTTTCTCAACATGGATGGTGGCATCCACTTGCTGCGCAACTGCTATAGGAGCAGCGTAAGTGCGCTTTTCAATCCACGCGGACATGCCGAGACAGACTTTTCTCTCGGACAATGTGCGACAGTTGGATGAGCGATACTCAGCACAGTGCACAGACGGGCGTACGGACTTTCTGTGTTTGTGCACAGACGGCGTACGCCCGTCTGTGCACAAAACACAGACGGGCGTACGGACAACACGTAGGCGTCCTTGTATCCGTCACCGCAGGATGTCTTGTTGCAGCCTCGGGTGTAGCAACTTCGACGTGCGCACAGCTGAGCCAAGTGTTTTGTGGCCTACATACCTCGTGATGAATTGCACAGTGCAGGAATTGCATATATGCTTTTTCGTTTTGGTCCGCAGGGAAGCTGTGAAAGGTAAATGGCTCTGTTGTTCACTGGTGTGGAACTGTATGTTTTCTTGTTCCACTTAGACGTTCAACATAAACTTGTTTCCTGTATTCATTTGGATTTATTGCTGTAAAACGAGACTCCCAAGAACACATATGTGGCCCGATTTTAAATTTATTATAGAGGAGACTGTGTTGACACTCCTCCACCGAAGGGTACCACCTGAGGGTTGATGCCAGCTCGACCGGACATGTTAGCGATGGCTGGTAGCTGGATAGCTGTTGATGCCGCGCTAGAGTCCACCTCCGCTGTTGAATGTTAGTGCAGTGTACACTCGTGACGCATAGGAGACACCGGGTCTAGTCAATACAAGGGACGGTTGATGCAACAGCTCCAGAAGTATGATGCCGGCCTCCACGTCTGCCACACATATTGCTGTTGGCACCGTCCTGCCGCGGCGAAAACAAGCGCAGGTCCTTTTGAACGCGGCTGCGTAATGGTTACGATGTGGCATATTTTTGGAGCGGAAGTGAAATTTCAATGTCTGTACGTCGCCCTTAACTTCAGATTTGTCGCCCACCTGCTAACTTTTTGGATGTGTTCTATCATTACCATGTTATCTGAGCTTTGCAACGGTCAAACGCTTTTATCGTTTGCCGCCCTACCGTGCTTGCAATGTTGCGTAACATGTTGCAACCTGCACCAGAAAACCCGCGGGGAAATTTATGCAGTCTACAGCAAGTTATTCACCATGTAACAACATAGGCCCGTATCAACGTTTCGTGGACTGGTAATGGCATAATATAGCCTCAAAATTGCTTATTTGTATTCAGGTGTTTGGTAACAGCGTTTCAATATGATCTTATTCAACATTCCTATGGGCATTTGTCATATGGCCATAGTTGTCGACGCGCCCTAAAGCCCAAATATATAAATACGGGCATTCCTCACCAGACGGAAATCACGAAAGGAAGGAAAAG